>SJYV01019193.1:1591767-1643194 GCA_006410875.1 Neotragus pygmaeus
TCATTGACTTTCACTTTGCATTTTGATGGGGTAGAAACACAACCCCCTATAGAAGACTGCTTAATCAGATTCTGAATTAACTGCTTATCTGGGTCATTTCGGGCTTCCTAGGTGGTGCTAATGGTAAAGAACCTACCTGCCAATGTAGGAGATGCGAGAGACATGGGTCAGGAAGACCCCCTGGAGGAGGGCATGGCAACCCACTCCAGTATTCTTGCCTGGAGAATCCCCATGGACAGAGGAGCCAGGTGTGCTACAGCCCATGGGGGCACAAGAGCTAGACACCACTGAAGCAACTTTTGCACACTTTTGCACATAGCCCACTGGGTCACTTCACAGTGATAAAAAGCATTCATATTTGAGTGTCAGGTGCTGTACAGAGGAGTAACTGAGCTCCTTATTACAACCTGTGATGTAAGTACTACTTCTGTTTTTAATGGAGAAACAAGGTCTTGAAAAGAGGTTAGGCTTGCCCAAAGTCACACAGGAATGGAAATGTAAAATTCGGGCTGAAAGTGAAAGTGTTAGTCACTCAGTCGTGTCCACTCTTTGGGACCCCATGGACTGTAGCCTATCAGACTCGTCTGTCCGTGGAGTTTCCAAGGTAAGAATACTGAAGTGGGTTCCTTTCTCTGGGGGAATCTTCCTGACCCAGGTATGATACCCAGGTCTCCTGCACTGCAGGCAGTTTCTTTACAAACTGAACCACCAGGGAGCCCTCAGATCCCTAAGGGGCTGCTTGACTTGAAAGATTTTGTGCCTGTCTCCTCTGTATTGTTTTCCTGGGCATATTAGTCTTGCTAAATATTTGCTGTATGATTAATTGTTACTTTGTCTCTTTAAGTAAAGTGGATTGCAACCCTTTCTGTAACATTCAAAAGCTCTTGCTACAAATGTGACATTGGAATTTAAGCTACAAATGTGGCGTTTAGTTTAAGCTGTTCTTTGAGATTAGAGTGAGGGGATTTCAGAAAGGAAACCCTAACCCTGTCAAGTAGAAGCAAGGGTTTTTCTTATATATAGTATTTAGATGCTTTCATTTCACAACAGTGGTTCCAATCTTTTTCATAGGGCCATTTTGGTTTTTGCAGATTATAACTGGGGATAAAAGTAAGGTGCCAGATTAGGTGTTTACTCTCTACCAGTTGATAATCAATAGTTTTATACACATTACTTTGTTTCTCTTTGTGGCAGTTTTGTGAGTTAGATGTTATTGTAGAGAAAAGATACAGAAGTGAAATAACTGGCTGGGATTACGTGAAGTAACTTGCTGGGATTACATACATTAGAATTTTCAATTCTAGCTCCGTACTGTGTTAAGTGCCTTGGGAAGGAGATAAAAAAGTATAAGCCTAGTTTTTCCTCTCAGAGAGCTTAAGCTCTTTTAGAATAAACACACACTTCTGTGAATAAAAACAAGATAATTAAGTGCTCGGTGGTGTTTCACATTTGTTCAGTGAGTGCCTACTGTGTCTGGTATTGACCTATGTTCTGGGAATACAGCAGAGTCCCTGCCTTCACAGAGATTTCCTTCTTTTTTACCTGTCTTCCTTTACTGCAATATAACATAAACAAGATAATCATAGATTATAACTATACTGTAATGAAAATAAACAGGATAATACAATAGAAGTGAGGAGGGAGATGGCTGGATAGTACTCTTCATAGTGTGTTTAGGGGAGAATTTTCTGAAGAGGTGATTTGAGCTGAGATCTGAAAGATGAGAAGTCAAACGGTGTTGTGAACAGGGGAAGGACTATTTGGCAAGTATAAAGACCTGTAGGCAGGACAGGACTTGACATGTTTGAGGAATATAGTGAGACATGTATAGCTAGAGCATGAAGAGTGAAAGGGATAGAGTATGAGATAGGAAACTTAAGAACTAAGACGGGCCTTGCCATGGAAGTTCAGAGAATTTGGGCAGTTTCTGATAGCTGGAATAGTTAGGGAATGTGTTTCAGATAAGGTGGGATTTTGGGATGGGAAGTTAGGATAGAAACCGGGTGAGTTGTAAGGCTAGACATTCCAAGATTTGGAGAGATTTTATGGATAAAAGCGTAGACATTGAAATAAGCACCAAACTATTAGATAATTTAAATAATATCAGGCAACTTGCAGTTGATTAGAGGGCCGAATAAGACACAAACTTAGTTGAGCAATTTCAGTCCTGTCATTGTTGTCCCAAGCGGACAGGAACTTTGCTCCAGGCATGGGGGCATGGCTGTGTATAAGACAGTGCTCGGCACTTACAAGTGTCTGTTGAATCAGTGAATAAATCTACAAGTCTTGAATATTTTGAGGGAAAATCTTATTGTAATTTCCCTTCTTTTCTAATCAGATTCTTAGTACTCTTACACATTNGGGGGCATGGCTGTGTATAAGACAGTGCTCGGCACTTACAAGTGTCTGTTGAATCAGTGAATAAATCTACAAGTCTTGAATATTTTGAGGGAAAATCTTATTGTAATTTCCCTTCTTCTCTAATCAGATTCTTAGTACTCTTACACATTTTGGCATACTCTTCAATTTTTCCAAATTGTTTTGAAATATTTTACACTCAGAAATTATATATCTTAGTAGATATTTACTAATTGGACTAAATTTTTTTTTTGAGTCACAAAGATAATAAAAATTGATTACTTTGGCTAGCATCCCTTAATTTTTGGTAGTTTGAGGAAGGAAAACTCAGTAAGGTTCTAAAAATAAGGACTCCCGTTCTTACTGGATCAGACATTTCTGAATGAAGTCATTTTCAGAANGTCACAAAGATAATAAAAATTGATTACTTTGGCTAGCATCCCTTAATTTTTGGTAGTTTGAGGAAGGAAAACTCAGTAAGGTTCTAAAAATAAGGACTCCCGTTCTTACTGGATCAGACATTTCTGAATGAAGTCATTTTCAGAAATGAAGCTGACAGCAAACTTCGAGCCCTGCTGAAAACTTCTTTTTGCCACACAGGATCTAATCTTTTCCTGTTACAGGTGCTGCTGTCAGCGCTTTCCTGACAGTTGCTTCATTTTTTTTGTCGTTTCAAGGACCCAGAGAGCCTTAATTTGGCACCCGCTTCTCTACTGTCTCATATAGGTTGCAGTTTCACAATATATATCAATTTCTTTCACAAGTGGCAGAGAATGGAAGAATTGAGTAATTGCTTTAATGAATGTCTAATGTTTGCCTTTCAACACTTTGCATATGTTAATGCATCTAATTGTCAGCTGGAGATATTAGAAATTTTGCAGCCATTTTGTGGGGGAGAGATACATGAAGAATTTGAGATGTTTTTGCCCAAAGATACTTTTGTTTTATGTAACATCTGGAAAGTACATTTAGGAGAGGGGAGAAAAACCCATTATCTGTTCCAGCAATCAAAGGCTTTTGTAGTATCACATTCTGCCCAAAATCTGTTTCCCTGATTTCTTTGACTAATTTTGGTGCGAATTGTACATATATCTGCCAATCTCATGTTAAACATTTGAGAGGAAAAAAAGCAACAAGGGCTCTCAGACATGTACCAGGAGACTTTGTCCTTTAACTTTATATAATGACTTAATTTTAGAAGTGAGTAGAATTTTGGGGGAAAATAAACATACTCACAGCTATTTAGGGGCTTCCTTTGGTGGTTCAGACTGTAAAGAATCTGCCTGCAAGCAGGATACGTGGGTTTGATCCCTGGGTCGGAAGATCTTCCTGAGAAGGGAATGGCAACCCACTCCAGTATTCTTGCCTGGAGAATTCCATAGACAGAGGAACCTGGCAGACTACAATCCATAGGGTTGCCCTCAGACATGACTGAGTGACTAATACTTTGACTTTCACAGCTGTTTAAGGATAGGAGAACAAAATAAGGTTTGGTTTTTGCAAAAATAGCAGATTTATTAGCTTTATTCAAAGCAAAACAAATACATTCTTATTTTTATTTTACCACCTTTCTTGAGAGAGGATTCTGGCCTTCCCTCATTTCTTCCTATTAGAACAGACACCTGGAAGATGGGACATAAACAATTGAAACAACCAGTCAGCTCTTAGGGAACATGTACTGGCTTGAGTGAGGAGACCAAGGTGTAAAAAAATATTGATTATTTCAGGATGGTTTTATATAAAGAAAACCTTTGGATACTGCGTAGGATATGAGACCTGGTAACCTAGCCTCTACTCTGTTAATTATTCTAAGAAATCATCGAATTGCTCTGTTATTTACTTCCACAACTTAAGTGCACAACAAAATCATTCTCATAGAGCTCAGTCAATTAAGTAAACAGGGTTGGGAATTTTATTTTACTCCCCTTAAAAGCTAATATGTTAGCCTTGTATTGTTTTACAGATGCTGGCAGAAAACATGGGTTGGAGACAACGAATTTAATTAAGCCATAGCCAGCCGCAGGAGATGAGAGTGTTGTGTGCTGGGTCGCTTACCCCTAAGACATATGGATGGGCGACGCATATGTGTCATAGCTGAGGAGCACTGAGCTTGGGGAGCCTCCTATTTAGTAGCATGCGGAAGGCCGCCTTGCTGTTTGTCCCAGAGGGAGGCTGTACCGTACCCATCAAGACTGTTTGCTGCAAACAACCCTGAGACATGGTCCGGGTAGAGTGATCAGGGCCAGCATTCCTAGAAGATGCTTAGGACCACAAGAGACCCATGAGAACGCGGGTCTCTCCCAACACAGGGTTGTCTGCTTTTTACTAACAGAAAGTCACTTTATAGAATTCTGGTTTTATTGTTCAAATTGGATTGCACACATTTATTATTGAAAACTGAGGCAAACCATGTGATCATATTAAGCTTCTTTTGGATTTTATTAGAGCAGATAAGTTTGAGCAGTAGTTGAATCATTTTGACCTTTTGAATGAGCCAAAGTTTTCTAAGATGATTCCTTGTTTACTTAGGACTCTGAAAACAGATTATCAAGTTCAAAAAGATTTGTATTTATGTGACTTGTTATGTATTTGCCTGAATTCTGAAGAGTTGGGAAAGACTATCAGGATACATGGGTGTTAACTGTCTGGCACTGGGGCAAGTCCTTTCGATTTAGGCCAGAATATCTGCAAAATGATGGGAGATTCAGTTCATTAAGGAATATTCCAATTTTTAAGGAAAATAATATTCTTTATTTGGGTTCTTCTAAGTAATATTGGATGAACTCTTAAATTTAGTTTGAAACTAAGTGTCCCTTTCGAGGTTTTATGTATATTGCTTGTTGAGAAGGGCAGAGGTGCAGTAGGGTTTCTGGGAAGAGCTGCAAAAGGCTGTATGCACCATATTCTCCAAAAGCGACTGGATGTGAGAGGAGAGACAAGTGGCACGAAGTTTATTCATTCTGTCTAACCCTGTAACCAGAGCAGCCGTGTCATCAGATATGTAAAGAAGGCTTGTTATTCAGGGTTCTTATTCTCTTGATTCTTGATGTCTCTTTTCTGTATCTTCAGTATGAAAATGGGTTGCTTCAGGGAGAACTGTATTTCAGATGAAAAGAGTATTACTTTGAGTGTATTTTGTGTTAGTGTGAATGTAGTGTTTTTTTCTGATATCACTTCTGTCAATTCATTCTAACACTAACTCCCAGAATTAGCGTAGACCCCACAGCTTAAGGGCTCAGCCCCACAAGACTGCCTCAGCTTCAGGCAGCAGCTGCAGATGGGGTGCCAAGGCTATCCACCCTGCTGCCTGGCTGATGGCAAATTTGGGGTATGGGATATAGGTCCTCTCCAGGCAGGCACTCTCCAGCACAATGTGGTGACTAACTTGGAAGCCCTCTTAAATCTTCTTGTTCAACAGTTTCCACAGATCTCAGTTTCCAGTGCCCTCCTCCCCGTCCCCTACTGCTGAGGTTGACAGGTAGGGCTGAAAATTTCTAACCCTCTCATTGCTTGGCCTTTCTGATGAGCAGTCCCATCCCAAGGCTATCCAGGGGCCCCTTCCTAGTCACTATTAGGAAGGAGCTCATTATGAATGACAAAAAGATACTGCTATCATTTAGGGGAACTTCAAGGGTTTAGGAGTTCTGTGACAGGAGTGCTGCACAAAGACTAGTTATTTTTACCGCAGTGAATAGCAAAAATTAGATGGGGGTTTTAGTCACACTGTTTACTGTTAATATTTCACATCGTTTTATAAGGGATATAATAATCTGATTGAGAATACTTTTTTTTTTTTGCAAAACATGCTTATTAGCAAATGCTTAACCCCCACATCTTTTCATATGCTCTTTGTGCCTTGTGTCTAGAATGAACTATGGTGCATGGGGAGTCAAGGCGAGTCAAGGCGTCTGTGGCTGGGAGCTTTGTTCCCTTCCCCTGTGTGAGTTCTTTTCCTCTCGGATTGCGTTGTTGGTGGAGTTGAGTTGGCATCTAGCTAATAATGATGCTAAAGAGAGAGTTCCACAGTCTCTTTATTTTTATTTAAATATTTATTTATTTGGCCATGCTGGGTCTTAGTTGCAGCATGTGGGATCTAGTTCCCTGACCAGGGATCAAACCCAGGATCCTTGCACTGGGAGCCCAGAGCCTTAGCCACTGGACCACTAGGGAAGACCCCCATTGTCTCTTAAAATCTAGATAGAGCTTAGGAATCCCAGAAAACTAAAAAAGGGACTTTAGTTTAGAGATTCTTGAAGGGTAATTTGAACCACCAGAGCATTTAAGAACCTAAGAGAAGGGTTTCGGTGTGTTGTCAGGGAGAGTGATAGATACTGGGAAGGAATGTAGACGATCACCTTACTTCACAGTTTTTCCTCCTTAGGGTTGGCAGTCATGTTTTGTGCCTAAGGTTGCTCANAAGGGTAATTTGAACCACCAGAGCATTTAAGAACCTAAGAGAAGGGTTTCGGTGTGTTGTCAGGGAGAGTGATAGATACTGGGAAGGAATGTAGACGATCACCTTACTTCACAGTTTTTCCTCCTTAGGGTTGGCAGTCATGTTTTGTGCCTAAGGTTGCTCAACACGAACCAATTCCAAGTTATGGTACAGATGAAATTTGTACCAAAAAGAATTTGTACCAAATTTCTTTTTTCATGATTAAAAGGAAATAGTATTTAGCTGTTGGTGCAAAATGACTTTTCTAGCCACTCTGGATAGCAGAATGGTAAATTGGTACTACATAACCTCTTTGCTGTTACAGTGATTTGACGTGGTTTAAATAGAGAGTTAGCATAGGATTTACAAACATGTCTGGCCTAGTTTGCACATGTTGTTGAAGCTGCCATTATGTAAGTTGCAAAAACAGTCTCTCCCCTGGTCCCCTACTTCCTTCCCATCTGTGGGTCATCTGGTGACATTTTAATATGTGATAATATTAATAATAATGTCAAATGCTTTGCAGAATAGTCCTAATTAAATTGGAACTTGACTCTGAAATGACCACCTTTGTAATGATAACTCTAAATTTGATTACATTTGCAGTAAAGACTTTACTCATTTAAGAGTAGGTGTAAACATTTAGTAAGCATTTATTGGAGGCCAGGCACTTTTACTTAATCTTTACATATATTATCTTCTTCAGTCAACTTTATGAGAGTGGTATTATTATTTTTATTTTTGAGATAAGTGAAAACAGCAGTTAAATAGCTTGCCTTAAGGTCACATAAGCTAGAGTGGTAGAGCCAGTCTGACTTCTGAACCAGTGCTCTTAGCTGGGGTCCCACAACCAATTTCTGATAGGTTGCTGAACTGTCAGGAAGCCTAAGAAATGGAAGATTTGTGGGTATAGAGATAGAAAGGGGAAGAGCGAACTCTTATCTTACAAATTCTCGCTTCCCTTCTCCCCGATAAAGATTGAGTGGTTGTCTGTAGGGTGAAGAAATAGGAAATGAATTTAAGCCCTCTTCCTCGCTCCTTCTTTAGCTTCCTCTGCCTAATGCTGGCAACTGTCATATACGTGCCACTTCGTTTGTAGTGATCATGTTTGTTTTTGTTAATGTCACTTCTCAGGAGAAAGTGGTGTAGTGTATAGAGTTTTAGAGCAGAACCTTGACAGACTCCTTGGGCTTAAATTCCAGTTCTGCCATTTACTGGCTCAGTCATCTTGATCTAGTTACTTCACTGAACCTCCTTTTCTTACCTGTGAAATAGGGATGTATAGTACATACCTCAGAGTTGTTGAGAGGATGGCATGTACAGATGTGTGTAATATGTTTAGAACAGTATGTGGCATAGATTAAGTGCTATATAAGTGTTGGCACTGTTATTTGAGAACACTGAGGTTGAACCAGTATTAAAGCATCTCTGAAGTATCTTGGATCTCTCAGTATCCAACATGAGTTTTGTGTTACTAAATACCTGGTTGATATAGATAATTTACAGTGATAATTTGGATTCTACTTTTAAGAAACTCACTTCTTGGAGATTTAAATGCTTGTAGTGTTTATCTTAGTTTGCATTCTTTTGTTACTGGTATTTTTTGTCTGGTTATCATATGTGGTTGTGGTTCTCAGACTTCTCTGTACATGAGAATTACATAGGGAGGATTGGGATCTGGTTTATTAGATTGGGGGTGAGGGTCCAGGAATCTGAATTGATAACAAATTCATTTGGGGTAATCCTGACTGTGATTGCTTGAGGTAATAGTTTTGGAATTGCTGATTTAGAGGCTGAATTCAAGTATAACAGGAAAAAGAGATTTTTATAAAAGGTATTAACAGTATGAACATTGATAAACAGAAACCTCATTTAAGCTGGAGTCAGGCTTCCCAGGTGGCGCTGAATTGAAGTGAAAGTCACCGCTTTGTGACCCCCGTGGACTATACAGTCCCTGGAATTCTCTAGGCCAGAATACTGGAGTGGGTGGCCTTTCCCTTCTCCAGGGAATCTTCCCACCGCAGGGATCAAACTCAGGTCTCCTGCATTGTAGGGGGATTCTTTACCAACTGAACCATCGGGGGAATCCCAGGTGGCACTAGTGATAAAGAATCCACCTGCCAGTGCAGGAGATGAAAGAGACACAAGTTCGAGCCCTGGGTCAGGAAGATGCCCTGGAGTAGGAAATGGCAATCTACTCCAGTATTCTTGCCTGGACAATTCTGTGGGCCGAGGAGCTGGTGGGATACAGTCCGTGGGGTCTCAGGTTACAGTCCACGGGGTCGCAAAGAGTGGAACACGACAGCATGTACTGCAAGGAGACCCAGCCAGTCCACCCTAAAGGAAGTCAATCCTGAGTATTCACTGGAAGGACTGATGCTGAAGCTGAAACTCCAGTACTCTGGCCACCTGATGGGAAGAACTAACTCATCTGAAAAAACCCTGATGCTGGGAAAGACGGTAGGTGGGAGGGGAAGGGGATGACAGAGGATGAGATGGTTGGATGGCATCACCAACTCAATCGACATGAGTTTGAGTAAACTCTGGGAGTTGGTGATGGCCAGGGAGGCCTGGCGTGCCACAGTTCATGAGGTGGCAAAGTCGGAGACCACTGAGCAACTGAACTGAACTGAGCACAATAACAGGTGACCAGAAGGGGGCGCTCTCACACCCTACCACTAGATTTTAATTGTCCACCTGGAAATTGCTTTTTTATCTCCAGCAGGGAGAAGGTAAAATAACTGGCTGTTTTATTCTTTTAGATGAACAGTTGTCAGATTTTCATCAGTTTGCATGTGGGAAGTGATGATTTATAATCCCAGGGGATCTTCCCGATCCAGGGGTGGAACTCAGGTCTGCTGCACTGCCGGCAGATTCTTCACCATCTGAGCCAGCAAGGAAACTTGACTGGGTCTGATCCCATACCAAGATTAGATTGTTTTGTTTTAAAGCTCCATTAAAAAAAATTATATCTATTTATTTGACTGTGCCAGGCCTTGCCTATGGCATGTGGGGTGGTTTGATCTTTCGTTGTGGCATGCAGGATCTAGTTCCTCGACTAGGGATCAAACCCAGGCCCCCTGCATTTGAAGTGTGGAATGTTAGCCACTGGAGCACCAGGAAGTCCCCTACAATATATTGTTAACATCTGTTAAGTAACTTGGTTTTAAGGACTGCTCTGTAAATAGAGAAAAGTGCAGGAAATACAGAAAGAAATAATATGGGAGTCTTCAGGAGAAGAAGAAATATTTGGATGGATTTTTTGTTTTTTTGTGTGTGTCATTCACTGTTAATAAATAACAGCAAATATAATCAGTTTATTTTAGCCTGTTTTTGATGTGCGTGTTTTGGGTAAAGTGTGAGAAGTTTGGGTTAAGTAACAGTCTGCTAAAGAGAGAAGAAGGTGTGGTGCTCGTTTTGCGCCTTTGGATGAAAACAGGTGTGATGGGATTGATTTAACTGGCATACTTGGTAGAGGAATTCATATATATTGAGTATGTGCTAGCAGCCAGGTTCTTTAATATTATTTAATCTTTATAACTTTGCAAGGTGTTGGTTTAAATTATAATTAGTTCTGTTTTTAAATGAGAAAATTGAGGCAAAAAGAGATTTAAGAAACTTGCCCAGGTCACTAGTAAGTGCTGAGCAGAGATTAAAACTGAAGGTTTTCCTGATTTCAGAGTTAGGAAAATTGTCATGTTATGTATTAAGTTTATGTAGCTTTGAAGTTCTTTCCAGCTTACTAAGCAGGACCCGAAAGAAGGGCCTGATTGGTTTGGGGGCTGTTTTTGCTGCTCAAAAAAGATCCAGACTTCTACAAGTTTTCAAAGCAGCAGTGTTTAGGGATCTGGCCAAACTGTGATCCCATTTCTCTCACATGAGTTCCAGCCTCCATTATCTTTCAGTGGAAAAGCTTAAAGATCTTCCTCAGATAGTGATTTTGTTCTTAACAATGCAGAGATATTTTTAAAAATTATATTCAGAGGATAAGCCTAATTAGCCAATTTGAAATATTGCTACCTTGTTTCTAAACTTACATTGTAGACTTACTCTAATACAACTTGTGTTGTATGTTGCTCAACAGTTATGTTTCCTGGTGGGCATTTTTAGCATTTTCTTATACTTAATGGTATCAAATACAGAGGTACCACAATTTAGGTTTTCACCATACAAAGAGGGCTTCCCAGATAGTGCTAGTGGTAAAGAAGCTGCTTGCCAGTGCAGGAGACATAAGAGACACCGGTTGGATCCCTGGATTGGGAAGATCCTCTGGAGTAGAAAGTGGCAACCGTCTCCAGTATCCTTGCTTGGAGAATCCCATGGACAGAGGAGCCTGGCAGGCTCCATAGAGTTGTAAAGAGTCCGACACGACTGAAATGACTTAGCATGCATGCAGTATATAAAGAACCAGTATCCTAAATCTGTTATTTGTGAAATATCTATCCTGAAGACAGTTCATTTTGATAAATTTCCTAATATACCTATAATAAAAAAGAGGAATTCAACCTGAATTAGATTTAAATGTTTCTTTTTTAATACATTTATTAATGATAGCTTCTCTTTTCTTGTGAAAGTTTGTGATTTAGCCATGTGGCAGTGTTATTTGTGTCTTTAGTCATGGAAACTTTTTGTTTTAAACTTCTTTATTTCCTAGAGAATTTTAGTGAATGTTTTAAGAAATGTTAGCTCTTCCTTTAGGAGAAGTTTCAAGTTTAGAAGTGGTCTGATGATTTTGTATTTGCTAGGTTGTATGAGTTATAAGTCTTAAAAGTGAATACCATAGGTAGACTGAAGATAAGGATTATCATATTTAAGGATGACAGCTTTAACCAGTTAAAATTTAACAATAGCATTTATATCAACAATAGTATTTCTTATGTATTTTTAAGACCAAGTTCAAAAGTGGTCAAGTTTACTATAAAGTTACTTGATAAATCCAAATATTACTATAATTTTATTAATTGTAAGACTATCTCTTCTACACTTAACATCTCTAATTTAGGATGTATTTTAAAAATCGTTGTCTTAGAGTCTGTGAAATACAGAGATTAGGATTTCAGTTCTGCTGCTGTAACTGAGAAGTCCAAAATACTAGGGACTAAATGAAGGCAAAGTTTCTTTCTCCTGTAAAAGTCCTGGAAGGCAATACAGGGCTGGCCTCTCCTACTGTGTTCTCATCCTTAGCTGTAATCTCTGTCTTCTGGTTCATTGTGACTGCTCTCAGGTCTGTTATGATGCATTCTAGCCTACAGGCCAGGTGGGCCTGAGAAACTGTTTCCCTTGTTTTTAAGGCAGGTCTTGAAAATTACATGCTTTGCTTCCATCCCGATTTGCTTGAACTTGGTCACATTTAAGAAGGCAATGGCACCCCACTCCAGTACTTCTGCCTGGAAAATCCCGTGGATGGAGGAGCCTGGTAGGCTGTAGTCCATGGGGTCGCTGAGGGTCGGACACGACTGAGCGACTTCACTTTCACTTTTTACTTTCATGCATTGGAGAAGGAAATGGCAACCCACTCCAGTGTTCTTGCCAGGAGAATCCCAGGGACTGGGGAGCCTGGTGGGCTGTCGTCTGTGGGGTCGCACAGAGTCGTACATGACTGAAGTGACTTAGCAGCAGCAACTGCACAAGAATTTAGGAAATGTTGTCTTTCCTAGGAGCCATATGCACCAGTAAAATTCTTTTACTGAAGAAGAGAGGAGCAGTTGCTGGCAGTCTCTGCCACCCTGCCCAAACTTTACTTTCTGGCCAGTGTTTATGATTAAACTCTATGTAAAATGAAATTACCCATAATGGTCATGAGACATGGAAGATGCAAGAACTGAACTTGAAATTTATTTTTAGGCATAATTTATTTTTAGGAAGATGATTCTGTAGGATGATCAGAAGTCTCTGCTTACTTTTTTTTCTTCACTCTGAATTGGAAATAAATTTTACAGAAGACCTTGTTTTTTAGCAGTCCCTGGTAGCTCAGCTGGTAAAGAATCTTCTTGCCATACAGGTAGACCCCAGTTTGATCCCTGGGTCGGGAAGATCCCTGGAAGAGAACATGGCAACTCACTCCAGTGTTCTTGCCTGNATTGGAAATAAATTTTACAGAAGACCTTGTTTTTTAGCAGTCCCTGGTAGCTCAGCTGGTAAAGAATCTTCTTGCCATACAGGTAGACCCCAGTTTGATCCCTGGGTCGGGAAGATCCCCGGAAGAGAACATGGCAACTCACTCCAGTGTTCTTGCCTGAAGAATCCCCATGGACAGAGGAGCCTGGTGGGCTACAGTCCATGGGGTTGCAAAAGAGTCAGACACGACTGAGCGACTAAGCACAGCACATCCTGTTTTTCAGAGGTGGATTGAGAAACTATGAGAAGACAGCCATTTCTGTTTTCTCTTCTTGCTTTCATTAATCAGTAGAAGACATTCTTATAGAATAATTCTCTAGAATTAATTTAGTACTTGGTGTAGTGTTATTATTTTGATAAATGATTTAGTTTAGGGGTCAAGATCCTTAACCTAGTATGAATATGCTAGTGCATTGTTCTCCAGTGCATTACAGGGAAAAGAGAAAGATAAAAGGAGGTTAAATAAAGAGAAATGCAGTCAAGATGATTTTGATGAAGAGTGGAAGAAGGTATATTTCCTGTATGTTACCCGTTCCTCATATATATACACAGAGATATTAACAGGCCTAAGTGATGCTTAAGAGTTGCAGAGGCTACTATAGGAGCATATAGGTCTGGCATTTAATTCTGTTGACATTTTTATGTTAATAAGGTGGCATCTCTAGCTAACAAGAAATTGTAATCCCTTCAGAATTATAAGAAAAAGAATTTACTCTTAAAAAATAGATATATAGGTAGTGGTGTTTTTTATTCTTTCAGAAAAACTTAAGATTTTCACTGATGCAAGATGTCATATATCCCAGTTTCATAGATGTCAACATGTTGGGGAAAATGGCTGGTGACAAGTGTAAGGAACCTTTGGTAAAGATATGTTCTGATTTTAGAAATGCTTAAGTATAAAAACAAGCATCTCAGAATTGATACAATTAATAAATCTTTGTATTTGTAATCAATAGTATCTTAGAATGGAGGACCATAGTAAAAGAAGCTAAAGTAATTGTATCTGTTTATAAGTTAGAATGCTCTAGAGGGATCATTTTCATTTGAAAAGTCTAGATTTTGATCTGTTCATAACCTTAGATATTGAATTTGTAGGTTGACAGCTTGGTGCTGAAACAGCCACTGAGACCAGAGATCACCCTGATCTTTGTCCAGTTCTCCATGCCTATCTGTTGTGCGGGGCAGGTGATGGTGCTCTGCTGCTTATTAGTTACGCCTGAGTAACCATCTTAGATGGGGTGATGGGACCGTTCTCTGAAGCAGTGGCCTGTTTTGCAGTCTAGTACACACATATGTGTATACACGCATGTGGGGGCACGTACAACTGAGGAAAAGTTGCACAGAATAACACTTGACATTAAGTGGGATTCATCCTGAAATAGCTTCTTCTCTTTCATTATAAAAAGAACTTCGCTGCTGTTTATGTTCTTTTTTATTTTTTTAAGAAAAACACTTAAGTCAAAAACAACCAAGGATCAGAAACTTAAGAAAATTGACTCCTATTTGCAAATCACTGTTTCTCTTTTTTGGTTCTCCTAGTGCTGGTAGTTGAGGTGCTCATTCTCTTATTGCTCTGAATGTGTGAGTCTGTTGCTAATTGAAGAAAAACAATATATGTGTAAGTACAAATAATTGAGAGGAGTATTTTTAATCTTTTTGTAGGTCATCATCAAATTTGAAATATTTAAAGTGGATACAAAACTGTTTCAGCAATGCAGACAATTAAGTGCGTTGTTGTGGGGGATGGTGCTGTTGGTAAAACATGTCTCCTGATATCCTACACAACAAACAAATTTCCATCTGAGTATGTACCAACTGTAAGTATAAAGCTTCCATCTGTTAGTGAAATGTATTGTAATTTGATGTCCTTTTGAAAACTTTCTCGTGTGTACTGAAATTTTTCTGTTGTCTGCCTTTGTTTCCTGTTTTTAAAGATCTTGACTTCTTATGGGTAAATTATGTACACTTTAAAATTAAACAGCTGAAAAATCAGTGGAAAGTCAGAAGGGGTGACAGAAGGGTTTGCAAGAAGTGCTGGGAGGCAAACCTCCAGTAGACAAGCTTCTAAAGAGTGGTGGTCTCAGTTTGGAGAAGTATGCACTACATCTTGGAATGAGGTGACTTTTTTTTTTTTTTTTTGATATCTTGGCCAATGATTAATCAGTGCTTGGAGTTCTTCAGGATGATTTTGGGAGGCCTTGTAACTTGAGGGAAAGTAGTGTGTGTCTACGCATTCTCCTTAGGGAAAGTAGTGTGTCTATGCATTCTCCTTAGGGAAAGTAGTGTGTGTCTACACGTTCTCCTTAGGGAGTAGAAGAAAAGCTTATGGAGCTGTTGTCCTCACTGAAATGGTGCTCCAGACTGGCGTTTAGAGGCAGAGAAGACCTGTTTTTCTTATGAGAACATCAACAGAAGCCTATGGAGGTTCGCTTGCTCATAAAGCTTTTTATCAGCTCCTTAGAAGAGTAGAAGGAAAATGGGGATAACAAAGATCTTGAAGTCAGGGAGGGAGAGTTATTTAGAGTAACACTCATTGTGAATGTGATTGGGGATCCAGTGTTTGTCCCAGGTTGGTTGACCAATCCAGTGGTATAATTATGTTAAAGATAGATGTCCATTCTGTGGTGAGAGAGGAGCTAGTGTTGGCTTGACCTGGCAGCAACCACCTCTGTTAAGTGAGCTATTTTAGAGGTTATAGAGCACCTATGTATGATTAATATTTGGCCACCTTATGTGAAGAGTTGACTTGACTCATTGGAAAAGACTCTGATGCTGGGAGGGATTGGGGGCAGGAGGAGAAGGGGATGACAGAGGATGAGATGGCTGGATGGCATCACTGACTCCATGGACGTGAGTCTGAGTGAATTCCGGGAGTTGGTGATGGACAGGGAGGCCTGGCGGCCGGCGATTCATGGGGTCGAAAAGCAACTGAACTGAACTGAACTGAGTATTGTTTGAAAGCGAAAAGGAAGAAAAGATGAGAGTCTTTTTAAGAGGGTCGTGACAGGTTAAAGGTTTGGTAGTTATGTTTGATTGTATTGGGCAGTCTGTAATGTCACAGGGCAGATAGTGATTGAGGTAGGCCTAGGCTATAGGAGGAAAAACTAGGGTTTCTTGAAGGGGGAGAAGTCATATTTATAAACATGAATATTTTTGAATTGGCCCATTTGGAGGTATTTGGAAGTGAAAAAAGTTCTGAGGTTGAAAGGAACTTTTAGGGGACCTTTAGAGATGGGTCAGTTTTGTGGATCTTGAGTGAAGGCTATCAGAATGTTTGTTTCAGTTTCCATTTAAAGTTATTTTCATACAAATGGGATTTCTGAGTCTTAAGTGTTTAAGGAGAGCTTGTGGGTGTTTTATGTATGTGTTTGTGTGTGGCTCTCTGGAAAAGGGTTAGGTATGACTTAAGAAAATAACCTAAATGAGAGCTTAACCATATTCTTTTTACTTACTTGTTCTTGCTGTCAAGAACTGAGTTTCCTTTTAACTGCCACCTCTCCCAAGCCCTTTTTTCCAGTCTACTCTTTTTTTTTTTTTAAACATTTAAACAAGCTCCCAACAATCCAGTCCACTAAGACATGAATCAGAGAATTGGTGTTAAGCAGAGCCAATATTAAAATGTACCATCCTTCTCTTGGCTGGAAAGCCTTGCTTTTCAATTGTAAATTATTAATAATTCAGAGGAGTCCATGAATTAGTGTTGGGTCTTTTTTCATTTCATTCATTTTTTTCATTTTTCATTTGTTGGAACTTTAATTTCATTTAGTTAACCTCCCATTTTTACAAATTATTTAGTACAACCTATGTATATATATATTAGTATATACTGAGTTTGTTTGTTATGGGTTTTGCAGTCTATTTATAAGTAGTGTACCCTATTCAGTATCCTTAAGTGTACACACACACACCTATATACTATCCTTAAGTATACTCAATTCAGAGAAGGTATCTTAGGTCATGTGGTTTGTACCCAGTAATGTGAGTTTTATTCATGAAGTCCCAACAAAAGATCTGCCAGCCTTTTTGGACACTTTCCTTGAGTAACTTGAGGTAACCTATATTTTTCTCTAATGGGGCATATTTGCAACAAGGCTGCTCTTGAACCCTGAAAGGAAAAAGATTATCATGGATCTAGGAGATTTGAATTCTATATTAAAAGGAAATGGCCTGTGAAGAATAATTTCTTAGAAATTAGATAGAAAATTTAGGTTAACTTTAAATTACTGTCTGTAAAGTTTCAAACTTGAATTGTATCATTTCGTATAGCCAGGAGACTCCACTCCTGCGATACCGCTGACCCTTTTGTGGCTTTTTATCTGGGCAGTTGGGGTAGAGCAGACATGCCAGAATGCATCCTCTGTCACTTTTTTTTTTGAAGAACTGTTAGGTCGTGCAAGGGCTTAGTTGGCATGATTGGTCGTAGAAGAAATATGGACTGAGAGAGCATTGAGTCTTGGAAAGGAAACTTTGTTTTAGCTTAAGAGTTGTCCCGTCCTATTTTGACCATCCTCTTGCACACTAACAATGTCATATTTTTCTGTTTTAGGTTTTTGACAACTATGCCGTCACAGTTATGATTGGTGGAGAGCCATATACTCTTGGACTTTTTGATACTGCAGGTGAAAACTTGCTGTCTTCTATAATGTTTTCATCTGTAACTGTAACACTTGCTGGTTGTCTTTTTTGGGACATTTTGGGAAACTATAGAGTATTAGCAAACCATTTCCATCCATACTATTCAGTATAGTATGATGGTCGATGCTTGACCAAGAAGCAGCCCCAGACCTGGAATGGCAGATAGGTGTCTGGAGTACCCTGACTGGATGGTGTGGAAGGGGACCAAGCAGGATGAGAGCAGAGCACACTGGACAGGCTCTGCTGTCACTCTCGTGCTTGAAGACTTCCTTAGTCTTCAGTGTGTATATTACATATACAGGTAGCTTCTGTAGTATCATATTACAGCTTGTTGTTTTATATTACATTTGAAAAATTTTTAGGGCAAACCAGTGTCTGGCTCACAATAATGATATTTGCAGTCAGCTTTTCAAATTTAAATAAACTTTTTTATTTACAGTTTCTCAGTGTTTTTTCCTTATTTTATACAGTAACTGCACATCTTAATCTCTGACTTCTATTAATTCTGTTATCAGTTCAGTTAGGCGAAAGAAACATTCAGAAATTTGTTTTGGTATGTAGGAATTCTAACCTCTTTGCTGTTTATGAGTTATCCTCTCACTGCCTGCCAGATGACATATTGCTCTTACGGAGTATATCATACTGCCCACTTTGAGGAACTGTCTGGATTTAATTTGGAGGGTGAAATGGAGAGACAGTAGTAAACAGTTAAGTTTAGAGACGTTCTGATGGTGTGTTAGACCTTGAAAATTTTTATGAATTAAAAATTCTAAGAGTAATGGTATATTAGAGGAAACTTGAAAGATGGACAGAGTAAGTTAATGACCTACATCTCTCGGTTGGCGAAGGATTTTTTTGTTTTTGTGTGCCTTCAGAGGCAATCTGTGTACAGAGAAGAGACAATTTATGGCTATCTGAGGTTGAAAATTAAACTTTATTTTCAAATTTCAAAACTTATTTTTTCATAAACCTTTATGTCTTAATCATTTAAAAAACATCTTTTTTGAAGCGTAGTGCAGTAGAATTCACTCATTTTAAGTGTTCAGTGTGGTTGTTTTTGCTGACTGTCGTCGTGGTGGTGTTGGTTTCGCTCAGGCTTGCCTGACTCTTGCAGCCCTGTGGGCTGTAGCCTGCCAGGTTCCTCTGCCCATGAGATTTTTCCAGGCAAGAATACCGAAGTGGGTTGCCATTTCCTTCTCCAAAGGATTTTCCTGACCCAAGGATTGAACCCGCCCACGACTCCTGTGTTGGCAGGCGGGTTCTTCACTGCTGAACCACCTGGGAAGCCCGTATAGTTGTGTAACTGCCACGATAATCAAGATGTGTCATTCTCAGGGACTCCTGTGCCCTTTACAGTCAGTCCCTTCCCTTGACCTGGCCCCAGGCCACTGCAGATCTGCTTTCTGTCAGTATGGTTTTGCTTTTCTGGAATTTCATATCATTGGAACCGTATGATCTGTAGCCTTTTGTGTTTTACTTCTTTCATGTAGCATAATTTTTTTGAGATTCATCTGTTATGTTTATCTGTAGTTTGTTTCTTTTGTATTCAGTTTATGAATATAGCACAGTTTGTTTTATCCATTTATCCACCAGTAACAAGTTGATGGTTTGGGTTCCGTTTTTAAGCTATGATGGATAATGGTGCTGTCAACATTTTTATATATATATGTCTTTGTATGGTTACAGTTTGGAAGTGAGTAAGCCTTTACATTTATTAATAGTTGCACAACTTATCACTTCTTTTAAATTAAAACATCTCTTTTTAAACAAATCATTCTCACAGTTGCCCAAGGTCCTTTGATTAATATTGGTTTCTTTAACTTGGGTTGGTCAGACTTTAATCCTAGTCAGCCTCATTTACAACTGTTAAATTTCTTGTAGCACTTTAGATTGCATTTATAAACTTAAAATACTCAGATTTTATTTTAAGTGATTCAGTTTGCTTGACAAGTGAAACATTCCCAAGTGTTTACGTATATAACTTGAATAAACCTGATAACTTATGATTTTCTGTATTTGTTTTAATTTATCTTTTAAACAGTATTATTTACAACTTTCATAAAATTCTTAACATTTTCAATGAAAACTCAAGATCACTTACTCTGTAACACATTTTAAATTGGAATCAGAAAACTAATCTATCATGTTCTTTAACATGGTGATTATTTTAAATATTATAGACACTTGAGTGTTAAGTAAGAATAGGTTATTCCCAGATGTAATTGAAAATTAACAATAATAATGTTTGATTTATTTCATTTCTATATTAGATTCTCAATCTTTATAGGGGTTGAAAGACATTTACTAAGGAAATTATTTTACTGTACTGGGCAAGTTGCAGAGTTTTCACCTCAACTGGTTAAGGTCACTGTAAGCCTCTTTTTTGACAGGTGCTGGAGACCTGGGATATTAGGCATCCAGATTGAGTCTCCTGTCTTTGATAGACTTAAGAGGAGACTCTGTATCCTTCTCCAGAGGCCTTAATCTCAGAATCCTGGTTGGAGTCATTCATTAACTCAGTGTTCTTTCTGCTAAAGCTTTCATCCATGCTCAGATAGCCTCTGATTTCCTTTATTTGTTTGGTTTCCTTTAACCTGTCGACTGTGTTATTTTGTTTTGAATTCTTTAATTCATTTATTTATTTTTAAACTTTTTAGAATTGAAGGATAATTAATTTTTAATGTCATGTTAGTGTCAGCTGTGCTACAAGGTGATTCAGTTATTTATATATATATATATGTATGTATTTTTTCAGATTCTTTTCCATTTTAAGTTATTACAAGGTATTGAATATAGTTGTTTTGACTTATTTTTTATACTATTCCTATCTTTGGCTACAACTGTTACAGCAGTTTTAAAATAATGCTGTTTTAAAATAATACTGTTTAAGACCAGAGATAGGGCTCTTCCTCTGTCTCATAGCTTTATTTCTGCTTCGGTGGTCACAACACCAAATTCTTGTTTAATGAGTTTCCAGTTATTTTGTTCTTTTTTGTGTGTGTGCTTTTCACTCTTGTGTTTATAGTTCTATATTTAGCTTTTTTCACTTACGTATTTATCATAGTCTGTTTTCCATATTGAATAATTCCAATTCCACCACCAGTTCCTTTCTATGTCAGAATTTAAAATGTTATTCTTTATTATAGAGATACAGGTTTTTGCTTATTACAGGAAAAAGAATATAGATAAGCAAAAGGAGAATATGAAAAACTATCTATATCCAGAAATAATCACATCTTAGTACATGTTCAAAACAGAGCTCTTCCTGTACATTCATTGTATTTATACATAGGGAACAGAAAAGCATACTCCCCTCCCCCCCACTTTCTCTGTACCTGCCTTTATCTCTTTGTAGAAAAGTATGATGATATCTCTCAGGATTGTACTTGTGTGTCATAGTCTTCATGGTTACACAGTAGTCTGATCACACCACAGTTTAACTTCTTTTGTTAACACAGGAGTCTGTCTGTAGTTTTATGTATCCTAGAGAATCACTTTAGTATTTGCATGTACATTGTCTTTTATCACTTTTTATCCTGATTTAGCTTCAAGTTTATTGATAAGTTACTACTACAAAGAACTGCTGACCAGATTCACCAGTTTGTAATCTTTTGTGACATTCTCCAGCTCTGTATGCATATCTCTTTTATTTCTAAGCCATTAGTAGACTAAGTTGCATACCTCATGCCCTTTTGTTTTTTAATGTTTCAGTATGCAATTCTGAAGAGCAAGGAATTCTTACAGTGCACTTACCAAATTTAGGAAATTTAGCATTGTATGTGTGTATAATATTTTAAACTTTGACCTGTTGTCAACTTTCTGATTTTGTCAGTTGCCTTAATATTGTTCCTTATAGCAATTTTTCTTCAATTTCTGACCTAGGGTCACACATTGCATGTAGTTGTCGCTCTCTTTGGTTAATATCTGTTAGTATAGAGTCTCAGGCTTTTATACCATTGCCTCTTTTTTTTTAAAAAGAAAACTGGCCATTTATTTTATGGAATGTTTCTCAGTTTGAGTTTGTCCATTTCCTCATAAGTAGATTCAAGATAGGCGTATTTGGTTATTATACCAGGTTGGTAAGTATGTCCGTCTTAGGGTATCACCTTTTGGTAAAAGTAATTTTGATCACTGGATTATGGAGTTGTCCAGTTTTCCTACTATATATTTAGAATATTTCCTTTTATAATTAATAGTCACTTTGTGAGGAGATACTTTAAAATGTTATAAACATTCTCTTGTCTTTAGCACTCCCTCTAGATTTAATAATCTCCGGCAATTTTTGCCTGAATAAGTCCTAGACGTGCTTATTGTTCTAGAGCTCTGGACATAGATAAAAGCAGAACAGCTATAACATGGTAGCAACTTGTTTTGGACCACAATGACTTGTCCTGAACCACAATGATTTGTCTTGAATATCGTTCTTCCAGCTAGAGAGGGAAAGAACATTAGCATGTTTAATCTGGATAGTGAGTTTTTGTTGACAACTCTAAATTCAGTCCAATTCAAGCTGTTGTCTTNGGACCACAATGACTTGTCCTGAACCACAATGATTTGTCTTGAATATCGTTCTTCCAGCTAGAGAGGGAAAGAACATTAGCATGTTTAATCTGGATAGTGAGTTTTTGTTGACAACTCTAAATTCAGTCCAATTCAAGCTGTTGTCTTTACCTTCACCAACTCCATATTTTCATCTCCATGTCTTCTATAAGTAGATGCTAAGTCCTTAAAAGATGAGTAAAATGTTCTCATTTTCACTTCTGCAGCACACATAAAGCAATTTCAGAATTTTATACCATATCACTGTGAAAAGCAAATATGTAATAAGAGTTCAAGATTGGTTTGGAGTACCTTTTTCCTTTGGTCTAATAGCATACAAAGTTCCTTGGATTTTGTCCTGCCCCCATGTGGCTATGTTATTTGGAAGACAGTTCAGTTCATTTATGTTCACATTAAATTTGTTTCCCTCCATTCTCATTTATTTTATTTATGTATTCTCTTGTTAGGTTCAGTTTGCAGAAGATAGCTTCATTTTTGAATTCTAACAACTGTAGTCAGTCACTTCAGGCACTACCATAGCAATAAACGAGAGAAAGGTTGGACTTTGATGCTAAATAGACCAGTTAGCTAGATAGTTGGTAAGTTACTTAACTATGTGGAGCTTAATTACCTTGATGTATAAAATGTTTAAAATATTTCCCTCAGAGGTGTTGTAAAGATTGAGTGATAGTTTAATGAGGTGAATACATATGTAAAAACTGAGGAGCTGTGTATTCATGGTTCATTGTTTATCACTAAGTCCTGTACGACTCTTTGTGACCCTATGGACTGCAGGTTGCCCGGCTTTCCTGTAACTTCACTGTCTCCTGGAATTTGCTCAAATTTATGCCCAAATTTGATAGTTCAGCCATCTCAGCCTCTGTTGCCCCTTTCTCCTCCCGCCTTCAGTCTTTGCCAGCATCAGGGTCTTTTCCAATGAATCGGCTCTTCACATCAGGTGGCCAAAGTATTGGAGCTTCAGCTTCAACATTAGTACTTCCAGTGAGTATTCAGGGTTGATTTCCTTTAGGATTGACTGGTTTGATCTCCTTGTAGTCCAAGGGACTTTATANGCATCAGGGTCTTTTCCAATGAATCGGCTCTTCACATCAGGTGGCCAAAGTATTGGAGCTTCAGCTTCAACATTAGTACTTCCAGTGAGTATTCAGGGTTGATTTCCTTTAGGATTGACTGGTTTGATCTCCTTGTAGTCCAAGGGACTTTATAGAGTCTTCTCTAGCACCACAATTCAAAAGCATCAGTTCTTCTGCACTCAGCCTTCTTTATGGTCTTTTTTTTTTTCTCCCCTCCCCTCACCCACCTTCTTTATGGTTTACCTCTCACATCCCTACATAACTCACTTTACTATTAAAAAAAATCCAGCACAATGACTGGAATGTGTTTGGTGCAGGGCTAATATTATTCTCTTCCTTAGCAAAAGAATAATACTCAGAACAAGCCATAGTGATGAACTTTGACCTGGTTTAGCTGTTGCTGTTCTTGATTCATGTTGTACAGAAGAAGCTAACACAACATTATGAAGCAATTATATTCCAATTAAAAAAAAACTTTCATTGAGGTGTTTCTAGTATCTGGCTGTCTTTTGTAGTTATTGATCAATTACTTTGTCAGGAATGGCAATGCTGTCCACAGAGATATTTCTAGCCGCTTTGATCTCTAGTGTTATTGTAGAATCTTTCTTTGAGTCCTCAGTAAGTTCTGTGTTAACATGCAATGGTATAGATTTTTACAGATGTTATGTATAAACTGGTAGGAATCTCAGGTTCCAGTGTCCCCATTTATTTTTGGGTTTTTTTTTTCTCATGATGTGAAAGTTACGAAATTATTCCTAATCTCTGTAACAGGCTTCCCAGGTGGGGCACAGTGGTAAAGAATCTGCCTGTAATGCAGGAGATGTGGATTTGATCCCTGGCTTGGGAAGATCCCCTAGAGGAGGAAGTGGCAGCCTGCTCCAATATTTTTGCCTGGCCAGTTCCATTGTCAGAGGAGCCTNTCATGCAAAGAGTTCACTCATTGGAAAAGACTCTGATGCTGGGAGGGATTGGGGGCAGGAGGAGAAGGCGATGACAGAGGATGAGATGGCTGGATGGCATCACCGACTTGATGAACGTGAATTTGGGTGAACTCTGGGAGTTGGTGATGGACAGGGAGCCCTGGCATGCTGCAATTCATGGGATCACAAAGAGTCAGACATGACTGAGTGACTGAAGTGAACTGAACTGAACTGATACAGATGACACCACCTCTATGGCAGAAAGCAAAGAGGAGCTAAAGAGCCTCTTGATAAAGGTGAAAGAGGAGGGTGAAAAAGCTGGTTTAAAACTCAACATTCAAAAAATGAAGATCATGGCATTCAGTCTCATCACTTCATGGCAAATAGATGGAAAAAAATGGAAACAGTGACAGACTTTATTTTCTTGGGCTTCAAAATCATTGCAGATGGTGTCTGCAGCCATGAAATTAAAAGACACTTGCTCCTTGAAGAAAAGCTATGACAAACTTAATGTACTAAAAAGCCGAGACATTACTTTGCTGACAAAGGTCCACATAGTCAAAGCTATGGATTTTCCAGTAGTCATGTATGGATGTAAGAGTTGGACTATAAAGAAGTCTGAGTGTTGAAGAAATGATGTTTTTGATCTGACGTGTTGGAGAATACTCTTGAGAGTTCTTTGGACTGCAAGAAGATCCAACCAGTCCATCCTAAAGAAATCAGTCCTGAATATTCACTGGAAAGACTGATGCTGATGCTGAAGCTGAAACTCCAATACTTTGGCCATGTGATGGGAAGAACTGACTCCTTGGAAAAGACTCTGATGCTAGGAATTGAAGGCAGGAGAGGGGAATGACAGAGGATGAGATGGTTGGATGGCATCACTGACTCAATGGACATGAGTTTGAGTAAGCACTAAGGGTTGGTGATGGACAGGGAAGCCTGGCGTGCTGCAGCCCACGGGGTTGCAAAGAACTGGACATAACTGAGTGACTGAAATGAACTGATATCTTGTTGCATACCTCCTAACACACACACACACAACATCACAGACATGCAGACACACACACACATACACACACACACCAGGAGATAGGCCAAATGGATCACACCGGTCTTTGGTGACAAAATCAGAAATTAGACTCAGACAAAAATCAGACTGCATCATTTTGAGTCTGGTGTGCAGTGCTTTCCTCACTAGGGCGTAAGGCTAGCTTGACAGTGTGGGGACAGATGATAAAAATTCTGAATATCAAGACAGAGGAGTTTAGGCAGATGATGCTATAGACAAGGAGCGTCCATTAGGGAAGTAAATACTGAAGAAGTGTTGGGAATAACTATTTATAATGCCTTAGATTTATCAACAGGTTACTGTGTGTCATATTCACCAAGCTCACACAAATATTCTCATCTAAGGCTCACAACAATTCTGGAGTGCTAATAAAGTTTGTTTCTTGTTATAGATGAAGAGATGGGTTTAGAGAAATCAGCTCTCTCACCCAAGGCAAGTAAGAGTAGGACCAGAAGTTCTAAAACATAAGGATTATGCTTTATTGCTTCTCGTGTAAGTCAAGACTAGATTATGGTCTTTATACCTTTTTGCTTAAACACCACAAAAACAATGGCTCTCAACTGGGATGTTTTGCCACCCTCATCCCAGACATTTGTCAATATCTAAAAACATTTCCAGAGAAGGTAATGGCACCTCACTCCAGTACTCTTGCCTGGAAATCCCATGGACGGAGGAGCCTGGTGGGCTGCAGTCCAAGAGTCGGACACGACTGAGCGACTTCTGTTTCACTTTTCACTTTCATGCATTGGAGAAGGAAATGGCAACCCACTCCAGTGTTCTTGTCTGGAGAATCCCAGGGATGGAGGAGCCTTGTGGGCTGCCATCTATGGGGTCACACAGAGTTGGATACGACTGAAGCGACTTAGCAGCAGCAGAGACATTTCTGGTTGTCACAATGGTTAGGGGAAATACTACTGGCTATAGTGGAAAGAGGTCAGGACTGCTGCTAATAAGCAGCGTACCAGACAGAGCAGCCCTTCCAGCAAAGACTTGCACAGCTCCCCCAAGTGCCCATGGTGCTGAAGTTGAGAAGCCCTGCCCTAAAGGAATTTTGAAACAATATAGCCTCTTCACACATAGGTTGACATGTAAATATTTAATCATAAACTTAAACAGTGGCAAAGCATGTAACAGCTGATATGTCATTAATTCCGATATTGAAAAATAAATATTTTAAAATAAAGGTCATATCATTCCTTTAAATGTATCCAGTGATATTTAAATACCATATAAAATTGATACGTAATAGCATCTTTTAAAAAAGACACATGAAAAAGAGTATTTACTTTCTACTTCCTCCATTGAATATTATTCCAACAAAATGTAGTTTATGCTTGTAAGTCTTATTAATTATACAGCCATTTTCTCTGCAACAAAAGAAGTGCACAAATTGAAATTAAAGGAATTATTTCCTGTGAATCTAAGGCTCTAAGACAGCTACTCCCAAACTACTTACAAGGAGTGCCAGGAGCTTTTCAGTGAATTCACGGGGAAGCTGTGGGATATTTTAAATTTGCAAGGGAAACACTGCGTCAACTGCCAGTTTAGAAGTAGTTTACAGTTTCTACATTCCTTTGATGAGGTTAAATTTTTGAAAAACTGATTTTTCGGCAGTTGCTTTGATTTGAAAGCAAGTCAGCACAAAGTCGGTGCGGGACAGGTGATGAGGGTGTGGTGCCCAATCTGACCCCCAGGTTTAAAAAGCTGTGCAGAGTACAACAGGTGCACACGTCTTATTAAGTAATTGTTGTTATTTAAGAATGAAATAGAAATATTATTTTTCCTTTTACTTCATGTGTTTAATTTTTGCAAATGTCTACTATGTTATTAGGATATAAATATCATTAAGTGGAAATACTTGTGGTTCAATAAGGGTGCTATGACACAAGAAAACCTTTGAGAACCTTTTGTCTAAGTGTTAAAAGCAGTTTTCTGCATTGAGGTATCATCAAAATGACTATTGGTGTGTAATATATCAAGACAATACAATTATATTATAAAATTTGATGATTATTAAAGGTAAAAGTAGATTACACAAATAAGCCATATCACATGATATCTTTCTTTGGCTGGCTTACTTAAAAAAAATTTTTTTTAATACAGATAAACTTATTTCTAAGACAGAAAGAGACTCACAGACATAGAAAACAAACTTTTGGTTACCAAAGGGGAAAGGACGGTGACATAAATTTGGAAGTTGAGATTAAAATATACACACTACTATAAGTAAAGTACAGAACCAACAAGGACCTCCTGTATAGCACAGGGAACTATTCTCAATATTTTGTAATAACCTACAGAGGAAAAGAATCTAAAAAAGAATGTGTGTGTGTGTGTGTGTGTGTGTGTGTGTGTGTGTAACTTTATCTCTGTGCTGAATGTCTGAAATTAACATGATATTGTTAATCAACCACACTTCAATTAAAAGGATAAAAGTAAAAATTTGGGAAATACATCTTTAGTGGGTGTCACCTCCAACCTCAAATTAGTCATATATCCGTGGCTGAATGGTGCTATATACCCATGGGTGGATATTTCAAATGAAGGTAAAATTATATTCTTAGTTCCATTTTAACAGATGTGAGTACTAAATAATCTTGTTCACATATTTGCATACCTGAAGAGGTATTTTTATGAGCATCCATGCTCTAGTCCAATCTTTGTGACCCTATGGACTGTAGCCCACCAGGCTCCTCAATCCATGGGATTCTCCAGACAAGGATACCAGAGGGTTGCCAAGCCCTCCTCCAGGGGATCTTTCTGACCCAAGGATGAACGCACGTCTCATGTCTCCTGCATTGGCAGGTGGATTCTTCACCACTAGTGCTGCCTGGGAAGCCCTTCTCTATAGGAGTGTCATCCAATTCTCAGATTCCTGAATTATATGCCAGAAGTCCTGTAGTGCTCTAGCATCAACAATTATTTTTAGTGATCCATGATCTCTATTCAGTTCAGTTCAGTTGCTCAGTCATGTCCGACTCTTTACAACCCCACAAACCGCAGCACACCAGGCCTCCCTGTCTATCACCAACTCCCGAAGTACACCCAAACTCATGTCCACTGAGTCAGTGATGCCATCCAACCATCTCATCCTCTGTCGTCCCCTTCTTATCTCTAGTAGGTAGTGTTTTAGTCTTGTTGAAAGCCAGGTATTGGAAACATCTATTTCTAAAGACTGTGTTGTCCAATCATTAGAGTTATTTGCTTTCTCAGCTCCAGAATTTCCAATTGTCCCTTTGTCTGAGGCCCTTCAACCTGGGATAATCAATAGTTGGGAAGGACAAGAGGTGTGCTTTTTTGGTGTTAATGGAAGGGAGATGGGCAGGAGAGCCTGCCTGTCAATGCCGGTAAGTTCTGAAGAAGATCCATCTTAGAAAAGAACACATGGAAGGTAAGGACATGGAAATCAGTCCCCTTAAAACTGACTGAACCCTCAATACACTTGGAAAGCCTCTGCATATGCCTGGGGGGCACTTGTTTTCAGGTGTGAAGACCACTGCTGTCCTTGCTCCAGAACATGGACACCATGGTGTTCCCAGTCATATCCATGTGGACTGTAGGGCTAATAGGCACAGCATTTTTGAGTCACTTCCTTCTTTCCTTTTCCTTTCTTGGGGGGCTCCTGAGTATGGCCTCTGAGGCCAGATTCCCAGCCTTAAGTCTTGTTTTTCCTACTTGTCAGTTTTCTAAACTTGCACAGTTTACTTAATTTTGTGTTTCAGTTTAGTAACATGTAAAATGTGGATTATAATAACATTTAGCCCATAGAATGGATGAGAGAGTGACATTAATTCAGGCAATGAAGCTCTCAAGGATTGTTGTTGTTGTTGTTCCAATTCCTTGTGACTCTATGGACTATAGCATGCCAGGCTTCCCTGTCCATCACCAACTCCTGGAGCTTGCTCAAACTCATGTCCATTGAGTCAGTGATGCCATCCAACCATTTCATCCTCTGTCCTCCCCTTCTTTTCCTACCTTCAATCTTTCCCAGCATCAGGGTCTTTTCCAATGAGTCACTTCTTCACATCAGGTGGCCAAAGTATTGGAGCTTCAGCTTCAGCATCAGCATCAGTCTTTCCAGTGAATATTCAGGACTGATTTCCTTTAGGATTGATTGGTTTGATCTCCTTGCAGTTCAAAGAACTCTCAAGAGTCTTCTCCAACACTACAGTTCAAAAGCATCCATTCTTCAGTGCTCAGCCTTCTTTATGGTCCAACTCTCATATCTATGCATGACTACTGGAAAAAACCATGGAAAATGAAAGTTGCTCAGTCATGTCCAACTCTTTGTGACCCCATGGACTATATGGTCCATGGAATTCTCCAGGCCAGAATACCGGAGTGGGTAGCCTTTCCCTTCTCCAGGGAATCTTCCCAACCCAGGGATCAAACCCAGGTCTCCTGCATTGCAACTAGATTCTTTAGCAGCTGAGTCACAGGGGAAGCCCAAGGGTAGTGGAGTGGGTAGCCTATCCCTTCTACAGTGAACCTTTCTGACCCAGGAATCAAACAGGGGTCTCCTCATTACAGGTGGATTCTTTATCAACTGAGCTATCAGGGAAGTGCTTTGACTATATGGATCTTTGTTGGCAAAGTGATATCTCTGCTTTTTAATATGCTAAGTTTGACATAGCTTTTCTTGCAAGGAACAAGTGTCTTCTAATTTCATGGCTGCAGTCACCATCTACGGTGACTTTGAAGCCCAAGAAAATAAAGTCTGTCACTGTTTCCCATCTATTTGCCATCAAGTGATGGATTGAATGCCATGATCTTTGTTTTTGAATGTTGTCTTATGCCAGCTTTTTCACTCCCTTCTTTCACCTTCATCAACAGGCTCTTTAGTTCCTCTTCACTTTTTGCCATAAGGTTGGTGTCATCTGCATATCTGATGATGCCATCCCACTCAGTCGTGTCCGACTCTTTGCGACCCCATGGACTGTAGCCTACCAGGCTCTTCTGTCCATGGGATTTTCCAGGCAATAGTCCTGGAGTGGATTGCCATTTCCTTCTCCAGGGGATCTTCCCAACCCAGGGATCGAACCCGGGTCTGCTGCATTGTAGACAGACGCTTCACCATGTGAGCCACCAGGGAAGTAGGTTATTGATATTTCTCCCTGCAATCTTGATTCCAGCTTATGCTTCATCCAGCCCAACATTTCACATGATATACTCTGCATTAAAGTTAAATAAGCAGGATGACAACATACAGATCAAGACTGCTGAGAACTTAAGGTCCACACTTCTAAAATGAGCTGACTGTGGAGCAGGTATGGAGTTCTCAGCAGGGTATCAGGACATCACTACACCTTCAGTTCTTCTAAGCCAGTAAGGCCCAGTAGTTGAGAGTGTTTAAGGAGCCTCAGAATACAGGGTCCTGCCTTGATGAGAAAAACACAAAGGATCTCCTCTCTGCCCTGAACCCCAAGTACCTCTGCTGGCTCCTGGGGTAGCATAGATAAGTGGGGAAGATAGGCTTCTTTATCTGCAGCTGCTTCCTGGCTCTCTACTACTCTCCACACTGAAGTCACTGAGCAGGGCAGTGAAGCTGGTAAAATCTGGGCAACCTCAAGTTGATCAAATCCCACTAGTCGTCATTCAATTCCAGCCCCACCACTGCCCAAGTTCTCTGTGTCTCTCATTTGTAATCCAGCAACGAGCCCTGACTGACCCTCCTCTCCACCTCTTTCCATTTCTGTTCACTGTCCACAAGGCCACCAACATTATCTTTCTGGAAAGACANACTAGATTCTTTAGCAGCTGAGTCACAGGGGAAGCCCAAGGGTAGTGGAGTGGGTAGCCTATCCCTTCTACAGTGAACCTTTCTGACCCAGGAATCAAACAGGGGTCTCCTCATTACAGGTGGATTCTTTATCAACTGAGCTATCAGGGAAGTGCTTTGACTATATGGATCTTTGTTGGCAAAGTGATATCTCTGCTTTTTAATATGCTAAGTTTGACATAGCTTTTCTTGCAAGGAACAAGTGTCTTCTAATTTCATGGCTGCAGTCACCATCTACGGTGACTTTGAAGCCCAAGAAAATAAAGTCTGTCACTGTTTCCCATCTATTTGCCATCAAGTGATGGATTGAATGCCATGATCTTTGTTTTTGAATGTTGTCTTATGCCAGCTTTTTCACTCCCTTCTTTCACCTTCATCAACAGGCTCTTTAGTTCCTCTTCACTTTTTGCCATAAGGTTGGTGTCATCTGCATATCTGATGATGCCATCCCACTCAGTCGTGTCCGACTCTTTGCGACCCCATGGACTGTAGCCTACCAGGCTCTTCTGTCCATGGGATTTTCCAGGCAATAGTCCTGGAGTGGATTGCCATTTCCTTCTCCAGGGGATCTTCCCAACCCAGGGATCGAACCCGGGTCTGCTGCATTGTAGACAGACGCTTCACCATGTGAGCCACCAGGGAAGTAGGTTATTGATATTTCTCCCTGCAATCTTGATTCCAGCTTATGCTTCATCCAGCCCAACATTTCACATGATATACTCTGCATTAAAGTTAAATAAGCAGGATGACAACATACAGATCAAGACTGCTGAGAACTTAAGGTCCACACTTCTAAAATGAGCTGACTGTGGAGCAGGTATGGAGTTCTCAGCAGGGTATCAGGACATCACTACACCTTCAGTTCTTCTAAGCCAGTAAGGCCCAGTAGTTGAGAGTGTTTAAGGAGCCTCAGAATACAGGGTCCTGCCTTGATGAGAAAAACACAAAGGATCTCCTCTCTGCCCTGAACCCCAAGTACCTCTGCTGGCTCCTGGGGTAGCATAGATAAGTGGGGAAGATAGGCTTCTTTATCTGCAGCTGCTTCCTGGCTCTCTACTACTCTCCACACTGAAGTCACTGAGCAGGGCAGTGAAGCTGGTAAAATCTGGGCAACCTCAAGTTGATCAAATCCCACTAGTCGTCATTCAATTCCAGCCCCACCACTGCCCAAGTTCTCTGTGTCTCTCATTTGTAATCCAGCAACGAGCCCTGACTGACCCTCCTCTCCACCTCTTTCCATTTCTGTTCACTGTCCACAAGGCCACCAACATTATCTTTCTGGAAAGACAAAAATTGCACACAGTCATTTGGCTGTTACTATCTCTGCTGACCCTCTCTGCCTATGGGAGAAAGTTCAAATTAATGAGGTGGTCATGCAAGTCTTCAAAAATTTGGTTTCTTCTCTCTCCAACCTCCTCTAGCATCCCTTTCCTCCACTACCCTAGAATCTAACAATCAGAATTTCTGAATAGTCTCAGATTAGGCCACACTCTTTGATGAGAACATCTGTGAGTTTTATTTATTAATTTTTTGGCTGCTTAGTTTACAAACCCTTTTCTTATTTGGGGAGAGTCCCAAGTGGTAAGTTTCGGTGGGAGTCCAAGGGCATTCTCACTAGGGAGTGGTGAAAGTATGGGTGTACCCTCTGATTTGGTGACTTGAGCGTTCAGGCCCAGGACTTTGAAAGATGCAAAGGCCATCGATAATCCATTCTGCCAGCAACATTCTGTGTTAAAGGACAGTGGTGGGATCCTGACAAGCTGCTACTAGGGCAAGATCCAGCCCTTTAGCTCCAATCCCTTGATTCCTACCAGTTTTCCAGCCTTAGTTTCCAGGCTTTCTAATAAAAATAGTTCAGATAGTTTCTGAGCTATCACGTAGCATCTCATGAATTCATTTTCCAATTAAGTTGGCCAGACTTCCTGATGGTCCAGTGGCTAAGAGTCAGCCTGCCAATTAAGGGGATACAGGGTCAATTCTTGGTCCAGGAAGATTCCACATACTACAGGGCAACTAAGCCTGTGTGCCCTAGAACCTGTGCTCTGCAATAAGAGAAGCTGCCACAATGAAAAGCAGATGCACTGCAGCTGGAGAGTAACCTCCGCTTACCATACCTAGAGAAAGCCCGCATGCAGCAATGAAGATCCAGCACAGCCAAAAATTAATAAATAAGTAAATAAAAATTAAACAATTAAAAAAGTAAATAAAAATTAAACAATTAAGTTGGCCTAAATCAGTGGAAGTTGATTATAACAAAGAATTCCGAGTGGTTCACTTTTTATGACTCCACACCTTTCTACAAGCTGTCCTCCCCACACAAGAAAGGTAGTTACCTCCCTGTCTTCTGCAGGAGGCAAACTCTACTGATCCTTCAAGACTCATTTCAAATAGTGTTTCCTCACTCTGGCCTTTTCCAGTTTCCTGGGTTTTAGTCACTCTCTGCAGCAGGATCCAGTAGTACTTTTTGCACTCTATTAAGTACTGTTATAATGGGCACGGCTGTGTAGCTGTCCCCTGACATGTCTGTTTCTCCCATTTCACTATCAATTACTTAAGGACAGTGGCTGTGTTTTATCCCTGGAGTTGAACACAGTACTTGACACATGAAAGGTGAATAAAAGGTGTTTGTCATTTTGGAAACTGTCTACCATTTCACTCCTTTTATATTTGAGGGAATTATTCACTATATGAGTCTTGATGCTATCAATGTAACCAGACTGGGCCCAAGATGGAATCACTCATGCTAAGCCCCACATCAGCAAGCCCGAACTAAAATTCTATATGCAAATCTCCCAGAAAAGGCAGGCCTAGGTCAGCCAATCAGCTCTTGCCTACTTAGCACAAGCTACCTGACCTGGCTTGAAGACTTCCCTTTGTTCCATATATGGAAACAAACTCTGCTTCGACCAATCAGCAAATACCCAGGATAACTTCTTTGTTTCTGCTCATTTTGGCCTATAAAAATCTCTCCTTGTTCAGCTCTTCAGAGTTCCTTCCTCTCTGCCAGATTGGATATTGCCTGATTCAGGAATTGCTGAATAGAGCCAGTAAGATTTTAAAAATTTTCCCAGTGGGATAACATAAGACAGAGTACCTCTCCCACTCAAGAAGTGAAAACCTTGGCAGTTTTATATCCCCGACTCTGCAGATAGGGAATGGACATGAGGCCTGGAGTTGGCCAATCAAATGAATACTCCCCAGGGTGCATTTGACACAAAGCTGACGAGATAGCCAAGAATCCACTGGAAAGTGCTACAGAACAGTAAATGGGGTGGAATGGAAATATTCTTTTCTTTGATACATCCTACATCCTTCTCTGTGTCCCCAGTACCCCTCTCCATTCTACTAGACTAAAGGAAGCTCCTGGCTGTACTTTAGAAAAGATATAAAGAAATTTACATGAACTTGTTAATATCTGGTTGTTGCAAAATATTACCTTTCTAAGAAATACTTGCTTTTTAAAAGGGACAATTCTGTAGTTAAGTGACCAACTCCAGGGACTTCCCTGGTGGGTCCAATAGTTAAGAATCCACCTTGCAGTGTAGGGGATGTGGGTTCTAACCCTGGTCAGGGAACTAAGATCGCACATGCTGTGGAGCAGCTAAGCCTGTGTGCTGCAACTGCTGACCCCTTGTGCCACAACTAGAGAGTCTATGCACCCAATGAAGATCTGCATGCTGCCACTAAGAGCTGTTGCAGCCAAATATACACAAATAAAAAAAATTTTTTTAAGTGAAAACTCCATAACGGTGGCATTTCGGGAATATAGCCCAAGTTAGTAGAAAGATATTTTACAGCAGAGAAACCTCAGCAGCATTCCTATACTACAGAATATGGGTGATCACCTGGCTGTCCATTTGTAAGACTGATTCTGTGTGTATCCAGTGCTTATTTGCATGGTACTGTGTTGGGGGATTTTCTATGTGTGTTTAAAGGACAGATCTGTGCAGAGCTGGCATGGCAGGGATGGACAGGTGAAAATTAGGAGCTACTGACAAATTGAATTGCATCTGGAAAAATATTTTTAGTCCCAATCCTTCAAGAAATCAATGCTTCTGTAAATCAAATGTCTCCTGCTCTAATGCATACATTCTTTTGATAAATACTCTTTGATGGAAGCAAAAGGCAAGAAAGACCATGAGAGAGCAAGTCTTTGGGTCATTGACTCAGCTGTCCATTCCCCGGTTTCCAGTCAGCTGAATAGAACACATTCTGTTTGGTTTCTAGGCAAGGAGAGAGGGTAAAATGAAAGCCAATGTTTGTAGAGTTTGTAAGCCATCCTCACATGTGTTATCATACGTTATTGCTCTAATCCTTACAGCAATCGTGAGAGGTGGAGGCTAGCCCCCTTTTGCAGATAAGAAAGCTGAGCCTTCCAGAGCTAGGAGACTTCTCAGTTAAGGGGAGGGCCATCTAGAGGGAGTTATGCTCAGCACATGTGCACATATTTGTTCCGATTGAACTGCATGAATTCACCAAACAGGTAAGGAGACAGGAGAAAAGCTTCAAATCAGAGCTGACACGGAATCTAGAAAGCCTTCCAGCATCATGCGTGGCCAGACATGGTGGCATATTTTTACCTAGTAGTGAAGGTTTTACACTACTTTGCATCTTCCTGAAGCTAGCTGACTGAAGGAGATCCATCTGAAAGTTCAACTAATACTCATTTGCCCACCTCATACTGTGCAGTTTCATCTTCTGCAGTGAGCAGGAGGAGGACCAATGTCGTGCATTTCATTTCTCCTTGCCTGCAGTTCTGACATGCAAGTTAGCCCTAATCTGCCAACTCATTCTGATGAGATTGTTTTGGAAGTCACCCCAAAGTCACTGGGCTAAATGGGATGCGGCTGTTAAGATAGAAATGCATTTCATTTAATACCTCAGCTGCACTGAAGCTAAGCCAGTGCCAGCCCTAATTCCTAAAGGAAAACAAATCCACAATAATCCATCTTCTAATTCTGCACAGACTGGCATAACACCAGGTCATATCAGCTGTGAGTTCTCATTCCTTTGTACCGAGGACCAGGCCAACCCCTCATGGGCATTCACTGAATTTGAGGTCAGCGAGTCACCAGATTCCTTGGTTTGTCTGAAATGAGAGAAATGACCTCATCCTTTTTCAATGAAAAATCAACATAACTTGAGCTGTAAACTAAATGAGCTGTTTTGCAGGTGGCAACCTAGGCTTTGTTGGGCTAAACGTGGCTTCATCTTATTTCCTTTCCAGTATCCTTTATCTTCATTTTCTTCCAGTCTTTGAGGACAGGCCTTGATATTTGCTTGTTCCCAGTGAGCTGGAAATGAGTGAGGAGAGTGTCCATTACTTTCTAGAAGTATTTACGTGCATATTTGCATGGTCCACACAGCCCAAAGCATTGACTATCTGGCCCTTTACAGAAAATGTTTGCTGCCTAGGAAAACTGATCAGCATCAAGATGAGTTGATGCTCCCGAAAAGAAAGTGGTTCAGAAGCGGAGGGACGAACCCTTTCAACAACAAATGTGTCTGAGCGAGCAAACTTTTTACTTCAGTCAGCTTCTCCCTTGCTAGCATTTAACAGAGGTCCCTTCCAAGGATAGGAGACCATTGCAGATTTCCCAGTGCGGAGCACCTTGGGGCCTCTTCCCTCCAGAGAGCTTGCAGGGTGTAGATGACCTCTTCCGTGGTTGGGCAAACAGGCAGTGGCTTTTGGGTAGCTTTCAAAAAGTGGCACCACTCTGGTGCCCAGCTGTCACCGCAACTTTGACTTAAGGGCTAGATAAATAATTTTAACTGGTTTAGTCTAAATTTCCCAGGGGAAAAAGCTCCTTCAAGTTATCGTTTGGATAAAGGTAGCTTTTTTCTATTAATGTATTCATTTATTTTTTTGTTGTTCTTTTTAAATATACTTTTCATTCATTTAGTTTTAATTATTATTATTTTTAAATTTGGCTGCACTGGGTCTTCATTGCAGCACTTGGACTTTCTCTAGTTGTGGAGAATCAGCTCTAGAGAGCATGGATGGGCTCGGTAGTTGCAGCCCTGTGGCATGTGGGATCTTAGTTCCTGACCAGGGATCAAATCTGTCTCCCCTGCATTCGAAAGCAAATTCTTAATCACTGGACTGACAGGGAACTCCCTAACACATTCATTTATTAAATCATGTTTTCCATAAACATTTGTTGAGTACTTACTATCTACTGGAAGACAAAAAAACAGCCACAGTCCCTGTTCTTCAGACTCATTATCTTGTGGAGAATTGGACAATGGTTGAAACAGAGAGTTTAAACATAAGACATAGTTTTATAATAAAGGTGCAAGTAAGATGCCTGTGAGAGCTCAGAGAACATTAGAACCTGGGATGGAAATAGTGGGAACTAATGTTTCACTGTATACTAAGGAAATCAATTGACAGGTCACTTGATCACACAGAGAAACTTGAAGAAAAGTAAGATTGACACCATATATGGGCCCCTCCATAATACTTATGAATTTTTGAAAGCCCCAAGCTCTTTCTCCCTGTACCAGTTTGCTTGCTCTACCACAGCAAAGTACCATAGACATTATAGCTTAAACAGAAATTGATTTCTCATAATTCTGAGGCTAGAGATCCACAGCCAAAGTGTCAGCAGAGTTAGCATCTTTTGGGGACTCTCACCTTGCCTTGTAGATACCTGTATTCTCCCTTCTCCCTTTGCATTAGTAATTCTACTTCTTGGTCCTAGGGAAAGAGAGCTAAAGGTAAAAACTGGGTTTTTTCTCTTTAAATAGAAAATCTATAAGACACTAAAGCACAAGAAATTTGGTATCCTGCTAACAAAATGTTACATAAAAAAAGAGGTGTGTGGGGGGGTGCATTCCCAATGCTTTGAATTCAAGAGCACAGGCATCAGGGGCAGTGTCCAGCAAATGGTAACTGAGGCAGGAGGACGGGCTGCTACAGAGCTACCATGAGGGGCAGGGAAAGAAGTGGTCAGCATCTCATGGTATCTGACCAGATGTCTTCATTAGCATCTGTGAGACTGAGAACACAGATCTGTGATCAGGAGGACTTTGCCGGGGTCTGGGATCATGCAGTGAAAAAGGTTACAGTAGATTTCAGATAAAAGGATTAAGGGTATTAGTTTTGAAATTATACCAATAGGAAGTAAAGTTTACACTCTGTATTCTTCCTGTTGGTAATCTTGTTTTCAGATTTATTTATTTTTGTCTATTTTTAAATTTTTTTCCTTCCCATTATTATTGAACAAGTATTCAGCAAGTCTACCTAGGGAAGAAAGGAAGAAAATATGGCTATTCATCTTCTGGTAAAGGCAGGGAAAATTGGGTAAAATCTGTCTTAATATCCTCTCAACAGAGTGGAGAATGTCAATCTGTTGGCTCAGTTAGGCTGCAAGTTCAGATCTAGTCTAAATCTGAGGTTTCAACCAGGCTTGGTTTCAAAAGAAACATTTTAGTCCTGCATTTCTCAAAATTGACCGATGTGCAAATCTTTCTTTAAGGAAAAAAAATGAGTGCTCCTAGAATTCCAGTAAGAACTAACATTTTTAATATTCCCTAAATATAAATATGTATATACTTATGACTCTTATGTGAATACAAAGCAGAAACAAATGTGTACATTAAGGATAAACAAAATACAGGACTAATGAAAGTTAAATTTAAAATACCAATTAAATATGACAAATAATGATTTGCAGAAGCAAAACAGATGATTTGGAGTTTAATGCTAGAAAGAAATAGCTTCTGATACAATTCTAAATTTAGTCATTTTCTAAATTCCATATATATGCGTTAGTATACTGTATTGGTGTTTTTCTTTCTGGCTTACTTCACTCTGTATATGGAATTTAGAAAGAGGGTAATGATAACCCTGTATGCAAGACAGTAAAAGAGACACAGATGTGTAGAAGAATCTTTTGGACTCTGTGGGAGAGGGAGAGGGTGGGATAGTTTGGGAGAATGGCATTGAAACATGGATAATATATAAGAAATGAATCGCCAGTCTAGGTTCAATGCAGGATACAGGATGCTTGGGGCTGGTGCACTGAGATGACCCAGAGGGATGGTACGGGGAGGGAGAAGGGAGGGGGATAAAGGATGGGGAGCTCGTATACACCTGTGGTGGATNCATTGAAACATGGATAATATATAAGAAATGAATCGCCAGTCTAGGTTCAATGCAGGATACAGGATGCTTGGGGCTGGTGCACTGAGATGACCCAGAGGGATGGTACGGGGAGGGAGAAGGGAGGGGGGTTCAAGATGGGGAACACGTGTACACCCGTGGTGGATTCATGTTGATGTATGGCAAACCAATACAATATTGTAAAGTAATTAGCCTCCAATTAAAATAAATAACTTTAAATTTAAAAAATGAATAAATAAATTTAGTGATTTTATACTTTAGCATTAAAGTAGTGAACGCTGGTTATCATAAGGAGATATTATAAATGGTGTTAATAGTAATAATTAAAATATTTTTATTGAATTGAACAAAAAGTGCTTTATTGTCTATATGTTACTCTGTTCACTGTCAATCACCTGTTGGCTCAAGGTGATATGTTCACAACTGGTATCCATGCAGGGTATCCATTCACAGAACAAATATTGTAGGATTGTCATGCTATGGGAAGGTGATGACTCCATTATCCTATCTTTCTGTAGTCAAACTACTACTGCAGCTTTAGGGCAACACTCAGCAACATTACTGACCCTTTGCAGGGTTTGAACATAAAACACAAACACAATTTCAGGTGCCTATAGAGAGTGGCATCTTAATTTTAAAGTAGTTATTCAAATGATCAGAATTGTGCTAATAAACTGTTTAGAATTGGAGAAGGGAATGGCAACCCACTCCAATATTCTTGCCTGGAGAATCCCCATGGACAGAGGAGCCTGGTGGGCTACAGTCCGTGGCATCCCAAAGAGTCAGACACGACTGAGAGACTAACGCATACTGTTTAGAATGACATGACAGCATAATACTAAAAATATTCATCAAAAGAAAACTCTTGAACTCTTGAGGATATATCTATGGGCCTTTGCTCCATTTTGATAGAACACTTATAGTTTATCACAGTCCATCCAGAGAAAGATGTCTACTTCCCTAAATATCTGGTATCCGTCAAGGAGGACAGTGGGCAGGGCCATACAGTGGTAATCCTCGGGAAGTAGGTTGCCTACTAAAATTTTTTCATTTCTTGTGATGCTGAAATCAGTTCTCCCTTGATGACTTCTACTGCTCGCCTTGTTCTTGGAATTCTTTGACCCTGGCTTGGATTTTTAAAGTCAGTCATCTGAAGCACCATTTATTTGTTGGGGGAACACCATAAGTTTAGGTTGAATGTGGCAATGGAAAAGTTCTGTCTTTTTGTTGTTCTATCAGAATTAACATCTGTTAACCTCTGGGGCATCACACCAAAACCATCTGCTCAAGCAGCATTTGCTAAGGGGGTTGCGGGTTAGGGTGAATGGGACAGAGAAAGGGTAAATTGGAAAACCTTCCTTTGGCCTTTCAGCATGCTGAAGCATAGGGTTCCACTGGTGCATGAGATCCAAGGAAAAAAAAAATACTCCAGTCTTCTTTAGATGCGGGGAAAGGTGAAAGTCAAGCTTGGGGGTACTGTAAGAGGGCTATATAATTACTTGTAGTTTTTTGAAAAAGATTAAGAAAACTTTGAGAACTTATAAGTACATAAAATTTTGGTCATGCATGGTTTAGCCACCAAAAAGTGAAATATTACAGGTGATCAAGCCTCATGAGCGAAAATCTCAAACAGCCCTTCCTTCAAATAATCAGCCTGAGCCCTGGGGGAAAAAAGCATTTCTACATTGATAGAGATATCACTACCCACCCTCCTGAAACTGAGTTCTCTCTTCATGGGTGCATGAACAGTATAGTAAATAACCTTTCTCTTTATTTAGATTCCTGGTGCTCAACCCTGGCTGCCCATTAGAGTCATTTGGGAAACTAAAAACATACTGCAGTCAGGTCCTAACCCTGGTGATATGGATTTAATTGGTCAAGGTGGAGTCTGTACACTGACAGTTTGAAAGTTCTCCCAGGTTATACTAATGTGCAGAACTGTTGAGAACCACTGATTTGGAGAAAAACTTGATATTTTTCCACAGCTACTGTAACCTAATTTCAGAAGCTAATTATTCAAAGAAATTCATAAGGTCAGGAGAAGAGGTATTAGAAGGAAGAATCAAAAAGTGTGATTCAATGAAGAAAAGGAATAATGTCAAGGCCATCTTGGGCTTCTCAACCTCAGTCGTCTTAACATTTGCGGTCAGATAAATCTTTATAGTGGGGGCTATCCAGTGTGCACTGTGAAGAAATTTAGCAGCAACCCTGGCTTCTACGCCAGTAGCAATGTCACCTCCTTGCACCCTCCACGGTTGTGAAAATCAAAAATGTCTCCAGGCATTGCCAAATGTCTTCTGATGTGTGAACACCCTTCCCCAGCCCCCTACCCCGTTTAAGAACAACTGATTTAGACAATTAGAGTTTGGATTTTCTCTCTTCTTTTATCTAATCTGATCATTTTTCTTAAAGTTAACACGTCTATTAAGTTCTTAAAGCCCATCTGTAACTAGCAGAAAAGTTACCAGCTTTGCTGAAAGGTTTGGAAGGCTCTGTTTAATGATAGAAACAGCCATCTTCATGGATGCTTTGGAATTAGGGTGGCATCCAAAATGGAAGGCTTTTCTTGTTTGTTTCTTTTTTCAAATGAGGAGTCATAAATCTTACTATATATTTGTCTTTGGGAGTGAAATAAGATCTCAGACACAAAATTTGTTTTTAATAGGTATAAACCAAAATAAAACTGTACCATAGTCAAGCCAATTGAACTTTTTAAAACAGAAATATTTGAGAGACTATGGAGAATAATTTTGATACAATTTGTCTTAAATTTGTTTCTTCAAGGATCCTTAGGCTTCTCAAACAGAATAAGCACTGTGAACTAATGTTAGGAGGAAAGCCCTAATGAAAGACTGATGGTGAAATCATCCACGTAATACCATGACAAATTTCAGGGGGATTATTAATTTTCGGGTTTCAGAATGAGTTGATTGACACCAGATATTACAGACATTACAAGAGTTACCATTGCAACAGCACTTGATTTGAGAAGCCAAAGGCTTACAGATGAATTGAAGCTGGTGTAGGTCAGAGCAGTTAGGGCTAAACTCCACTTTTCTTATGGTACCCAAGGTTCTGCGGATTTAGACTTGCCAGTGTATCTTTACTTGCATTATGTCATTTAACTTTCACAATAGCCCCCCAAAGGTATTCAGTCTTATTACCCCCATTTTATAGTTGAGGAACTGGTAGCTGAGCTTGGCATGTTAGCTTTCACTAGGCCACAATGTTGGAGGTAGTGTTACATGTCCATTTCAGAGTTCCTAAACATTTTCAGCTCTCAGTGCCCTAGTGTTTCCTTTTTTCCTAGTGCACAAAGGCCAAAAATATATACTAATAGTTCCATTTACTAATAAATATTTCTTTCCTGATAACTTAGTAGCCACTTCACAAAACAGTATATATAAATTGGGAGAAAAAAAGATCATGCTTTATTTCTTTCTTAACCACATTCACTTACCAGTGGGATGTGTGTACCCTCTTGGCATACATAGCTTCTCAAACCTGGAGTCAAACTGGATACTACCACCCTCATTTTCTCTTCTATGTTGAGTTTTATGTGTTACTTTCTTTTTAGCACAATAACCTCCAACAACCTAGCTTTGCAAAGATATGGCATTATTGAAAGGAGTGTTTCAATCTAAAGTTGAAGCTATGAACTACTTTGAGTCAGCTGTTTGTGCCATGTCTGACAGAGGCATTGATGTGTTTTTCTTGAAAATTTAAAAGGTGCACACAGTTTGAGAACTGCAGGTCTTTCTGTTTCCCTCCACTAGACTGTGAGCCCTTGGCCAGGCATCCAAATTCTCTCTTAATCCCTACATGCTCACCCTTAGCATATGGCTTGTCGCACAGAAGGGCATTAGTCGGTGAAAGTAGAAGCCTGATTTGCTCCTAGTTCTTGGATCCACCTCTTGTTCTCTACAGAAAAGATCTGAACTCTTCTGAGTCTCATGGGGAGATTTTCTTCCCAAGGCTCGTTGACTCCTGATCCACCTTTCTAAGGACATGAGCCCAAATTGGCTTCCCAGACTGGAGAGCCCAGAGCCCCATCAGCAAGACCCGTTCAGTCTAGTACAGGCAAACCCAAGAAAACTTGTCCACACAAAGTCAAACTCCCTGACCCCAGTGATCTATGCAGCTGTCCCCAAAAGCAGAAGCTCTGACAGTCAAATGTGTTTGCCTCCAAGGCTCTGACACAGCTCTTTTTGGGCAATGAGAACAGGGAGGGAGAGGAGTTTGCAATTAGGACAAAGAGTGACCTTCACAGGAGTGAATGCTCTTGCATTGGTTTCCACAGTTGTGATACATCAGTAGATTATGTGAATGATACACATACTTTCTATGTGGGCTTCTCAGGTGGCTGATTGGTAAACAATCCATCTGCAATGCAGGAGACACGTGTTGAAAAAATCACCTGAAGAAGACATTGGCAACCCACTCCAGGATTCTTGCCTAGGAAATTCCATAGACAGAGGAGCCTGGTGGGCCACAGTCCCTGGGGTCACAAAAGAGTTCGACACTTACCAGCTAAACAACAACAACAATGTACTTTCTATCCATCAGATTCCCACAGTCCCATTCCAAGGAATGGATGAAAGCAACCACTATTACTCTCTTTTGAAATAGTGTTCTTCATTTTATCTCCTAGCAGCACAGAGTTCTCAGTTCATTCTTGCTATTGGCCTATCTTCTGGTCTTAGCCTTCTTTCACATCGTTAACACATATATTCATGAAAAAATCTATGATATATTTTACCCAGTAATCTCCTCCTATAATTATAGAGATATACTCACATATTTGAGAATAACACAAATAGTAATATGTCAATTATAGCTGTACTTATAGCAAAACATTAGAAATAACTGAATTGACCTTTAATAGGGGACTAGTAAAATAAATTTTGACAGTTCATACATAGAACATTAGGCAGTCATCTAAAACAGGGATCGAAAACCTTATTCAGTAAAGGGCATTTAGGTTTTGCAGGTCATACATTCTCTGTCACAATTACTCAACTCTGCATTGTAGTGTAACAACAGCCACAGACAATGTGTGGATGAATGAGGGTGATTGTGTTCTAATAAAACTTCATTTACAAAAACAGACAGAGACCAGATATGACTCTGTAAGCTGCAGCTTACCCATCCTAATTTAAAGAAACAAGGGAAGTCTCTGTAAACACTACTCTGGGAAGTATTCTAAGATATGCTGTTAATTAAATCAAAGAGGAAGAAAATAACAGACATATGTAAATACACAGAAAACTCCGGAAGGTTGTATAAGAAATTATAAATATGGTTGCATCTGGGGACACAAATGAGAAGACTGGGAAGAAGGGGAGATAGACTATTCATTGAATATCATTTTGTCCCTACTGGAGTTTGTACCGTGCACATGCATGTATGTGTGCTAAGTCGCTTCAGTCATGTCCAAATTTTTGGGAGTACCCCATGGACTGTAGCCTTCCAGGCATGCTTTACTTATTCAAAAGAAATGAACTATGAAAAAGTGGATTCATAAGAACAGAATCCCAGTTTGGAATACCAAGGCTGACCCTTAGTACACCTCTTCCACAATCAGCATTCCCTTGCCTGATTTCCACATATGATTGAGGCACGTTTGATTTCCCATATAAACTGCAAAGTCTTTTGAAGGACTGTTTCTATATTTGCAAACTTTCCTGCCACACGTACAATTGATCACAAGGTTTTACACAGAGTGGGCCTTCTTCATATGCTTATGACAGGAAAACTATAAAATAAATATTCACTTATAAAAGCAGGAGTGGAAGAGTACCCTTCCTGCCCCTTCAATTTGCTGCTGCTAAGTCGCTTCAGTTGTGTCTGACTCTGTGTGACCCCATAGACAACAGCCCACCAGGCTCCCCCATCCCTGGGATTCTCCAGGCAAGAACACTGGAGTGAGTTGCCATTTCCTTCTCCAATGCAGGAAAGTGAAAAGTGAAAGTGAAGTCGCTCAGTCATGTCCAACTCTGTGCAACCCCATAGACGGCAGCCCCCCAGGCTCCCCTGTCCCTGGGATTCTCCAGGCAAGAACACTGGAGTGGGTTGCCACTTCCTTCTCCAAAGCATTAAAGTGAAAAGTGAAAGTGAAGTCATTCAGTAGTGTCCGACTCTTAGCAACCCCATGGACTGCAGCCTACCAGGCTCCTCCATCCATGGGATTTTCCAGGCAAGAGCACTGGAGTGGGGTGCCATTGCCTTCTCTGGTCCCCTCAGTTTAGTTACTTTTATAGAGATAGAATCAAATGAAAGCAAACTTCAAGGACAATATGTGGAAATACTTCACACAATGGCAGGTGCTCAATATATGTTGAACATTCACTTAAATTAAAGGACCACTGTGACAGAGCCACTGCTCCGAGTTCACCACACACCGAGTTCACCTGCTCCCCAGGGGCAAGTGAAGACATTCCCCAGGTCCCCTCCCCTCCGGTGTTGGAGTCATTCCGAGGCCCATGGTGTGTCCACAACCTGAGGGGCTCCCAGCTTTCCAGACACTTACCTACTAGGCCTGATTCAAGGCAAGAATGGGTAACACTACCCCCTTCCTTAAAGGAGGGTCATGTTCTGTCATGGAAGGCCCACCTGTGAGATACCTATGACTGATGGGGAGGTGGTGTAGGCAGTGAAGAAAGGGAGACACTTGCTGTGATTGTGTTGACAGCTGCCCTCTCATTCTCCTCAGGCAATCACCCAGTCCCCTGATAAAGAGTCAGAAGACAGTGTTATGCAGTTCTCAGATGCTTGCTTTCCCTGACCCTGGAATGAGTTGCCATGACAATTTCCACATATGAGATCTGCACTCTTTGGTTATTTTTTGTCTTCACTGGAGAATAAAGTTTGTGATATTCAGTGTTAAAATTCTATCCATTTTCAGAGACTCTCCATCCCTTTTCCTCTAATGCCTTTTGAGCTGTGTCCATACAACCCTGTCTCCAGCATGTTCTCCACTGCCTGAGGTCCAGCCCATCAAAGCCACCTGTCACACAACCTCCAAGCATCCTCTCTCCTCACTCCAATCTCCTTGAGAGCCTTGGGTTGGGAAACTCACTTTCACTGGGCCTTGGATTGCTCATACATCACATGAGCAGTAACTAAAGGGAGTAAAGTATGATGAATTAATCTAATCATATGTTAAACAGAGCTTTATGGGTGATCTAAGAATCTGTCTGACACCATTTTCGGTGTGTGTGTGTGGTGGGGGGGGGAATGTGCTTTGAGTTCCAAAGAAATTCCAACAAGGAAAATTTTTGGAATATGTACAATCCCTTTGTAACTAAGAAATAGTCTATAACAACTGCAGTTTAGGAAGGAGGATTTTCAAACAGTGGGTTTGAAGATAGGATGGAGGTGGGAGCTGGAAGAAAAGAGTGATTCAGCTCAGAAGCTGTCTTTTGAATGGGAGAAGTCGGAAGAGAGAACCATATAAGGGGCTAGGTGGGGCCTGAGCATTCTGCTGCCTTTCTACTCAATTACTCTGATGACCTAGGGTGAATTCAAAGTGACAGCTGACATGATGCTGCAGCCCTCAAGGCTGTCAATCTGAAGGAGCCCAGATGCTGTGGTAACATCAATATTAGGTGATACAGGAAACTGAGATGTGCCGTAGGAGGGTGTGAGAGGGAAGGCTCTCAGAGTCTGAGGTCAGTAAGCTCTCACTCTCCCCTTCCCTCAGCTTTGGGTCTCTGATTTCTCCACCTTCCTGCTGTTAGTTAACTGAATGGTTGCTCCCCCTGGTTGATGATGAGAAGCACCCAGGGACCCAGGAGCTGTGTTCAAGTATTCTCTGAGTGTTTGAGTGGTAATTCAGTTTTGGCGATCCCTGGTTGAAATGACTGAGTCAAATCAGGGACTTCTGGCAGTACAGCTGTCATAGGCATATATGACTACTGCAGTGTGAATGCAGAAAGGACTGGCTGGGTTATCAATAAAGAGTAGGGGATGGCAACTTCCCTGGTGGTCCAGTGATTAAGACTATCTTCCAGTGCAGGGGGTATGGGTTCAATGCCTGGTTGGGGAGCTAAGATCTCACATGTCTCATGGCCAAAACACCAAAACATAAAACAGAAGCAATATTGTAACAAATTCACATAAAGACTTTAAAGATTGTCCACAGCAAAAAATCTTAGAAAGAAAAAGCAACCCAAAATAAGACAAAAAGTACGGGCATGAGAAAATACTTAAGGAGATAATAGTTTAAAATGTCCCTAAAATGGGGAAGGAAATAGCCAGCCAAGTCCAAGAAACCCAGAGAGTACCAAACAGGCTAAACCCAAGGTGAAACAGCACAAAACAAATATTAATCAAGCTAATGAAGATCAAATACAAACAGCAAATATTAAAAGCAGCAAGGGAAAAGCAACAAATAACACACAAGGGGATACAACACAGAGATAACACCCCATAAAGATAACAGCTGATCTTTCAATAGAAACTCTTCAGGCCAGAAGGGAATGGCAGGACATACTTAAAGTGGTGAAAGAGAAAAACCTACAACCCAGATTACTGTGCCCAACAAGGATCTCATTCAGATATGAAAGAGAAATAAAAAGCTTTACAGACAAGCAAAAGCTGAGAGAAGTCAGCACCACCAAACCAGCTCATCAAATGCTAAAGAATCTTCTCTAGGCAGGAAACACAGAAAAGGTTTATAAAATTGAACCCAAAACAACAAAGTAAATGGCAAAGGGATCATGCTTATCAATAATTACTTTAAATGTAAATGGGTTGAATGCCCCAACCAAAAGACAAAGACTGCTGAATGGATATAAAAACCAGACCCCTATATATGCTGTCTATAAGAGACTCACCTCAAACCAAGGGACACTTACAGACTGAAAGTGAAGGGCTGGAAAAAGATATTTCATGCAAATGGAGATCTAAAGAAAGCAGGAGTAGCAGTACTCATATCAGATAAAATAGACTTTGAAATAAAGACTATGAAAAAAGACAAAGAAAGACACTACATAATAATCAAAGGATCAACCCAAGAAGATATAACAACTATAGATACATATACACCCAACATAGAAGCACCTCAATACATAAGTCAAATGCTAACAAGTATGGAAGGGAACCATTCAGGTATGACCTAAATAAAATACCTTATGATTGTACAGTGGAAGTAAGAAATAGATTCAAGGGATTAGATCTGACAGAGTGCCTGAAGAACTATGGACAAACATTCATGACAATGTACAGGGGGCAGAGATCAAGACCATTCCCAAGAAAAAGAAGTGCAAGAAGGCAAAATGACTGTCTGATGAGGCCTTACAAATAGCTAAGAAAAGAAGAGAAGCTAAAGGCAAAGGAGAAAAGGAAAGATATACCCATTTGAATGCAGAATTCCAAAGAATATCAAGGAGAGATAAGAAATCTTTCCTCAGTGATCAATGCAAAGAAATAGGGGAAAACAATAGAATGGGAAAAACTAGAGATCTCAAGGGAATATTCATGCAAAGATGGGCACAATAAAGGACAGAAGTGGTATGGACCTAACAGAAGCAGAAGATATTAAAAATAGGTGGTAAGAATATACAGAAGAACTATACAAAAAAGATCTTCATGACCCAGATAATCACAACAGTGTGATCACTCAACTACAGCCAGCCATCCTGGAATGTGAAGTCAAGTGGGCCTTAGGAAGCATTACTACAAACAAAGCTAGTGGTGGTAATGGAATTCTAGGTGAGCTATTTCAAATCCTAAAAGATGGTGCAGTGAAAGTGCTGCACTCAATATGCCAGCAAATTTGGAAAACTCAGCAGTGGCCACAGGACTGGAAAAGGTCAGTTTTCATTCCAATCCCAAGGAAAGGCAATGCCAAAGAATGCTCAAACTACTGCAGAATTATACTGATCTTACATGCTAACAAACTAATGCTCAAAATTCTCCAAGCCAGGCTTAAACAGTATGTCAACTGTGAACTCTCAGATGTTAAAGCTGGATTTAGAAAAGGCAGAGGAACCAGAGGTCAAATTGCCAACATCTGTTGGATCTTAGAAAAAGCAAGAAAGTTCCAGAAAAACATCTGTTTCTGGTTTATTGACTATTCCAAAGCCTTTGACTGTGTGCATCACAACAAACTGTGGAAAATTCTGAAAGAGATGGGAATACCAGACCACCTGACCTGCCTCCTGAGAAATCTGTATGCAGGTCAAGAAGCAACAGTTAGAACCAGACGTGGAACAACAGACTGGTTCCAAATTGGGAAAGGAGTACATCAAGGCTGTATATTGTCACCCAGCTTATTTATCTTATATGTAGGGTACATCATGAGAAATGCTGGACTGGATGAAGCACAAGCCAGAATCAAGATGGCTGGGAGAAATATCAATAACCTCAGATATGCAGATGGCATCACACTTACAGCAGAAAGAAGAACTAAAGAGCATCTTGAGGAAAGTGAAAGAGAAGAGTGAAAAAATTAGCTTAAAACTCAACATTTAGATAACCAAGACCATGGAATCTGGTCTCATCACTTCATGGCAAATAGATGGGAAAACAATGCAAACAGTGAGAGACTTTATTTTGGGGAGCTCCAAAAATCACTGCAGATGGTGACTGCAGCCATGAAATTTAAAGGTGCTTGCTCCTTGTACAGGAGGCAGTGACCAAGACCATCCCCAAGAAAAATAAGTGCAAGAAGGCAAAATGATTGTCTGACGAGGCCTTACAAATAGCTGAGAAAAGAAGAGAAGCTAAAGGTAAAGGAGAAAATGAAAGATACACCTGAAAAAGGATGAGATGGTTGGATGGCATCACTGACTCAATGGACGAGCTTGACTAAGCTCTGGAAGTTGGTGAAAGACAGGGAAGACTGGCATGCTGCAGTCCATGGGGTCACAAAGAGTCGGACTCGACTGAGCAACTGAACTGAACTGAATGAAAGGGGAAATTATCAGTAACACGATAATAGTGGGAGACTTAATATTCCACTCACACCTATAGATAGATCAATGAAACAGAAAATTAGCAAAGAAAGACAAACTTTAAATGATACAATGGACCAGTTAGACCTAATTGATATCTATAGGACATTTCACCCCATTTCACCTTTTTCTCATATGCACACACAACATTCTTCAGGATAGATCACATCCTGGGCCATATGTACACCCGTGGCAGATTCATGCTGATGTATGGCAAAACCAATACAGTATTGTAAAGTAAAAAAATAAAAAATAAATAAATAAAATAAATAACACTTGGAGACCAAAAAAAAAAAAAAAAAAAAGGAAAGTGGAGATCTTATTANCACCCGTGGCAGATTCATGCTGATGTATGGCAAAACCAATACAGTATTGTAAAGTAAAAAAATAAAAAATAAATAAATAAAATAAATAACACTTGGAGACCAAAAAAAAAAAAAAAAAAAAGGAAAAGAAACAAGAGAAAAATCAAATAAATTACCTAACTTTACTCCTAAAGCAACTAGTAAAAGAAGAAATGAAATGGCTGGGAGAAATATCAATAACCTCAGATATGCAGATGACACCACCCTTATGGCAGAAAGTGAAGAGGAGCTAAAAAGCCTCTTGATGAAAGTGAAAGAGGAGAGCAAAAAAGTTGGCTTAAAGCTCCCTTGGTAAATTGGGAAAAAAACTGAAATTATTACAAGCATCTTTTCTGATCAAAATGCAGTAAAACTAGATGTCAACTACAGGAAAAAAACTATTAAAAATACAAACATATGAAGGCTAAAAAATACACTTCTGAGTAACCAACAAATCACTAAAGAAATAAAAAAGGAAATAAAAATATGCATAGAAGCAAATGAAAATGAAAACACGACAACCCAAAACCTATGGGATTCAATAAGAGAAGTGCTAAGAGGAAGGTTCATAGCAATACAAGCTTACATCAAGAAACAAGAGAAATATCATACAGATGGCTAACAAACACATGAAAAGATGCTCAACATCGCTCATTATCAGAGAAATGCAAATCAAGACCACAGTGAGATACCATTTTACACCAGTCACAATGGCTGCGATCCAAAAGTCTACAAGCAATAAATGCTGGAGAGGGTGTGGAGAAAAGGGAACCCTCTTACACTGTTGGTGGGAATGCAAACTAGTACAGCCACTATGGAGGACAGTGTGTAGATTCCCTAAAAAACTAAAAATATAACTGCCTTATGACCCAGCAATCCCTGGGCATACACACCAAGGAAACTAGAATTGAAAGAGACACGTGTACCCCAAAGTTCATTGCAGCACTGTTTATAATAGCCAGGACATGGAAGCAACCTAGATGTCCATCAGCAGATGAATGGATAAGCAAGCTGTGGTACATATACACAATGGAGTATTACTCAGCCA
>SJYV01019194.1:0-49141 GCA_006410875.1 Neotragus pygmaeus
GAGGGATTCTTTCCTATCATTTCCTTGTGGAGATATATACATATATACATATACGTATATATATATGCTTTTTCCTTCACCATCTTCATCACTTCATTTTGCAGGCCAAATCATCACCAAATTTTCATGTCACGAAAAGATTTCTGGGAAACGGCTAAAATGAACCATCTATTTTCTTTTTGAACTAGAAAGAAATAACTCATTTTAAAAGAAAGGAGAATTCCTGACGAAGATTTACGAGTAGGTACCTTTTGTCCAACCCTCCACCATAACCCACACATACACACCAAACTAAATGCCCTCGTGATGATGCTCAGGGCCTTCATTTTCTTTTTTTTTCTTCTCTTTTTGAACAGATTTAGTTTATTAATTTGGCTCCACCAGGTCTTAGTTTGGGCATGGGGGACCTTTAGTCACAGCATGTGGGATCAGGTTCCCTGGCCGAGGAACCTGGGCCCGCTGCGCTGGGAGCACAGAGGCTTAGCCGTTGGTCCATCAGGGGAGTCCCCTCCGGGCACTCATTTTTAAGGAGTCTCGCTTGTGACATTGGTCAGATTCGAAGGGGAAATTCAGCCCAGAAACTGTACAAACATCGTATGATTTGAGTCATTTGACCTGAAGTATTTTTGCTAACTATATGCGCTANCCATCAGGGGAGTCCCCTCCGGGCGCTCATTTTTAAGGAGTCTCGCTTGTGACATTGGTCAGATTCGAAGGGGAAATTCAGCCCAGAAACTGTACAAACATCGTATGATTTGAGTCACTTGACCTGAAGTATTTTTGCTAACTATATGCGCTATGGTTACAGGCAAGGAAGTAATAATTACAATGGGATTGTGGGTGATTATTCTTTATAATCTATTTATGGTTTTCATTTTGTATAGTGAAAATATACCTTTTTTTAGGTCTTATTAAGATTATAGGGATGAGCTTATAGTTCATTTTCCCTCTTCTTGTTTTCTTTGTTTTATGACAATAAAATCTATAATATTCTCATTTTTTTTAAAGTTTCTAAGTACTTTGTAATAACCCAAAAGTTTATCAAACAGAAGTCTTTTAGAATGTCCAGTCAGACTTTTGTTAATTTGTGTGTGTGTGTGTGTGTGTGTATAAGGAGGCTCATTCTTTGTGCTTTCAATATCTAATTTTATTGAACTGTGGTCAGAAAACATATTATTTTCTTTAAAACATAATGGCCAGTTTTTGTGAATGTACCATGACTGAAAAAAAAGATATTTATACTTTGTTAGGAACAATGTCTATATATTTATAGAACTGTTAATTATATCATTATATAATTAAAATATTCAATACCTTTAAATATTTTTTATTTGCTTAATCTCTTAACTACTAACTGTGTTTAGGTCTCTACCATAATGGTGGAATAGTTCATTTTTACTTGTATTAAGAGTTCTTGCTTCCTGTGTATCTCAATGATATATTATTAAGTTATGGTATTATTATGGCATATTGATACATGATATATTGATATATGTTAAGTCATCATGAATGATATATTATTCATATTAATTGTTATTAAATCATAGGAAACTGTAGCTTTATAAAATAAAATAATTATCTTTTTGTCTTGAATTATTTTTTTGTCAGACATTAATGTGGTAATGGTGTTTTACAGCTCGAGTTTTTTTTTCTTTTTGGTATTTACCCGATATATTTTTCCCCTCCCTTTTGTTCTCTATCTTTTTATGTCTGATTATGTTTACACATCTGGTTTTCACATTAAATTTGAGGGAGACATCTCTGACTATTACGAACATTCACGTGTTCTCCGTTCTCCTTGCTTCTCCTCTTCTCTGTCCATTCGTGTATTTGATGTGTTTGTCTTTGTTTTCTCTTCTGTTGGCTTTTGCGTGTATGTTCTAGTTCTTTATTTTAGAGGTTGTCCTTATATATTTAACAATTGTGTTTAAACAAATCATTCTGAAAATGCCTAGAACTTGTTTGCATTTTTGTCTATTTTTTTCCACCGAGACAAATATGCCTGTGTTCAGCATTTCTGCACCCCTACCGTACATGATAAAAGTCAGAGCTGAATGAATTTTAGTGGGTTTTTATTTTAAATGTGATGTAAATTCATTATGCTCCATAAATTAAGATGAAACAGACACTACAGTGATTCAAGTGGAAGAAAAAACTTAACTGTGTCAACAGAGGAATCTGGATGAAGCTGTCAGTGGTGGGAACTCGCTCAGGTTGTTCATTTGATATTGAACATAGCAGCCTTCACAGTCTGGTGTGAACCACACCAGCTTACCACTCGCCCACTGCTGCATGTGGAAAGAACCACCCTGAGTCACTTTGATGCACCAGAGTTTGAGATCTCCTACACGAGTCAACCATAGAAAAGAGGTACCTCACCCCAGTCTTTTTAAGTAGTAGGTTTGGGAACGGGGCCCCAAAATTTGCAGTTCTAACAAGTTCCCAGTTGGTGGATCAGACCCTGACGCATGGACCCCACACGAGGAACTGGTCCAGCACAAGAGCTCTGAACAGCAGCCCCGGGGACTTCCCTTGACAATCACAAGCCAGATCTACCATTTTAGGAAAGCCACTTCCTCCTCCCGGGTTCCAGTTTCTTCAAGTAAACAAGGAAGAGGAAGGATCAACTGGTTCTGAGGTCCAGCTAAACCTAGTCTGTCTTTTTCCCCTCTGCAAAGAGGGGTTTGGTTTCTATCACATTTGATAAAAGAGAGCATAACATTGTATTCATCAGTGAGTTTGAGATACTTATATAAAGACTTCTTTCTTTTAGTGTGTACACACCAGTAAAAATTTCATACAAAAAGATACAATACATTTGCTAGAGGCAAAAAGAAAATAAAGAAAGTAAAATTCAAACAGAATAGGGAGTAGCTTATGTAAGTTATGCCATTAATATTTATATGTTTATATAATGGGTTCAAAAGTTGCTTCGGTGTATTTTTTTAGTAGTCACATTTAAGGAAAAAGGTCAAAATAAGGGAAATGGTTTGTGAACTACATCAAGTGCTATGGTGATCCAAAAGTGAAGGAAAATAACTGTATTCAGGGAAACTGGTGAGAACAGAGAGGATTTGGGCATCACAGGGAGCTTTGAAGATGAAGCTGAAATGATGAGTAAGATCTGAATGGATAGAGGTGGTAGGCAGGACATTGCACGCAGAGTACACACTGCAAGCAAATGTCTGGATGCTGGAGACCTAAGGTGGCGCTTAATAACAACAAGGCACCCATCTTGCCTACACCAGGAAGTTTGCTATGCCGGAATGTTTGACAGTGTCTAGAGATCACTGCAGACGGTGACTGCAGCCATGAAATTAAAAGGCGCTTGCTCCTTGGAAGAAAAGGCATGACAAACCTTCAGTTCAGTTCAGTTGCTCAGTCGTGTCTGACTCTTTGCGACCCCATGGGTTGCAGCATGCCAGCCCCCGAGTCCATTTCTTCCTTGACAAACCTAGACAGTGTATTCAAAAGCAGAGACGCCGCTTTGCTGACAAAGGTCCGTCTAGTCAAACCTATGGCTTTCTCAGTAGTCATGAACGGCTGTGAGAGTTTGGGAAGGACATGTGCACACTACAATATTTTAAATGGATAACCAACAGAGGGCTACAGAGCAGCACAGGGAACTCTGCTCAATGTCATGTGGCAGCCTGGATGGGAGGGGAGCACAGTGGAGAGAGATACACGTATACATACACGGCTGGTCCATTCAGTGTTCACCTGAAACGATCACGATATTGTTAACTGGCTATGTCCTAATAGAAAATAAAGTTTAAATTAAAAAAAAAAGTCAAAGAAGAAGAAGACACAGAGGAGACGTAAGAGAGGGCTGGAAGGAAGGGCAAGGAAGTCACTGGGTTTTGAGGAGGGGGCAGGATGTTTATAGGGGACGCCCAGTGAAGTAGGCTCCTGGAAGGCAGGTAGATTCAAAGTAACACTTCTGTCCACATTCCGAAACTCTTCCAGTTGAGTTGAGACCAAGTTACCATCCTCATTTGCAACAATGTAATCTTTTCATCCTCATAAGAAGGGAACTCAGGCTTGGTCCTTCAGCCGTTCAAGGAGCCAGTTTCATCCTAATTCTGTTTTATTTCACTAAACGTTGAACAGTTGTCAAGGGCATTCCTGGGTTTTGTTTACTACAGCCTGGGTCTGCTTTTGTGCGCATCTCCCATGATTTTGGGGTTGTAAATTTTCAAGTCGCATTGGCTCTCTGGGCATGAGTTCACATGTATGTAAATCACCTTCGCATGCTGCTACATACCCGCTCAGGCTGACGGTCCAGCACATCCCAACATGTACATTTGAGAGGGTTCCATGAATTACATTCTTTGTTCTAATCCTGCGCTGACTCATTCCCGTGTATTGCCGTGGCTCCTGCTGTGACTTGACCCAGGGTGCTCTGTTCGCCTTGTTATACAGTCTTACTTTACAGAGGGCAATGCTGCTGTCTCTCCACCCCTGACGGCAGAGTGGAGTCAGAGGAGGCCAGGAATTAATCACTTTCCACAGCGCCCCAGCAGAAAAAGGCGTCCTGATAGATTCATTCACAGACTCGGCGCGGACAGCTTCATTCCTCTGACTTCTGCAAGGCATATTTTCTTCCATCTCAGGATCTGCCCCTGCTTCCAGTTCCACAGAATCAGGCGAGTCTGGAATCCACGTAGTTTGTCTATTCCAACCATATTTTGGCCACGTAATTTGAGTTTGTGCTGCAAAGAGGAAGTGCAATCTGCTAAGGAAACTGAAGTCTGGGTAGTTGTGAAACTTCTCCCTGTATCTCATGAGCTTTCTGCCAACTGATTGGTCCAAGTGCTCTCCTAGTCATGGAAACACACCTGTTCCATGAGTTTTGTTGACTGGGCTTGATTTGGTACCATAGGGCCTCCAAGGGACGGTCTCCATGTGCAAAAAGCCAGACTCACCCAAGAAGATGAAGATGCACCACGGTGATCTGTTGTGAGAGCTGCTGAAAGATTAATGTGGTGGCAAGTCCTTCTTACGAAGTGAAAGGACGGGGGAAGGTGTCTCTTTCTTGTCTACCAGCTTCCACATGCCCCCAAAGAAACAATTTCCAGACAGACACACTCATCGGTGCCGTTGATCTGCTATGCTTGGTGTGGATGATTTTACAGTGGACACCTCAATCCTTCACTGACTCAGGACCCCGAGAAACTTACATTTAAGAGGCTGCAATGCTTCCTCATCGATGGAGAACCTATTGCCTGGATATTTTTGCCTAGCTGCCAGGCCATCCTTCCCAAACGGCATCATTCACATTCCCAGAGGTTCACAGTCAAAGTGAAAGCGTCAGTCACTTACTTGTGCCAAACTCTCTGTTATTTGATGGACTGTGGCCACCAGGCTCTGCCGCCCCTGGGATTCTCCAGGCAAGAACACTGGAGTGGGTTGCCATTTCCTTCTCCAGTGCATGAAAGTGAAAAGTGAAAGTGAAGTCTCTCAGTCGTGTCTGGCTCTTCGAGACCCCATGGACTGCAGCCTACCAGCCTCCTCCGCCCATGGGATTTTCCAGGCAAGAGTAAGGATCCATAATTAGTTATCAGGGCTTCCCAGGTGACAATACTGGTAAAGAATCCTCCTGCCAATGCAGGAGACGCAAGAGACGTGGGTTCTATCCCTGAGTTGGGAGAATACCCTGGAATAGGAAATGGCAACCCGCTCAAGTATTCTCACTGGGAAAATTCCACGGACAGAGTAGTCCAGTGGGCTGCAGTCCATGGGGTCGCAAAGAGCCACTGAGCATCTGAGCAATTGGTTATCAATTTACCCTGATCTTTAAAATCATTCATAAGCTACCTATACTAATCTAGAAATGACTTGGAAAAAATTGGAATTTATTTCCCTGTGTGTAAGCAAGTCTGAGCAATGGTTACTTCATGTGACATTTAAGTGCCTTGACAAATTCCATTTAACCTGCCTAAGTCAGGACTCTAGACAAGATGACTGAATAAAAGCACTTTCATTTGGCAGTCCTCCACAAAAGACACCCAAAACATCAAAATTTAAAAAGAGGAAAAGAGAGAAAAGAAATCTCTTCTCCAGTGTAATGAGGCCACAGCTCAGACACTGAGGAAAGTCTGAAAAGCACAATGAGACCTGGGTCGTTCTGAAGCAGATCACCAAGAGAGGCCACCGAGAGCCATCAGTTTATAAGCTGCATGGCTAGTTTTGTTTTTGTTTTTTTGTTTTTCCTTAAAGTGACAAAACAAAGATGCAACCAAAGACCTTTTTTTTTTTTTCTTGGAAAATCAAAATGTAGGCATAAAGAACTGACCTGGGGGGAAAAAAATCACACCAACATCCAGTTCAAGAGTCCTGGTTCCTGCCACACAGCAATGGGGAGACAGAGGAAGATGCAGAAGTCACCAGCATTTTGCAAGATTTATTCCTCCAATGAGAGAAATGTCAAGGGAGAGGCAAGTATCTGTGACAGTCAGACCAGAACAAGAGGAACAGAAAAACTAAGGACATATTCCCAAAGCAGAGGGCGGAGCAATTAGGTGAGAAAATGGTCTAAGGAGGAAGCCTCGGAGAGATGGGGCAAGCTTACACCAGCAGAAAACCTAGCATTTATTAGGCATTTAGCAAATATTCCTTGGTTGATGGAAAGAAGGGCTTCCCAGATGGTGTGTGGTAAAGAATCTGCCTGCCAGTACAGGAGATGGAAGAGATCCCTGGGTCAGGAAAATCCCCTGGAGAAGGAAACAGCATCCCACTCCAGGATTCTTGCCTGGGAAATCTCATGGACTGAGGAGCCTGGCGGGCTACAGTCCTGGGGTCATGAAGAGTCAGACACGACTGAGGACGGAAAGAAGGAAAGGACAGAGGGAAGGGGGGTGTGGGGACAGCAGGCGAGTGGCAGGTGCCTAACCGTCCTGCCTCCCGGCTCCACCCTCGCCACAGACAGATGAAGCCTTTGTTTCTTTTCTGGTTTCCTACCAAATGTCTACAGCCCATGTGACATTCTGGGTGTATCTACATCTGGGCCAGAGGGTAAAGTGTGTTTGACCTTAAACTCTCGGGACATGCAGGAATAGTCCAGGTCTCCTGAGAAGCCCTTGGATAATGAGCAGATGTAAATTCTCTTTCACACTTCAAGCCAATCATTAAAAATAACAGAAATACATTTAATTTCAACCAAGGGGCTATCTTTGGATTCTATGAAGATGAGATTGAAGAATGTGTATTTACACTTTCTTTGGTGTTAAAATAATATTTGTATTGGTGTCAAAGTTAGAAACAAGTTAACTTTTAAACCCGTGCATTTAAAAAGTGACATGTGTCTTATTAGTACTAATGAGAGTTCCTTAAACTTTCTTTGCTCCATTTTCTTATGTATTTATTGTTTTGGGGGAGTCACTAAGTCATGTCTGACTCTTTGGTAGCTCCACTGACTGGGCCTGCCAGGTCCACGGGAATGGCCAGATGAGAATGCTGGAGTGGGTTCCCATGTCCTTCTCCAGACGATCTTCCAGAACTGGGGACCAACCCAAGTATCCTGCTTTGCAGGCAGATTCTTTACTAGCGAGCCACCAGGGAAGCCCTTTCTCATGTATAAAATGGTAGTGACAGTATCCGTCATGCTTGGTGTGAGGATATACATGGAAACAATTTATAAAGCACCTACCACGGTGCCTGGTACATTGTAATGGTCTGATTTCTCCATTTTTAGACAAGACCCTAGTGCAATAATATTTTCTGTGTCTGTCTTTCCCAAAGTACTTTGGAACCCCTTAAAAAAAAAAAAACAATTAAGGTATTCAAGCACTATCGAGCAGAGAGAGTAAGACCTAACATTTCTAAAATGTTTGAAAGAATGTGTTCAACGTGAAAGGACCTGAGCACGAAGGGTTGTCTGTGTGGATGGAAGGTATAGTACGCATTGTTCTTCACAGTGTGAACAAAATCCAAAGCTGACTTTCCCGCCTCTGACTTCCTGCATTTACTTCCATTCACTTTCCAATGTCAGCATATCAGAGAGGGTGGTACTGCTGAAAGCAAAACTTCCAAGTGGGGAAGTTGGGAGAAGTCTCCTTGCCAAGCTCAGCTCAGATGGTGGGAGGAGCTCCCTGCAAAACGCCCTTGGCAGAGGAGCCAGCTGAGTCCCAGGACTCTGGTCTCAAATTACCTGACCTCAAGAGCGGGGAAGAACTCTTGTCTTGCCTATCAGCCTGTTCATGAAGTCAATTCCCAGCCAGGGCAGTAGCTCTCTCTAGGGTGTTTTTGGGAATATATGGGGGTGTTTGGGGATTTCACTACAACTGGTTGTTGTTCAGTCGCTCAGTTGTGTCTGACTCTGAGACTTCATGGACTGCGGCACTCCAGGCTTCCTTGTCCTTCACCATCTCCTGGAACTTGCTCAGACTCATGTCCCTTGAGTTGGCGATACCATCCAACCACTGTGGCTGGAGGAAAATTCTAATATTTAATGCCAGGGACCCAGGGATTCTCCAGCCCTGCAGCNCAGGCTTCCTTGTCCTTCACCATCTCCTGGAACTTGCTCAGACTCATGTCCCTTGAGTTGGCGATACCATCCAACCACTGTGGCTGGAGGAAAATTCTAATATTTAATGCCAGGGACCCAGGGATTCTCCAGCCCTGCAGCATGCCAGGGAGTCTGCAAATGAAAAAATACCCCATCCAGTTTGCAGTCTCATGCCTTAAAACTATTGCCAGTCATGCATACTCATGGGACATATATGTGTCTATATAATACATAAACTATTCATGTGTATGAAGAAAAACATGGATTCTATCTTAAGTTGTTGATACTGACCAGGGCTCTTAGCTGACGCCAATCAATAGAAATTGATCAGAGGCTGGACAAAATAATCCAGGGAAAGCTTTCCTGGGGCCCCTGCTTCAGCAGGAGGATGGAGGACAAGTGCCAGGTTTCCCTGCTTCTTCCCTGAGGAGGGTGGAGGCGAGCTTGCTCCTTATATAGGGTGAGAGCAAGCGACTGTCCACGAGTCTGGCTAGAGGGACAGCTGAGGTGGTTGCCTACCCCGTTGGCGGATCATGTACAGTACCCTGCTTTTGTTCCCAGCTCTAGGGAAGCGGTGGTTGGTCTTTTGGGCCTTTTGGTATCTCCTTATTCAGAATCTGGGAGTAGGGGATGGCAGCCCACTCCAGTATTCTTGTCTGGAAATTTCCATGGACAGAGGAGCCTGGCAGGCTGCAGTCTGCAGGGCCGCAGGGTCAGACGCACCTGAGCGACCGAGCGTGCTCGCCTCTGCCCCGACTGCATGTGCACAGTTGTCTGAAGTTCCTCACAGTTCCTTCATATTTTGTTGCTCAAGGTGTTTGTCCAGCTGGAGTGCCACAGCGAAGGGTCCTGGGTCTCAGCCTGCCTCACCGCTGACCTAAGTTAAGGCATAGAAGGTCTGGCTAATGCACTTCTGTGCTGAGCTGCTTAGAGATCTGTTTCCTCTGCCTCTGAATGTTGGACTCAAACCACTCTCCAAACCATTGGATCCAAGAAGCAGCTCTTGGGGATGGAACTGCGTGTCTCCGCCACACTCAGCTTGTGTTAAATATTTAGAATGGCAACAGATCTCTAAGAATCATAATTTGCTTTTTTTTTTTTTCACCTCCAGGTTTAAAGTTTCTCTCTTAAAGAAGCCCTTGGGAGAAAAAGTCAGTCTGGGTAGCGAGTAAATCTGTGTGTGCGAACCCACACAAGAGGCATCTTCTTCAGGAACGGATGCTTTTTCAAGAAAGATTTTTGTAGGTGGTTCTTTTTCATTCTGACGTTGCGCTTATATTGGGCTCCACCCCCACATTCTTTCTTGCAGTTGCATTTTCAGAAAGCCAACTCATAAAAAGATATGTATCTTTCTTTGCCCTATACTGGGGTGGAGACGCTGCTCATTTATATACACTGTCAAAAACAGATGCTATAGAAACACACACTCTCATTTTGAGGTGGCAACTCATCCTTCCTAACTGCATGCTGACCTGGAGGAAATTATATCCTGAGGAAGTGGAAGCTGCAATAGACTGGTGAAAACTCCATTTGAAGAATATTTTCCTTGAGAGTTGTCCCCTTCAGGTGGAGCACTTTCCGGCTCCCTTTTCAATGGCTTAGCTGGGTCTCTGAGCAAGGAAGATTTGGCTGTTATGGGTGTATTCTCCCCAGCAAGGTTAGGAACATTTCCTGATTCTTCCCAGCCAGAAGTTACAACATCAAAGAAGAAAGCAGAGTTTTATGAGAAATGTTTTTCTGGGAGCTTAAGTTATATACTGGGAGGTGGAAGAGAGAAATTTTACTGTGATGCAAATGCTTGCTTGCTGTCAGAATAGCTGTTGTAGCAGTTGAAGAGCTTATGTGTTGCCCAATTTGAGGGCAAGCTCCGAAAGTCAAAAATCTGTCCTTAGAGTGTGTATATTTCACCTAATACACGTCTTCCTCGCATTATTTTATTTGTCAAAGATGAAAGTAAAAAGGCTTGTATGGTTTTCTAGCTGCAGGAGAAGGAAATGATAACGCACTCCAGCATCTCTGCCTGGAAAACTCTATGGACAGAAGAGCCTGGCAGGCTGTGGTCCATGGGGTCACACAGAGTCAGACACGACTGAAGCACCTGGGCACGCGCTACAGTATTAAGTACTTTATTTCTTAAGAATTTTCTTTCTGTCTATTTAGTATGAACATTTCATCATCAGAGTCCAATGCTCCCTTAAAAGCATCGTTGTATTTCTTTTTTTTTCCTCTAGCAGTTTTAAGTTTACAGCAAAATTGAGAGGTAGGTTGCCAGGTAGCACAGTGATAAAGAATGCACCTGCAGTGCAAGAGCTGTGGGTTCAATCCCTGCTTCAGGAAGGTCCCCTGGAGGTGGAAATGGCAACCCCCTCCAGTTAACTTGCCTGGGAAATCCCATGGACAGAAGAGTCTGGTGGGCTACAGCTCATGGAGCGGCAAGACTTGGACATGACTGATCACACACAAACTGTAAGAACCAACTAGGAGGGTACAGAAATTTCCCATACTTGCAACACCTCCCCCATTATTAACATCTCCCATCAGGGTGGCGCGACTGGTCCAATCTGAAATAGGAGCGAAGGGGGCAGGACACAGCCTTTGAAAAAGGACAACACATAGACCCGTTAGAATCAAATAGGTCCAAGACGGTGGGTAAATTCCACTGGACCTTGAGCCTCAGTGTACGCTCACTGTAACACACCAGTTAAACAGCACACCCACAGGCACCACGGCAGTTCTGAGGCCAACCATAAAAATCAAAAAGTGGACAGTGGCCCAACTCTTGGGAATGTCTACCCATTTCCCAAAACAGTTGGAATAATCCTCCCACTCATTAGCCTATGAAATTACCCAGCCCGGAAAGATTAACCACACCATATTTTGGGGCCTCTCACCTTCTGATATCGTCTACATCTTGCATGTAGAGTGCATTAAACTCTGAATAAATCCACCCCTTACCTATCATTTTATCTCACTGAAGTCTTTCTGTGACGGGACGCAAAGAACCTGAGGCTTGGTGTTGCATGTTTTATGGGTATCATAGTATTTTAATATTTGTATTTTAAGACAGATATCACATTCCCCTGTGTGCTCAGTTGTAACCAACTCTTTGAGACCCCATGAATTTTAGCCCACCAGGCCCCTCTGTCCATTGGATTTTCAGGCAAAAATACTGGAATGGGTTGCCATTCCCTTTTCCAGGGGACTTTCCTGACCCAGGGATCAAACCTGTGTCTCCTGCATTGCAGGAGCCTCCAAGGAAGCCCTTGAGTTCCTGAGATCACATATCATCAGCTTTTTCTCAAGCCACCTGCCTACTGCCCTGGAAGATGGTGTACCAGGGCTCAGAAGTTCTGTTTTGCTTGTCCCACTCTTTCTCTTTCACCTTGCTTTCATATTCAATTCTACTTTCTGATTCTCTCTCAGACTGGAAATTTAGCATGGAAATCCAGCTCCCCCTTCCTAGAAACAAAAAGGTCTATGAAAACATAAAACTCGTGAAATTTCTAATCTAGTTGCACAAAAGTAGCAGATTCTAACTCAGACTTTTCCAAAGAGTGCTCTCCTAGAGGGGAAAACCCTGTGCATCTTCTGTTCACCTTAATAAAGAGATGCTAAGAAGGGTCAGAGGAGGTTGGAATACCCGCTGAAGGTTAACCAGAGGATCCCTCGGTCTTGCTGGATCATCCTTCATCTGAATCACACCTCCTAGGATGCTGGTGGTGTTCTGGGCACCCCAGTCTGACTCTCGTGACTTACTTCTGAGACGTTACGTGAGGATGAAAGTGAAAGTGTTAGTTGCTCATTTGTATCTGGCTCCTTGCGGCCCCATGAATTGTAGCCTGCCAGGCTTCTCTGTCCATGGGATTCTTCAGGTGAGAATACTGGAGTGGGTTGCCGTNACTTACTTCTGAGACGTTACGTGAGGATGAAAGTGAAAGTGTTAGTTGCTCATTTGTATCTGGCTCCTTGCGGCCCCATGAATTGTAGCCTGCCAGGCTTCTCTGTCCATGGGATTCTTCAGGTGAGAATACTGGAGTGGGTTGCCGTTTCCTTCTCCAGGGGATCTTCCCGACCCAGGGATCAAACCCGGGTCTCCTGCATTGCAGGCAGATGCTTTACAGTCTGAGCCGCCAGGGAGGCCACATAACGATGCTATCTATTTTTGGAAACAAATAGACTTGAAAGTAGTAACTCTTTTCCTGAGCCCTGTGCGCTCTATCATGAATACTCTGATAATCTACAGAAGTCATCGTGATGACTATGCTACCTAACGTGGTAGCAAATACACACTCCCTGAACTCTGAGTCTATTGACTGAAATAAAAAATTAACCTCTTAACATCTTGTTTTGCCTGTAAAGATGCTGCATAAAAGAGAAAGTGATATTTTCTAGGAGTCAAAGATTTTCAATCTAAAACAGAATCATCACATTCAATCTTCTTACTCAACCCAATCCAGAGACAGATCCTAAGAACTGATCTGACCAGTATACAGTATTCTTCATCCTAGAAATCTGTTACTTTCTTTTTGACTTCCAAAAGATGCTGTCCTACTCAGGCAGGTGATATCCACCTTCTAATTACTGTAGCGTTTGCGGCTTGACTTTTAGGTTTTATATCCTCTGGACATCTCAAATTCTAAGGACTAAAATCCTGACTGTGTTTTAGTTCTTCTATTATTAATAAAATAAGACAGTGCATCTGTACATTCAAAACCGGTTTGACTGATTTTAAAAAGTGGCTCAATTGTAAAAGAACCTGCCTGCCAATGCAGGAGAGGCAGGTTTGATCCTTGGGTCAGGAAGATTCCCTGGAGAAGGAAACGGCAAGCCTCTCCAGTACTGTTGCCTGGGAAATTCCATGGACAGAAGAGCCTGGCAGGCCACAGTCCATGGGATTGCAAAACAGCCGTTCAGGACTTGGTGACTAAACAGCAACCACAGTGGATCCCATGCAGCGAAAGGCTGTGTCCTGGGCCGCTAAGACCATAAACAAGGCGTTTAGCACTTTGCACATCATGGTTGGACAGATACAGCACTTTAATCCACTACCTCATCTTTCAAGTCATTGTTCTTGGTTAGGTAGCAGCAGTATCAGCAGTTTAGTCCTTTGACCTCTTTGAGGTTGAAAACCATAAGACCTGGCTTCTGAGAAGAGTTACAGGGCAGAGCTACAACTCAGTATCTAATCCAGCCCTCTTATAGTCTCCTTCTGTTGCTGTTAAGTCGCGAAGTGGTGTCCGACTGTTTGGGACCCTATGAACTGCAGCATGCTAGGCTTCCCTATCCTTCAGTATCTCTTGGAGCTTGCTCAAACTCATGTCCATTGAGTGGGTGATGCCATCGAACCATCTCATCCTTTGCTGCCCTATTCTCTTCCCGCCCTCAATCTTTCCCAGCATCAGGGCCTTTTCCAATGAGTCAGCATTTCGCATCAGGTGACCAGATCCTAACCATTAAACGAGTGGCTACTGACAAGGGCCCTTGGGCTTTGCAGGAAAAGAATTCCCACAAAAATAAAAAGAGTGAAAGAGGTGAAGTATTCATTAAGAGGAAAAAGAGCATAGCACAGGTGAATGGACACTCGGGTGGGCTCAGGGAGGGAGCCGCAGAGNGAGTGGCTACTGACAAGGGCCCTTGGGCTTTGCAGGAAAAGAATTCCCACAAAAATAAAAAGAGTGAAAGAGGTGAAGTATTCATTAAGAGGAAAAAGAGCATAGCACAGGTGAATGGACACTCGGGTGGGCTCAGGGAGGGAGCCGCAGAGCTGCGTCCTCTTGGTAGTTGGAACTACTTTTGGGAGGCACTTCTTCCTGGTTTCCTTTGGCCAATTATTCTGATTTGACTGGTTCACGATCCATATTTGGTGCATATCAAGATCCTCCCATGTGTACACACACATCTCTTAGTCAAGATGTATCCTACCACAACGGCATCTGGGTAGCGCATCCCTTGACATTGATCCTCTTTGGCCTGCAAGAGCATTTTCTGTGCACGTGTGGTTGGGAAGTTTTTTCAGTGGTCATGTATGGATGTGAGAGTTGGACTGTGAAGAAGGCTGAGCACCAAAGAATAGATGCTTTTGAACTGTGGTGTTGGAGAAGACTCTTGAGAGTCCCTTGGACTGCAAGGAGATCCAACCAGTTCATTCTGAAGGAGATCAGCCCTGGAATTTCTTTGGAAGGAATGATGCTAAAGCTGAAACTCCAGTACTTTGGTCGCCTCATGCGAATAGTTAACTCACTGGAAAAGACTCTGATGCTGGGAGGGATTGGGGGCAGGAGGAGAAGGGGACGACAGAGGATGAGATGGCGGGATGGCATCACTGACTCGATGGATGTGAATCTGAATGAATTCTGGGAGTTGCTGATGGTCAGGGAGGCCTGGCGTGCAGCGANCTGATGCTGGGAGGGATTGGGGGCAGGAGGAGAAGGGGACGACAGAGGATGAGATGGCGGGATGGCATCACTGACTCGATGGATGTGAATCTGAATGAATTCTGGGAGTTGCTGATGGTCAGGGAGGCCTGGCGTGCAGCGACTCATGGGGTCGCAAAGAGTCGGACACGACTGAGCAACTGATTGAATGAATGAATGTGGTTGGGAAGGCGCCTGACTTTGGGAAAGACAGGTACACGGTCTGAGTAGGGTCCAGCCTCCTCCCTTCATTGTCCTGCTTTCCTGTCTTGGAGTTTCGGGCAATAGGGAATGCATCTCCAGTTGCTTTACTCTGGGGCGGGAGGGTGGGGTGGGGATGCCGGGGGCATNAAAAAAAAAAAAAAAAAAAAAAAAATCAATAAAGTGAAAAGGCAATTAGTAACGGGGGAAAATATTTGCAAGACATCTATATGATAAGATTCTAGGTAACTATGTAACTAGTCTAGATTAATATCCAAAATATATAAGGAACTCATACAACTCAAAAGCAACAACAAAATCTGATTTTAAAAGACTTGAATAGATATTTTTCCAAAAGGGACATATAAATGGCTAACAGGTACGTGAAAAGGGAATAAACATCACTAATCATCAGGGAAATGATGATGCCATGGGATTCTCCAGGCAAAGAGAAATTTTATACCATTTCACACTTGTTAGAATGGCTACATCAAAAAGAAAGCCATCACAAGGATGTGGAGAAAGGGGAACCCTTGCATACAATGTTTCACTTTTTAAAATGTGGATGAATTTAGGGAATTCCCTGATTGTCCAGTGGTTAGGACTGAGTTCTTTCACTGCTGTGACACTGGTTTAGTCTCTGGTTGGGGAACTAAGATTCTCACAAGCTGCACACATGGCCAAAAAAACATAAACAAAAATATTTTAAACTGTGGATGAGCTTAAATGTGGAATATACTATCCAGTCCTCATCACTCTCTTACTTATTTTAGTCCCCGGTGACCACTTCACATATCTATGTTATCTACTTAGCTACTATCAATCAGTGTCCAAGGCTTTCCAAATTGCTGTTATACTCTATCCTTCTCTAATTTACGTGGCTGGTGAGAAAAGTTCTCAGGGCTAGATTCTAAGAATAAACTACCTGAAAGTTGGTCTCACAAAAATAATGTCCTCATTATAGAGCAGAGAAAATATACTCTGAACATGCTAAATATAGACATACTCTCTTCGGTTCAGTTCAGTCGCTCATTTGTGTCTGGCTCTATGAGACCCCATAGACTGCAGCACAGCAGGCTTCCCTGTCTGTCACCAACTCCCAGAGCTTGCTCAAACTCATGTCCATCTAGTCGGTGATGCCATCCAACCATCTCATCCTCTGTCATCTCCTTCTCTTCCTGTCTTCAATCTTTCCCAACATGAGGGTCTTTTCCAACGAGTCAGTTCTTTGTATCAGGTGGCCCAAGTATTAGCGTTTCAGCTTCAACATCAGTCGTTCCAATGAATATTCAGGACGGATTTCCTTTAGGATGGACTGGTTGGATCTCCTTGTGGTCCAAGGGATTCTCAAGAGTCTTCTCCAATATCACAGTTCAAAAGCATCAATTCTTTAGCATGCAGCTTTCTTTATAGTCCAACTCTGACATCCATACATGACTACTGGAAAAATCATAGCTTTGACTAGACAGATCTTTGTCAGAAAAGTAATGTCTCTGCCTTTTAATATGCTGACTAGGTTGGTCACAGCTTTTCTTTTGAGGAGCAAGGGTCTTTTAATTTCATGCCTGCAGTCACCATCTGCAGTGATTTTGGAGCCCCCCAAAGTAAAGTCTGACACTGTTTCCACTGTTTCCCCCTCTGTTTGCCATGAAATGGGACCAGATGCCATGATCTTAGTTTTCTAAATGTTGAGTTTTAAGCCAACTTTTTCACCCTCCTCTTTCTCACATACTCTCCTACCACTGGCATTTTCCAAGACAGGAAGGAAAGGAATGTATTCCTGATGAAGTTGAAGCTAGAATGATGAGAAACTTAATGGAATTATCCAAACTGGAATCTGGCCAAGATTTAGAGCTATCACCTGCACAAGTTAGGGTCACTAGACTGAGGAACTGATTGAAGTTGTTGTTGGTTTTTTTTTTGTTGTTGTTTAAGTATTCTCCTTTGAGCAAGAGCCACTTGGCAAATATCCTCTTCAGAGAAGTTTCATCTTCATGGTGAGGCTTTCTGACTCCAAGGCAGTGTGTAATTTTCATTTTCATTAGCTCTCTGTCAGTGAATGACCGCAAGTCTGGTTAAAAAGTGAAAGTGTGTGTGTGTGTGTGTGCGCACTGTCACTTCAGTCATGTCTTGTGACCCTATGGACGGTAGCCCTCCAGGCTCCTCTGCCCATGGGATTCTCCAGGTAAGAATACTGGAGTGAGTTGCCATGCCTTCTTCCAGGGGATCTTCCTGACCTAGGAATCAAACCAAGAACCCCTTCAAATTCTTGTGTTAGAAAGATTTATGGATTTGTCCTATTTATGTGTGTTTAGCTTTTAGATGCAAAATCTCATTCAACCATCACAACCAACTAATATAGCAGGCAGGGGAGTAGCTTTTTTTCTCCAGTATAAAAGTGACTAAGCAGGGACTCAGAGAGTTTCAGAGCCAAAAGTCAATCCAGATTTCCAAATTCCCTGCCTATGATGTTCTACTTACTTTGGCATAAGTAAATGGTGGTGTTCCAGGTTTCATGGCCATAAAGCAAGCTGTGTCTACTGGAAGTCAAAGAAACTGGGATAATCTAAGGAAACAAATGCAGTGAAATTGATTATTGGGATTAGTAAACAATACCACAGTATTATGATCCCTTAGATGAAGGGTATCAAGTTCTTCATTATTTTCTTTGCCCTATATTGATAAACCATGCACTTAATGACCCAGTAAGTAGTGCCAGAAACCTAGGTGTCATCTCCTTTTCTTCCAGCAATTTCATCTTAGTGTCCACTGAGCTTTGTGGGATCATTACCTTCTTATCTTTTAATACTATCTCCTCTCTGCCACACTGATAATATCCTTATACGCTGGTATTTCTCCAAAAGGCTGTCGAGATAGTGTCTTAACTGGCCTGTGTGGCTCCTGGTTTGTACTCCTACCATCGTTTCACTTGATATTTTTCTTGATTTTCCCTTCCCCAGTACAATGGAATCCTCCTGAACTATTTCCCCCAGTCAAATCCTATACAACCAGGACAAAATGTGTAATATTCTATTGCAAATGTTACCATTATATATCTGTTTCCCCCACCAGATTATGAGCAACTTGAGAAAAGGGAAGAATAAACTAGAGTTCCTTTTCTCAAGTTGCTCATAANGATAAGAGCTGAGCCACTGGGTTTTAGTCTGGTGAAAGTGGTGTTAGTTAATCTACAATCCATTTTTATTTTTAATTTATTTTTTTAATCAAGATAACATTGGCTTCTAATATTATCTCAGCTTCCTGTGTACCACACTGATATTTCTACTTCTAAACGCAGTGTGCTCACCACAAAAATTTTAGTTTCCATTCATCTGGAATGACTGTTTAGTAACAGTTTATTTGTTTTTTTTTTTAAGAGGGGCATCTGAAAGTATGAATATGATATTGAAGGCACATTGCTATTTTAATAGAAAATCTGAGAACCTGTAGAATGGGATTGAGATGGTTTGTTGAGACGAATTTAGCCAGCCTCTGCCAGTGTCAGTTACGTACTCTGTTTCATTTATGGGTTCGGTATTTTTTTTGTGTTACCTCTGATCTTTTGTGTTTGTTCTTTCGTCATCTTTGAATTCTTCAAAATAAGTCTTGTTAGACTTTTTCCAAATGCTGGCATTGACGAGAGTAGCCTATCATCTCTAGAGGGTTTGCGGTGATTGACATGCCAGGGTGTGTGAGTGGGAATATTCTCATAACGTGTGTCCTGAGTCACCTGTGATTCTGTTTTACCAGTTCTGTATTTAAGACTTTTGCTTATTCAGCTTGAAAAGGCAGGCTGCTCATTCCTTTCTCTTGCTTACAAAGCATCTTTGTGAGATGGAAGAAGAACGCTGATTTTGAGGGGTACGTAAGGGCATATCTATTGGAAAGCTTCTCTTGACCGTCATCTGAGTGTAAAGTGTTTCCATCTTGCAACGACGATGGCTGTCTCTTCCTGAAGACCTGTGTGACAAAGCCGTCAGGCAGGGGCAGTGGCCCCCTGCCACCATGCTGCGCAAGAGTCAGAACGCGGAGTTCCTCCCTGGGTATAGGTTTCCCTGTAGCTCCAAGCAAAGTTGCTACCCTTTGGCTGTTAGCAAGCAGAGACCCGGGGTTCTAGTGCGGGGCTGTGTAATGAACGGGAGTTTCCTGGGCTGTCACTCAGAGCTGGCTCTGGGAGGGGTGGGGTCGCCTGCGCAGCCTAGACGCTGCCCCTCAGTGTGGCCCGACTGAGCCGGGGCTTTCCCTTTCTTAGCTTCAGCTCGACTGTCGTGAGTGAGAATATAGACCCCTACGTATTACATACAACCCAGGACATAATACTCTGGCCACCTGATGCAAAGAGCCGACCCAGTGCAGAAGACCCTGATGCTGCGGCAAATTGAGGGCAGGAGGAACGGGGGAGGCAGAGGATGAGATGACTGGATGGCATCACTGACTCAGTGGACATGAGTTTGAGCAAACTCCGGGAGGTAACGAAGGACAGGGGAACCTGGCGTGTTGCAGTCCGTGGGGTCGCAGAGTCGGACACGACTGAGCGGCTGAACGACAGCAACATGTGTTACTATGCGTTTGGTGTCTTCACTAGAATGCCTCACCTTTTCTTTTCTGGACCAGGTAGTCTCTCACTCATGCTGGGACCTCAGTGCTATCTCTGCTGACATGATTTTTTTTTTTTTTCCTCCAGCAGAACCAATTGTTCCCTTATTTGTGCCCCTACAGAAATGTATCTGAATTTTTTACCTAGCATTCTTTCAAAATAGAGGAATGAACCCAATTCTAAGGGTCCAGAGAATTCACTGAAACAGTCATGACGGGTAATTTTCAATTTAACAAGCACCTTATCATTCTTATTATGGTCCAGGCTTATTGTGTTTGCAAACACTAACTCATCAACCCCACCTAGCAACTGATGAGATAGGTACTGTTCCTGCTCCCACTCACCCGATGAGAACGCATAGAGGCACAGGGTTGAGACGCTCGAGGTCACACATGGACCAGGATCTGAACCTCGGTGGTCCGATTCCCCAGTCGAGGACCTTGTCAACTCCAGCGCTACATCATGTCCTTCTGATGAAGGCCAGTCTTCAGGGCATGCATGACAGCAGAATTTCAGGCACGAGGAATCGTCTGAAAGCCACGAGTAGGGGATCAGTTTCCTTGTTGTTCATGAACTCATGCGGCCGTAGGATGCAACCACTAGCTTCCCTTTGATCTGCCGTGCTGGCTCAGAGTTGCACAGGATCTCTTTATTCAGATAAAGCGACGGCCAGAACACTGTGTTCTCAAGGGAACCTGGTGTCTCCCCGAGTGGAGGAGCTGGCTGGGTCTCATGCTTTATGAAGCCACAGGCTAAATGGAACTCCAGCTGCTCCGAGACTAGGGGCTTCTATACCCTACGGTTGCCCAGGACATTTCCTAGGGGTGGAGCTCAGTAGTTGAAAGTCCACGGCTTGGGCTGATTGTTTCCTCCCTGGAAAAGTGGGCTTTGGTATGGTTCAGCATGATCCAGAGAGTGCAGGCTGCATGTAAACCTGCCTCTTTGGGGGTATGCTTTTTTCACTGATGGCACTTCTTCACGGTCAGTTACCTTTGGTGAGTGTATATTGACTGAAGATTAATAGGTTTGGACTATAGCTAATAATACATTTGAGTCTTTAGGCTACTATTCCTTTGATGAAGGCTTTGCTAAATGAGATGGGGAATCATTACAAATACAGACTAATCCTGCACTTCATGGTTTAGTTCTGTGTTTTCCTTCTGATTAGAAGCATAATTATTTCAAAAGTGGTATACATTCACTGCTGCTGCTGCTGCTAAGTCACGTCAGTCGTGTCCGACTCTGTGTGACCCCATGGACTGTAGCCCACCAGGCTCCTCTGTCCGTGGGATTTCCAAGGCAAGAGTACTGGAGTAGGGTGCCATTGCCTTCTCCGATTCATTCACTATGTCCTTACTATTTAAACACTACAGAAAACTGAGAAGATTAAAAAGGCCTCTATAAATAGCTTTTCAAAGAAAACTGGAACAACAGTTTGATATACTCCTCTCACTTTAATGCGTGCAATAAATTTATACACATATGTTTAGCATACTGCTTCCTGGGCAGTAAAGAATCCTGCCAATGAAGGAGAAGCCGATTGGATCCCAGGGTCAGGAAGATCCCCTGGAGAAAAGCCCACTCCAGTATTCTTGCCTAGAGAATCCCATGGACAGAGGAACCTGGTGGGCTACAGTCCATAGGGTTGCAAAGAGTGGAACAAGACTGGGAGACTGAGCCTGCACATATTTATCATATTATTATTGATAATAATTTTAAATGAGATTATATTGTATATACTATTTTAAACGGTGCTTTTTAACTAAGAAATAATTATGGAGTGCAAAAGCACTCAGTAAGTACTCCATCACATAATTTCTCTTGCATAAGGGAATCCGATAGTTAAATATTGCCAATTTCATGCCTTCAAAATTGTATTATAATAAATAAAACAACATTTGACATGGAAAAAAATTGTCACCTTAAAGAAAAAAAAAAGTTTCCTCTAAACTTCCTCCACCTTAATCTTGCAATGTTACTAATCACAGAATTGAACCAGTAAGTTACACAAGAACTTTCTAGTCACCTTTAATTTAAAAGAGGAAGTGAAGCCACTCAGTCATGTCCAACTCTTTGTGACCCCGTGGACTGTAGCCTACCAGGATCCTCTGTCCATGGGATTTCCCAGGCAAGAATACTGGAGTGGGTGCCATTTTGTTCTCCATTTAATTTAGACACATGCACAAAATATACATGCTGCTGCTGCTGCCGCCAAGTCACTTAAATCGTGTCCGACTCTGTGTGACCCCATAGACAGCAGCCCATGACCTCTCCTCAAATCGAAAAACAGAAAACAAAATAGCAGTTGCTATTAAACTTTCAAGGAAAATAAGTTTAATAATTTTAATTAAACACACACACACACACACACACACACACACACAAATAGATGGAAAAGAAAAAAACCACTTCTAAGAATAGGATAACAATGACCAAGGTTTACAGTGAATTCCTCTTTTATTAGATCTTTGCTATATTCCCTAATTAATTTTTAAACACTTTAGAACATCTGGAAAGTTCCATACAGGGTAACTTTCCTGTAAAGAGATGTCGAAAACATGTAGCACCGTCAGAAGATAGTGATCAGCATGGGGAAGCGATCGCACCAGTTGAAAAGGATTTGAAGAATGCGGGCTTACAGCCAGGGCAACAGAAAGCAGAGCAGGCCTCCGTCTCCCTCTCCTCCTCCTCCTCTCTCCCTCTGTACAAACGTGTGCAGGTTGGTTAAAAAAGAGCTTTCACTCTCTCTTTCCTCCTTCCTTCCTTCCTTTTCTTCTCTTTTTCTGTCTGTCATGAAAGCTACATTAGAGTTAATGAGAAGACAACTCAAGGAACCAGATCGCAATATAAGAGACTTGCTTGTGGTCAGACATGAATGAAATCGGTCATTTGCATTTGGTGGTGGTAAGGATGATGATGCTGGTGTTATAAACAATGCAAAAAATAATAATTAAGCCATACTGATCATTGTTAAGTGCATTTCCTGCATTATGACAGTGAATCTTGGCAAGAGCCTCATGAACTATTTCTGTGATCCCCACTTTACAGATCGGAAAATCATGACATTAAAGCTTCTTGCACGTGTCTTGAGATCAGCCTGGATGCGGAGCTGAGCTACATCACAGAGGCACACCTCAGAGACTAAACTCGTAAGCACTTTGCTTTGTGAACAGTAGTGAGTCATCTGTTACTGAATTGGCCATTGAATCATCTGTATAAATATTTAGTAATCTCTCCAGCAAATACTCAAAGCCACTGTGATAATAACGCAGTGGGATTCAAACAGCTGATGACTCGTTGGATTAGATCTCATTGGTTTCATATTTTACGACCAATCAGACACAAAGGTCACGGTTTCTGAGCCAGCAACTCTAGAAACCTTCTTCAAACATTTTCATAATTAGGATGGCTCCTCCCTACACAGACATATACACACATCATTTCAGACCCGCTGCCCACTCTTGGTGCATGGAGCACAGCTTAATAATCAATAGACTGTTTTTGTTTGCTTTAGAAATACAACGTGTGTTTTGTTTATTAATTTATTTATTTTGGTCACACCGTGAGGAATGTAGGAATCTTAGCTCCCCAACCAGGGGTTGAACCAGTGCCCCTGCCCACCCCCCATGGCCCCCACTGGGAGCTCGAAGTTTTAGCCACCGCACCACTGGGGAGGTCGCGGTGATCAGCAGGCTTTGGAAGACGCCCTCCTCGAGACAGATCTGATACAGGAAACCTCTGCTCGTCTTCAGAGCCACCTTTTCAAAAGTCTTTCTCATCACAGCGACGACGGAGAGCAGCCTGCCTCTCTGACGCCGCTCCATTTGTCCACTTGAAAGAAGGACTTCCGAGGATCAGAGCCGGGCAGCCACCGTAGGGACCGAGTCTCTGCTTTAAACATCCTCAGGATCCAGCGTGTGGGGCCCTCAGAGGAGTGTGTGAGCCACGTGAGTCACAGAGTGGCAACATTTCATTACTGAAATAATGGATGTGATATGTGACATAACGTCAGGTTTTCCAAGCATGTAGTAACTCCTCGGTGTGTGTGATACACTTCTCTTCAAAACCATACACTGGGACACTCTGTATTCTTTTGTCCTCTAGAGTGTGTATGGATTTGACTCTGTGTGTGTGTGTGTTAAATCCGGGGTCCCCAGCCTACCGAATCCAATGCCTGATGACCCGAGGTGGTGCTGATGTAATAATAATAGAAGTAAAGTGCACAAAAAATGCCATGCGCTTGAATCATCCCCAGACCACCCCTCTCACCCCCGCCTTGATCCTTGGAAAAACTGTCTTCCATGAAACTGATCCCTGATGCCAAAAATGTTGGGGATTGCTGTTAAAAAATATACTTCTTACATTTCCCGTTCTTAAACTGGAGCCTAAAAGTTCTGAGTGGGACTGATCACTTCAATAAAACAAACTTCTACCTGAATAGACTCTTAAAACCTGCAGAATTATGACAAGAATAAATACAAATAATCATGAAAAGTTTTTTTAAAGCATTTAAACTACTGAATCTCAGACAACTGCTAAACTAAAATTCTAAATTCGCTCTGCCAGAACTATTTTACATCAGCATCTCCTCTACAAAATAAACTTGTGTGTGTTCATTTTATACGGATTCCTTTCCACTCTCCCCTGCCTTTCCCAAGGAGCCGATGGTTAAAAGAACCACAAGAAGCCCCTTTGAAAGGGCAGTGCATTTGATTATTTTTATGGGTGGCACGTCTTTTATTTCAGTAAAATGACTTGTTCCCAATGGAGTTCACCAGCATTAAAGCCAGCTCTGCGTCCTGGGTTTTAGATAAGTTGACAGTGAGGTGATTCTGATAACATGTGATTGCCCTGGCACTGCCCTCGCAGCCCCTGGGGCCATTTTCCATGCCATTCAATTAAAGGAGTTTCCATCGTGACTAACATTCTGCGCTCTGAAGAGCTTTCATCGTATGGTGCAGCAGGGCATTATTTTAAAATAGAATGCCTGTAAGAAAGCTGCTTCTCTCCTCCCATTGTGAGATGTTCCTTTTAAGTGTGTGTCACCCAGACACCGTCCACTTTCTTCCTTGACTCCTGACAGTGTCTGTGTTTCTCCTGAGAGGTCAGCCTTTAACGTTCAGACGAGAAAAGGACCAGGGAGCTTCGTGGGTATCTCAGAGTCCAGTTGAGGGAAACGTAAAGAGCTTTGGCCCGGCCACTGCATTTGCTCCCCATCTCTCTGCACACCTCACTTTCCAGGCTGACTCCACCACTCTGTCACTCGGTGTTTGAATCTTTGCAACCCCATGGACTGTAGCCCACCAGGCTCCTCTGACCATGGGATTTTTCAGGCAAGGACCCTGGAGTGGGTTGCCATTTCCTCCTCCAGGAGCTTTTCACTACCCCGGGATGGAGCCTGCATTTCCCGTGTCTCTTGCATTGCAGGCAGATTCTTTACCCACTGGGCCACTGGGGAGGCACTTCCAGGCTAAAGAAGACACTAAAAATACAACATTATTTCAAGAACTGCAGAAGGGTGAAATAGCTTAGTCAGCTCCCCAAAATTTCCTGTTGACTTGACAAATGTAAATTAACTCACTAATTTTGGTGACTAATGATGTATCTGTAAATATTTACCTATGTGACATTCAGATTTGCTTTAAAGAATATATTAAAATCTCTATATAGATTTTAAATCTTTAAATAATACATTAAAATCTTTATATATATTCTAGATCTATAGATTTATAGATAGATTAAAATCTGTATAGAGAGGGTATATTAAAATCTATAAATCAATGAAGAACGATAGCTGGGTTCCCAAAACATATAAAGGGCTGCTTTTTCTTCTTCTTTTTTTTAATCTTAAACTGAGATCCATTTCTCAGGTTGATGGGAAATATTGAGGTTTGACATGGTGAGTTAGATCAAAATATTCCTTTGGGTAAAGATGGCTCTCTCTCTTATTTTGGAGGATATTTACTTGGAAGATATGTACCTATAAGTATGTAGCTTGAGAGACACAAAAAATAACCTGAAAAGAACATACATTGCGATAAATACCTTTGCTCTGAATTACAGAGACTAAAGGTTTGATCCAGAAAAGAAGGCTGCATAATTCACACAGATTCACGATTTTGCTTTAAAGTCAACGCCATCGCCAACTGGTTACCTCTCCAACCTTTTTACTGCAAACTTCCTTTGAAATTGCACAACTCCATTTCTTAAGCATGCAGCATTGATCTCCAGTCCTGCATATTGGGCTCCAATACTTGGGTCACCTGATGCAAAGAGCAGACTCACTGGAAAAGCCCCCGATGCTGGGAAAGACTGAGGGCAGGAAGAGAAGGGGATGACAGAAGGTTGGATGGCATAATCGACTCAATGTAACCGAGTCTGAGCAAACTCCGGAGACAGTGAAGGCCAGGGAAGCTGGGAGAGCTGCAGTCCCTGGGACCGCAGAGAGGCGGACGCGGCTTAGTGATGGGCAACAGCAGCAGCGTCACGGCCTCCAGCTATTCTCAAAGGAGGATTTCTTTAGCAAAGCGATTTTATCCCTCGCTAAAGAAGCCCACTCAGTCATAAACATCTAGGAAAGGAAATGGCATTTCCTCCTCGTGTTTTCCCTTTCAAGTTCAAAAAGTGATGAAAGAAATTTCTGTATGAAAAACCCTTTGTATTTCGTCGGCAACTAGATGTAGCCTGGAACGACATACTGACATACAGATCGCTCTGATCCTGGGGAATTGTGAGCCATTTCAAATGACAGCTGTTCTAACCAAGCATTTGAGTCACAGAGAAATTTTCCTATCTGCCCTACTGATTCTGTTAAGGTCACCTTTCGGCAATTAGCGCGGTTCTTCTGATATACTCACCCTTGAATAACATGTGCTCACTTACATTTTCAGTATTTTTGAACAGCATGTCCTTACTTCAGAACAGCACAGTATATGCCTTTTTTTTTTTTTTTAATAAAATAGCTTCTTCACACCAGCATCATTCCTTTGTNCAATTAGCGCGGTTCTTCTGAATATACTCACCCTTGAATAACATGTGCTCACTTACATTTTCAGTATTTTTGAACAGCATGTCCTTACTTCAGAACAGCACAGTATATGCCTTTTTTTTTTTTTTAAATAAAATAGCTTCTTCACACCAGCATCATTCCTTTGTTGTTCTGTGTAATACTCCATTAACATGAATCACAAGACACTGATTTTATTAATATCATATGTGAAAAATTGCTCCACAGCCACATCTGGATGCGAATAATCGTAGTCTACCTCAGCACAGCACACCTCACTCACTTTTTCATTTGTAATGTAACTTAAAAAAATGGTTTAAGTAAAAAGAGCTACTAATCTAAACTGCCTTTATCTCCCAAACTCACATCCCCCCGAATCCTTTTTATCTTCCAAAACCCTACCCAGGAAAAAGAAATACATTTATAAAAAGACAGATTTTGCTGATAGTTTTTTCATCTTCTTTCCTTCCTGTCTTTCTGATGAATAGTTGAGTAAAAGAGTCTTTGTAGGACAATAAATATCCAGACTGGAGATTTCCCTTTGTCTTTTCTTGGTCTTTCACTTCTCCTTTGCATTATGTTATGAAATAGATGGACTTCCCTGGTGGCTCAGATGGTAAAGAATCTGCCTGCAATGCAGGAGACCCAGGTTCAGTCCCTCGGTTGGGAAGATCTCCTGGAGAAGAGAATGGATACTCACTCCAGTATTCTTACCTGGAGAATCCCATGCAAAGAGGGGCCTGGCAGGTGACCGTTCTTGGGACAGATAGACAGAGTGATGCAGTAAAACAAGGCACCTCTTTCCCGCCAGATTTTGTCCTTTTCAGATGGAGCTCTTTTGGAAAGAGACAGTAGAAGAGTCAAACCCATCACAGATTTGAATGTGGCATTCATTCCTGCTGTCCTGGTGTAACACTCGCTGATCAAGTCACTCCATTTGGCTTTAACACAAGGCCTGGAAAATTCACAGAACCTCGAACTGGGCAAACAGTCATTACAATGAGCATTTTCTAAAAAAAAAAATAATAACTGTTGTTTTTGAGAGGGGGAGATAATTGTCCTTATGGAGTGTATGTTTTAGAATACAAGTTTTCCATTGGAAAACGTGCCTACTTCCTTAAAAATTTTTTCTTAAGTGGCCATTGTTGAGGATGTTACATATATCAGGGTACTTTTCTAAAAATCTTTTGATCACATTTATGAGAGTGAGGTTGTCAAGAACCGCAAAGTAATTATTCTCACAGTTTTATGTATGTATAGATCAAGGGTCTGTAAACCATGGTCTAGCCAAAAAGCCCGTTTTTGTAAATAACCTTTTATGGAACACTCAGCCATCCTTATTTTTTCTTGTCATCTATGGCTGCCTTTGAGCTACTATTACAGGGTTGAACTGCAGTGACAGAGACCCAATGAGGCCCCCAAAACTTAAGATACTGACTACCTGGCCCTTAAAGAAAAATGCTTGCTGATACTTAGTATAGATGATCAGCCTCTATTGACTCAGCTGAAAATGAAATGATATATTCAAATATTTAAAAATTTCAGACACAGAAGACAATCAAATACTTTCCTTCCAGGGCTGAAATTTAGTTTCGTTGAGACAGAAAGAAAGAATTGAATACGTTCATCTACACTCTTATGTTTTCTTAAAACCCTGAAGAATCTCAGTGATGCTCTTTAGTAAGACTTCGAAGAATTTCCTAATTCATCTCATGGATGGGACTGAATGTTGGCAGACCCTCTTTATCCAAACTCGGCTGTCTTTAGGGGATGGGGGTAAAAAGAGGACTCAAGATAAGAGCTTCTTTTCATTTTGGCAAAGGAAAACACAGTTGTCCCACTTCTGAAAAATCATCCCATTTTAGACACATCAACAGGCCCGCAAGTAGCATTTCGTTTCACGAGGCAACAGATGAATCTGAGGTGTTGTATTAATGCTTTTATTTCACTAGCTGGAGAGTTCCTTGCATCATTCTGTCACTGAATTTTAGAACTAGATGAGGCAGGATATGCATGGTTTGTGATTTCGTAAACAACCACATTATCTGTTCCACCCAATGCAAGCAAAGCCATGGGACTGTTTCCAGCACTGGTATTGATTCTCTTTCTGCTGCAAAATGAGCGTGTGCTGTTCGAAGTGGCTTCATAAAAGCAGGGCCCGCTACAACCTCAGTCCAGACAGTATATGCATTGGCAGTCTGATACAGAGCAGGCATGAAGGGCCTGTGTTTTGAAAATATTAATAGATGTGCAGGCAAGTTCACAGACTACTCCTTTCCCTTGCAAATTAAAATCTCTCTGGAGCTGGCCAGTTAAATCATTCTCTGCCAGAACAAACATGAAGACAAGATGTAGTGCTCAGGGGAAAAAGCATCAATCAATATTGTTGTAACACGTCTCTGGAATCCTTCACTTCGTATCAGAAGGTGACATCAAGAATAAATATCGGGGACTTCCCTGGTGATCACAGTTCAGTCACTCAGTCCTGTCCGAATCTTTGCGACCCATGGACGGCAGCAAACCAGGCTTCCCTGTCTATCACCGACCCCCGGAGCTTGCTCAAACTCATGATCACCCTGGAGATCCAGTGCTATGCAGTTCGGCAGTTCAGGTTTGACCCCTGGTCTGGGAACTAAGATCCCGCATGCCTCAGGGCAACTAAGCCCACGTGCCTTAAGTAAGACCNTATCACCGACCCCCGGAGCTTGCTCAAACTCATGATCACCCTGGAGATCCAGTGCTATGCAGTTCGGCAGTTCAGGTTTGACCCCTGGTCTGGGAACTAAGATCCCGCATGCCTCAGGGCAACTAAGCCCACGTGCCTTAAGTAAGACCCAGTGCAGTCAAATAGAGAAAAAATAATTATCGTCACACCTGCAGATTTCAAGACTCTTACAGAAGAAAGGTGGGATTCCCCCATGGCTCAGCAGTAAAGAATCCACCTGCAAGGCAGGAGACATGGGTTTGATCCCTGGGTCAGGAAGATCTCCTGGAGAAGGATATGGCAACTGACTCCAGTATTCTTGCCTGGGAAATCCCATGGACAGAAGAGTCTGGCGGGCTACAGTCCATGGGGTCACAAAGAGTTGGACACGNGGTACCTCATTGTGGTTTTGATTTGCATTTCTCTGATAATGAGTGATGTTGAGCATCTTTTCATGTCTTCGTTAACCATCTGTATGTCTTCTTTAGAGAAATATCTGTTTAGTTCTTTGGCCTATTTTTTTACTGGGTCATTTATTTTTTTGGAATTGAGCTGCAGGAGCTGCTTATATATTTTTGAGAATCTTTGTCAGTTGCTTCGTTTGCTATTATTTTCTCCCATTCTGAAGGCTGTCTTTTCACAAAGATTCAAGACACGACTTAGTGACTGAACAGAAAACAATAGTGAAAGAACAACATGGACTGTGACACTCGCAGATCACAGTTCAAATCCAATCCTACCCTTTACCAGCTCTGCTGTGGCAGGCAAGTCAAGGTTCTAAGCGTCAGCTCCCTCATCTCCGATATACTCAGCTTTTAAGACCATGGACCATACTAACAGTCATGATGGATGAAAAGCTTCTATTCTGCTCAAGAAACAATGGCTATAATGATGATGATAATGACAATGATGATGGTGATACTGTTGCTGGTTGCAAGGTACTACAGGAGGGCCAAAGAAAAGAGAATTCCTAACCCTAAGGGTTTTTTCACGATACTTAGGTTTTTTCTGATTTTTCCCCCCCCTGAAGATAAGGAACACTTTCTGGTTTTTCTTAGGATACTGTAGGAAGCAAGTAAAAGTGACAAACTTACTCCCTTATTTTATAAGAGTCACTTAAATGATGGACCCATAGCCTCTTATTATTCCAAACTCTTCATTTCCCAGGAGCAAAATAACCTCAAATACTGCCCTGCACCTGTGCTGTGCTTAGCTGCTCAGTCGCGTCCAACTCTGTGACCCCATGGGCTGCAGCCTGTCAGGCTCCTCTGTCCATGAGGATTCTCCAGGCAAGAATATGGGAGAAGGTTGCCATGCCTTCCTCCAGGGGATCTTCCCAACTCAGGGACTGAACCCCAGGTCTCCTGCATTGCAGGTGGATTCTTTACCATCTGAGCCACCAGGGAAGCCCTGCACTTGGTTGCCACTAAGTTTTGCAGGCATTGACTGGGAAAGAGAGAGTCTGTGCTCAAACTCCAGGAGGAAAGCACGCCACTCCACACTTCACCAGCTTTGGCCTTAGATAAACTCACTGAGTGCTCATATATGTTCACTGTCATGCTGCCTACACGTTTTATGACTGCTAGTCACAGACTATAATGTCATGTACTATAGTTACTCCAGTATTTGTCTGCAGTGTGGACTACTTTTAGGACTTTCCTTTTGAAACTTGCATCTTAGCAAAACCTCGCCATGGAACATCGTAATTTTGGCTATAAAGAATTCTTTTTTAATGCATATATTTATCTTTATTAAATAATGTTAAAACATACATCAATATTTTTATACCAAGTATTATTCCCATCAGCATTACCTGTTATCACCAGATATACAGTATCACTCATATCCTCATTCAAATATTATTTGTCAGATTTGCAATGTTAGCCTATCCTATAGTATCTCACACTTGTAATTTGCATTTTCCTAATGACTAATCATTTGAAAATGACTGAATGTTTTCCTGATTGACTTGGGCATTTTTATACATATATGCCTATAATTTAATTCCTGTCAATGTTTTTCTTTTCTATAAATAATATCCTCTTCATAATCTTGGTTCATTTCCAATTGGCTTATGTTTTAATTGTCCAGTTTATCTTGTACTGAATCTGAATAATAGCACTTGCAAGCTGTTAGATCTTCTGAAACTTTGTTTATGCTTTACTTCTTCTGTGCTATTATTTCAATTTAAATATAATGAAATTTAGCAACATGTCTTTTACAGGCAGTGATATTTGTGAATGTGTGTGTCTTGCTTATAAGTCCCAATCCCAATGAATTAAAAGTNTTTGAAACGTTTATGAATACTGTTCAAATCAGGGAAAACATCCCCCCAAACGTTTAAGACATTTCTAGCCACCTGTGATCTACTCTAGCTCTTGTGAATTTTGGCACTAGATTAGAGAAGGCTGTACTAACACAAAATGCTTCTCTGGTTTTTAGGGACGAAATGAAAAAAAAATTGCATTGTAAATTAGATTGAATTCCTACTGTCAATAGTTATTATCTATTGACACTGCTTTGGAGACAGAGGACAAGACAATCTTGCTGCCCTGTAACTGGAAGCATTCTCAAAGGCCAAACAATCCTCTCTCTTTTATTAGATTTAAGAGATACAGATGAGGACTGTGAGTCTTCATGAAATCTCGGCGTTTGACTGATCCCAGCCCCTCTAAGCCTTCAGGTTGGTCCATCATCCCTCCAAATGCACCAAAAACTCTTCCTGGACAAAGACGGATACAAACAAGCAGAAGGTGCTTTCCTAACATTTGCGGAATCCAGAGTAAGAGTTAAAATCAAGAGCCACATACCATATGTCTAACCGTTTAAATCACACACCATGCTAAGAACGATTCAATACAATGTTTTGTATTATCCTGTCTCAACAAATACAGCTGCTTTATGACTTAAAGAGCCAACTTTGGATTTAGAATTTTCAGCCTTCGAGTTTCTCACTAGCGCTTTGAAGCTCCCTCCCCGCCCTTTTTATTCTGTTGTTGCTGCACGTGGGCTTTCTCTAGCTGCAGGAGTGGGACTGCGCTGCAGGCGCAGGGCGGGCTCCTCCGGCTCTTGCTGCAGCTCCAGGGCTCTCGGCGAGCGGGCTCAGTAGCGGTGGTTCCCGGGCATCATTTCCGGGTGGCACTCGGAACCTTCCGGGACCACAGCTGGAACCTGCGTCCCCGGCCCTGACATGCGGTTCTTCACCCCGGACCACCAGGGAAGGCCCCGCAGTGGCATCCGAGGGTGAGAAAGCCCCAGTCCCTGCGCCCAGGCCAAAGCCGGCACCCCACCTCCGTTTGCTCCCGATTCCGACCTGAACCACGGGGGCGCTTCCCGGCGGGATGTAGATCACTGCCATGCTCCCCACACCTCCCGCTCAGCCAAAGAGCTCCCTTTGTCTGCTCCTGGAACGGAGGACTCACACCTGGGGAGAAGCCCAGGAGGGCTGGCCTGGAAGGAGGCCCGGGCTGTTTGGGGCTGGAGATCCCGTGGTCCTGGAGCCTTGGGACGTAGTCGAGAAAGGAAGCACGGTCCCTGAGAGGGTAACCTCTTGCTCAGTCCTTGCCCCACCGAGAGGGGCATCCAGGCCAGGGACGGAGCCTCCTCTTCTAGCGCAGGGCCCTTCGGTTAGGAACCTGGGATTCCCAGATGCACTCTGCTCTACGTCAAACAGATAGACCATAAAGAATGACTGCATATCACAGGGGACTCTGTTCAACATCTTGTGAAAAGTGTGAGAGTGTGAGCCGCTCAGTCATGTCTGGCTCTCTGCATGGACTATAGCCGCCAAGCTCCTCTGTCCATGGGATTCCCCAGGCAAGAATACTGGAGTGGGTTGCCATGCCCTTCTCCAGGGGATCTTCCCGGCCCAGGGATCGAAACTGTGTCTCCTGCTTTACTGAGTGAGCCTAAAATAACCTATAATGGAAAAGAATCTGNCTGTCCATGGGATTCCCCAGGCAAGAATACTGGAGTGGGTTGCCATGCCCTTCTCCAGGGGATCTTCCCGGCCCAGGGATCGAAACTGTGTCTCCTGCTTTACTGAGTGAGCCTAAAATAACCTATAATGGAAAAGAATCTGAAAAAGAATAAACATGTGTATGTCCATAATAAACATATGTACACCTGAAGCACTGTAGATCAGTTATACTCCGATTTTCAAAAAGGTAAATAAATAAATACAGTTAACTAACAAAAGGTAAATAAGAAGCATGACCTTGGATGGGGGCTGGCGGATCTCTCCACTCACGTGTTTCTGTGACAGCGATGTCTCCCTTCACCATTTCCCATCATGGATTTTTCTCCTTGCCTTTAAAATGCCATTTAGAACGTATTTCACTCTCAGCTAGAGTAGAAAGGATGATTGTAGTCATATGGTATTGAACAGCGTTTCATAACAGCAGGGATCAAAGTTCCAAACTGATAAGAACAAATCAAATTGCCTGAGCCTTCTGTAATTATTTTGTGAAGGATTTATTGAATTTGGTATGGATTCCTGCATAGAGGCCACCACCAAACCAGCATGGGTCCATCTTCATCCCAGATAAGAGAGGGATTCATGATATCTGCAGAGCTGCTGTGTATATGGCATGCGCCACATCTTCATGTGAATCTGTTCAGGTTTAAATGCTTTATGAAAGTGAAACTCTCAGTCGCTCAGCTGTGTCCGACTCTGCCGCTCCATGGACTGCAGCTCACCAGGCTCCTCTGTCCATGGGATTCTCCAGGCAAGTGTACTGGACTGGGCTGCCATTTCCTACTTCAGGGGATCTTCGTGACCCAGGAATCCAACCTAGGTCTCCTGTACTGCAGGCAGATTCTTTACTGTCTGAACCACCGAGGCTTCCCAAGTGACTCTAGAGGTAAAGAACCTGCCTGCCAATGATGGTGAGGTTATGAGATGCGGGTTCAATCCCATGAACCCACTCCAGTGTTCTTGCCTGGAGAATCCCATGGACAGAGGAGCCTGGCTCGCCACGTGGGTCGCAAAGAGTCAGACACGACTGAAGCGACCTGGCAGGGACTCTGCATGTCCACACTGACGTTCCCTATGTCAGGCTATTTATTTCAGGGGAACCTCTCCTACGGCTGCGCTTCTCTGTGATCCTCTTGACATTTTCTGAGAAAGTCATCTCCAGCTCTTCTTTACCCTAATGAAGTCACATGGATGATACAGAAATCCTCTAGGCCTGGAGAAAAAAAAAAAAAGTCAATTCACCAAGAATATTCAAGTTTCACAGAAAATTGCATATTGTTCTCAACCTTTGTACTTCCCATAAAGACTTCTTCCCGAGGCAATTTTCTTTAGCACAGGCATCTCAGGAGTTGTGTGTAGAGACATGGATGGCCCCAGAGCCTGTCCATTTACAGAGTGAAGTAAATCAGAAGGAGAAAAATGAATGTTGCATATTGACACATATTTGTGGTATCTAGAAAAGTGATTGAGGGGTTCAGAGTTGGGGTTNGTAGAGACATGGATGGCCCCAGAGCCTGTCCATTTACAGAGTGAAGTAAATCAGAAGGAGAAAAATGAATGTTGCATATTGACACATATTTGTGGTATCTAGAAAAGTGATTGAGGTGGATCTATTTGCAGGGCAGGAATAGGTTGGGACGGATTAAGAGATTAAGGTTGACACATATACACACCACCATGTGTAAACAGAGAGCTAAGGGGAAGCTGCTTTAAGCAGGGAGCTCAGCTCAGCGCTCCGTGATGCCCTAGGGGGTGGGAAGGGAGGGGAGAGGAGAGCGAGGCCCGAGGTGGAGGGGACTCATGTCTGCCCTGGCTGATTCACACTGTTATAGAGCGGAAACAACCCCACACCATACAGCAGTGATACTCCAGTTTAAGAAAGAAAGAAGCTGTGACCATGTGAACAAGGCATGCATCATTTGATCATGCTGTGAGTCAGGGGTGAGAAAGCCCAGGAGGGAAGAGGAAGTCACTCAGCAGCGCCTTCCACAGAGGCGCTGACAGGGAGTAGAAAGCTCCACTCCTGATGCCAATAGGGGCCTGGAGGAGGCTCGGGCGCCTTTTGAAATCAGATGGCCTCTTCAGCACTCACTATGCAAGTGATTCCAAGGATATACCGATTCCCATAAACTCATAGGCTTTTCCTAGTCGTATGCACGCACATTTTTAAGCAAGCAGACTCAAAAAGTAAATAAATAAAGGATGGATAAGGACACCAAAGAAACTCAAGCTAAGTCAGTCAGATTTCCCTGGATTCACAAGTAACTGAGACAGTGGTAACCCTGAACGCATTCTGCGAATGATTAAACGTGGCGAAGGGATGCCCACTCAGTAAACACTTTTCTTTGGCATGGCACGTTTATTTTTACAATTGGCATTTAAACCGTGAAGTAGACTGTTACATAGATCTGCTTACTCAGACTTATCTTAAATAAAGACTTGCTCGCTACCCAGAGGGACAAAGTTTTGGTTGCTTTTTTTTTTTCCTTTTGCATCAGCTTATCCTGATGCCTATTTGTTGGCGTAAGAGGACAGACATAGTTCTCATTGCTAACATACAGATAAGTTGTAAATGCCTCCCTGGTGGTCAGTGAGTCACGAGCAACTGAAATCTCGTTTTTTTTTTCCATTCCCCACGACTAGACCTTTCCTCTCCCATTTTTTTTTTTTTTTTTTAAAACAAGCCACATTCCATCCCAAGAATCTTGGGAGCAAGAATCATGAAGACGGCACATTATTGAGTGCAGAGTGCTCAGGGCTTTATATAATATCTCATTCAGTCCATGGTGACTCTTCTCTTTTTAAGTTGAACTCTGGTTGATTTACAACACTATGTTAGCTCCAGTTCCACAAGATGGTTCTGCTATATATACAGATGTTCTTTCTCAGATTCTTTTCCATTATAGATTGCGGTAAGGTATTGAGTGTCGTCCCGTGTTATGCAGCAGGTCCTTGTTGGGCTATTTTACACACAGTGGTGTGTATCTGTCAATGCCTAGCTCCTAGTTATCCCTCTGGTAACATTTGTTTGCTTCCTAAGTCTGGGAGTGGTTCTGCGTCACAGTAACTCTCCAAGCTGAAGGAAACGGCAACCCACTCCAGCGTTCTTGCCTGGAGAGTCCCAGGGACGGGTGAGCCTGGCGGCTGCAGACCGTGAGGTCAAACAGAGCCGGACACGACTGAGCGACTTCCCTTTCACTTTTCACTCTCATGCATTGGAGAAGGAAACGGCAACCCACTCCAGTGCTCTTGCCTGGAGAGTCCCAGGGACGGGGGAGCCTGGTGGGCTGCCGTCTCTGGGGTCGCAAGAGTCGGACACAACTGAAGCGACTCAGCAGCAGCAGCAGTGAGAGGTTGGGCTTCCCTGGTGGTANCCACTCCAGTGCTCTTGCCTGGAGAGTCCCAGGGACGGGGGAGCCTGGTGGGCTGCCGTCTCTGGGGTCGCAAGAGTCGGACACAACTGAAGCGACTCAGCAGCAGCAGCAGTGAGAGGTTGGGCTTCCCTGGTGGTAAAGAATCTACCTGCCAATGCAGGAGAAATGGATTCGATCCCTGAGTTGGGAAGAGTCCCTGGAGGAGGAAATGGCAACCCACTCCAGTGTTTTTGCCTGGAGAATCCCAGGGACGGGGCAGCCTGGTGGACTGCCATCTATGGGGTCACACAGAGTCGGACACGACTGAAGCGACTTAGCAGCAGCAGCAACTCTCCAAGCCAGTTACCATGTCTGCCTTCAATGCACACGTATAGAAAGGGAGGATCAGAAAGTTTGGCGACTTGGCTAAAACCACGCTACTTCCCATTTATGGAGATGCTGTTGGAGCCTAGGTCCGGGTGACTCTGAAAGTCATGCCTCAGTTGCTCCGTGAGCTCTGGCCTGATGGGCCTGAATCTTGCCTCAGTTGCTCCATGAGCTCTGGCCTGGTGGGCCTGAATCTTGTCTCAGTTGCTCCATGAGCTCTGGCCTGGTGGGCCTGAATCTGTGGGCTTAGAGTGAAGGTGGCATGCCTTTGCTCCCTGGTACCCAGCGGGGCACTGTGTGGCAGTCTCCCGTAGATCCTTGGGTGCCAATCATACTTATTCAACAAGACCCCCAACTGGAGGACCCTTTCTCTGAATTGTCCAACTTCTTTGTCGCAGCCACTGTAGTTTATACCACTCGGTGTTACTACTGGCTCTCTTCCGTGGTTCACCAAAGGGGGGACGCATTTATCAACACTTTTCTAAACCAGCATTGGCTACTCTATGCCCTCGGTATATTCTCGGTGTGCAGGACTGTTACATGTCACTTTCTCCCTCTCTCTGTCTCCCTATCTGACTCTCTCTTCTGGAAGTTTCCAAACTCATTGCCCCTGAGCAATATAGAGATGAGCTGGGCATTTAATACAATGTATAACGCCAAGTCAAGGTCTGTGTGTAAATATGACTCTCAACATCACTCGCTAACTGGGTCTTCTTTAATCAGCCGTAGACAACTTTCATGGGAGTAAATCAGTGGCTTTTGAGTTTCTCTTTGCATTGACTCTGATGACAATCTTATATAATTTAACCTCAGCCTTGGTAAAATTGTTAGACTCCTACATTTCTAAAACCCACTGGCTTCCTGCTCTCCCCTAAATCTAAATTAGATTACATGAGATGCTCTCTTTCTAGCGGTTTTGAGGGTTGGCCTTTTTCAACAAGCAGCAGCCAATGATAACTAATCCTTGGATGATTGTTCTGGATGAGTGAGCCTACCTGTCTCACACTGAACTTGACATTCTTTTTCTGATTTCTTAAAATCACTAAGGATAAAGGCACATAACTTTCCAGAAAGAAAAGGAGACAGTCTGTTCTTTTGACTCTCTGATCACAGAACTATATTTATTTAATATGCTTATCATAATGAATGATTTTTATGCATACGTGTCTCAGCTGGGGAATAAATCTGTAAGGTCTGGAATAATATCATTATATTATTCACTCTTCATGTGAAACCATGCCACTTAAGATAGGTTGATAGATGGTGCTATTTTTTTTTAATGTGAAGAAAATTTACTTTAAGCCATTAACCTGCTGTCCCTTGCTCCGTTTGCCTGTGTGAGCTCAGTTGCTTCAGTCGCGTCCAGCTCCTTGCCACTCCAGGACCCACAGCCCGTCAGGCTCCTGTGTCCCTGGGATTTTTGTGATGAGAATAACGCAGTGAGTTGCTGTGCCCTCCTCCAGTGGATCTTCCCAACCTGGGGATCAAACATGCGTCTCCTGCAAGGCAGGTGAATTCTTTGCTTTTGAGCCACTGCGCAAGCCCAATTCGGTCCCTCTTTGTTCTCTTATAAAGTTTCGAACTGCTTAAAAGTTTAATCACTCATGATACATTCCTCCAGAAGAGTCCCATTGGGTAAAGTTGAGGCCAGGCTCTATGATAAGAATCTTCCTGCCTAAAGTTAATCTTTAATCAGAAGTTAGGTCATATCTTGTGAATCTTTCTCCATGAAATGGGTGGCACTATGTTTATTTGCAAAATTAGCATTTGACCATGGCACTGTGTAGGGCTTCCCAGGGGGCGCTTCTGGTAAAACATCTGCCTACCGAGGCAGGGGACATGGGTTTGACCTCTGGGTTGGGAAGATCCCCTGAAGGAGGAAATGGCAACTTGCCCCAGTGTGCTTCCCTGGAACGTTCCACGGATAGAGGAGCCTGGCAGGCCTGGGGCTGCAGAGAGTCGAACACGACTGAGCATCTGAGCACACACAGGCACTGCCTGAGGAGCTCTGCTGTATGATCACCAGCACACGCATCGTGGACACTGGAGTCAATTCCTGGCAATGATTTCTGAAGTCCATCTCCCATGCCATCTTATGCCTTGTATACACCCTGCATAGGTGTGCCATTCTTTTTCTCACTGAAGTTGAAGAATCTGAGCATGAAAAATGAAATAAAGAGCTCTCCTTCCCGCTGATCCAAAAGGAGCTTCCAGAACATCCTCCATATATTAGGAATATTAAGTATGCAACATGAGTAATAACGGAAATCATCTATTACTCGGTTATCCAAACAGGGCTGCGGGCAATTCAATTTGGTTCGATTCTGGAGAAGCCTTGATCTCATTTTCATACAAATGTACAAGCGAGACCCAGCTTCTCCTTTTATAAGACGTCAGCACAGGCAAACCTCGAACACGCTCCCGGATTTTTAATCATTTATTTTAAGCACTTGAGGAGCGATGACATGACATCGGTCTCTTTCAATCAGTTTTTTTTTTTTTTTTTTTTTAAAAACTAAGAAGGCAGTTTTTTCTCAGACAAAAAATGATCCAATCCACTTCAAACCTGGAACTCTACTCAAACCAGTTCTGGGCTTTTATGGAACTGATTCTGGGAGAGTTGTCCATCAAACTCCGACCTCAGCAACTTGTTGTTTATCAGAAACCAATGGAATGAAAACATCTTGACAGTTAGTTTTTGACAACAATTGCTTATTTCCTTACCAGAATTGGAAAGAAAGAAAATGAGAGAAACAGAACTGAAGTAAAACAAACATGTTCACCTCCCCCCATCCCACAACCTCCACTGAAAGCAGTCTTCTTCTTTTTTAATATTATTATGTATATCTTTTGTGTTTTTTTAAAATTGGAGTATAGTTAATTTACAATGTTGTGTTAGTTTCTGGAGCACAGCAAAGCGAATCAGTTATACACATACATATATTCACTCTTTTTTAGACTTTTTTCCCCATATGGGTCATGACAGAGGATTGAGTAGAGTTCCCTGTGCTGTAGGCTATTGTTAACTCTGTTTTATAGATAGCAGTGTGTACAAGGGAGGGGTAAACTGAGAGCTCGGAACACATCCGTATTCTTCCTCTACTATTTTCTGTTACGGTTTAGCACAGGATATTGGATGCAGTTCCCTGTGCTCTGCAGTAGGACTTGGTTTATCCATCATTCTATGCAAAAAAAAGGTGACTCAGTTCTCTCTATATATAAAACTGTACATATATAACAATACATTATTTTCCTTTTTAATTCTTTTCCACTATAGTTATTACACAATATTGAGTATATTTCCCTGTGCTCTGCATTAGGCGCTTGTTGGTTATCTATTTTACACATAGCCATGTATATCTATTAATCCCAAACTCCTAGTTTATCCCTCCCTCCTTTTCCCTTTTGGTAACCATACGTTTGTTTTATATATCTGTGGTTCTATTTCTGTTTTATATAGGGTTCACTGGTATCATTTTAGCTTTTGCATATAAATGATATCATGACACTTGTCTCTGTCTGACTTACTTCCCTTAGTCTGATCGTCTCCGGGTCCATCCATGTTGCTGCAGATGGCCTTAGTTCATCCTCTTTTATGGCTGAGTAATGTAGATTGAGTATGTATATACACGGGGCTTCCCCAGGGGTTCAGCAGTAAAAAATCCACCTGCAATTCAGGACACTCAGGAGATGCGGGTTCAGTCCCTGGGTCGGGAAGATCCCCAGGAGTGGGACGAGGCCACCCGCTCCAGTGTTCTTGCCTGCAGAATTCCGTGGGCAGAGGAGCCTGGCGGGTTGCAGTTCATGAGGGTCGCAAAGAGTTGGACATAATTGAAGCGACTGAGAACACAGGCATAAATACACACGCTGCATCTTGAAAGCAGTTTTCTTTTCCGCAAAGCCATCCCCCTCCTTATCAAAAAACATCAAAGGATCAACTTGTGAAGTGAAGAAAACACAGTTCTTCTCATTACACACTTCTGTTTCGACAATGATTGTGACATGGGACACATTTTGCATAGTAAAATGATCATCTTAATCTTTTGCAAAGAGTGTGGTCATTTCCTTCCTGGGAGTGGAAGTACTGAAGGGATCCAGGCAGGCAAGGGAGGCTGGTAATTCTGTAAGTCGGTCAGGAGCCAGCCTGCCCAGCCAGCTTAGGGGAGCTGGTCCTGAATGGGGCATTCTTCGACAAATGGGAAGGCCAGCTTCTTCCCTGATAACTTCCCATCTGGCAAGTACAACGTGTATTGATTCATATAGCTGATGTGCAGAGGAGTAGGCAACAAAAACAACCACAGGCTGCTGAGCTGAAAATAATGTCCCAAAGTCATAGTGCCAATTTTCTAAGAATTTCACCATCAGTGTTCTAGAATTACGAGATTAGATCCCGCAGGCTCTCGTGTGGTTTGAGTTGCTCGATTTAGGGCTGAGTGATTTCTTGACAGTGATACTGAAGAATCAGATGAAACACAAACTCAAGGCTGAGTCTGCTCTGCATGTACACTTTTCTCTCCTAACCTAATGCTCAACGTCCTGGTGGTTTAAATAGAGTTGCAGGGAGACTTAACTCTATCGAAATAAGGGTGTTGTTGGTAGTAAAAGTCTGGCTTCTTCAGTTTCTCACTTCAATCAGATTTTTGCATGTGTTCAAAGAAAGCTTCGCAATTCATCAACTTCCTCCCATCAGTTAACAAAGGGAAACCTAACAGGCTGGTTTCCTCGGCTTAGTTTCCGCATCCCAAACAGCAAGAAGAAAATCAACTTGCCTACAAATTCTGACTCACGGATCCTTCTCTTCTGGATCCTAGTTTCTGCAGCAAAAGTTTCATAGGGTGGGCAGACTTTGGATGGTGACACCCACACGATCAGTCATCAGCTGCTGCAGAACTCATTCAGTCATTCACTCAACAGAACTCATTCAGTCATTCATTCAACAGTATCTTTGGGGCTTTTACGTGGAACAGTTGGGAAGAGAGGAAAAATTCCGTTGGGGGATTGGATTCCCTTGTCCTTTCTCAGTATAGACTTTTAAGTATTTAGCATTACATGTGCACCTTTCCGGTCTGAACTCTTTATCCATCCCTTTTTGGCTGTGCCGGGTCTTCGTTGCTGAGTGGACTTTCTCTAGTTCCGGAGAGCGGGGGCTGCTTTCTGGTTGTGGAGTTGTCGCTGTGGAGGCTTCTCTTGTTGCAGAGCTCACAGTCTAGGATGCACGGGCTCAGTAGCCGCAGCTCCCGGCCTCTAGAGCACAGGCTCAGCAGGGGTGGCCCCTGGGCTTAGCTGCTCCGTGGCACGTGGCATCTTCCCAGATCAGGAATCGAACCCGTGTCTCCTGCCTTGGAGGGCAGACTCTCTACCACTGAGCCACCGGGGAACGCCCAGCGTTGAACTGTGGAACAGTGTGTTCCGTCTCAAGGAGCACATTGACGCAGACACACACAGGGGTTTTTATTCACCGACATAAAAGGAGAGGGACGTTTGTGGAGAAAACGACAAACAGAAGACAGTTCACAGTTCTGTCTGTGCCTGCAGAGCATATATTTTTGGATACTCCTTTCACCTTCCAGCGTATGTTCATGCTACCATGAATTGCATTCACTCGGCATACACCAGCTGTCTATTAAAATAGGAGCAGCTGGGTGGGGAAGCCAGGGGAGGCAGGAGCAGCCTCCAGGATCAGGCAACAGAAGAGGCCACAGCAGCATTTACCAAGGCAACCTCAACTACTCACGGAATAAGCAAAGCGCGTGTGGGGCTGGAGGTCCACTGTTGACCTTTTTTAATGATCATGTTCTCTCTTAAGCTTCCTTTCAAGGGAATCTCCCTGTTTAAAAACAAAAGACTTTATTTTGTAAGCCAATGAACAATGCTGTGACAATCTCTGGTGCACAGCAAAGGGACTCAGCCATGCCCCTGCACGCATGCGTCCTCCCCCAGGCTCCCCTCCCAGCCGGGCTGCCGCGGCACACTGCGCGGAGTCCCTGTGCAGGACAGCAGGTCCTTGCCGCTTATCCTCTTAAATATGGCAGTGTGTACATGTCCATCTCCAAGGTGTCTTCTTACAAAATAATTTCCCCAATAAATCCCCTAAAAAAATCTCTACTGCAAACTTCTAGGAGACAGTTACACACTCCATGCCCCCCAAACACGTGGAGAATGAACTTCTGGCCGCAGTGTGTCCACACGGTGAATAATGTCCTCATATATACACCCCCATGGCTATTTAGGCCCCACATCACTTCTAGCTATTTCACCAGCTTGGCTCAGGAGTGAACCGGGGGATAAAATAAATTACGTGGATATTCTCTTCCAACCAGGCACTTGACCCTTGGAAGGAGAGGTGTGGTTGTTAAAACAACAGACTGTAAATCAGCCCCGCGGACGAGGCAACATCCCTTAAGAGGCTGAAGGGGAAAATAATGGGAACCTCAGTGTGGGGGCGCCGGGTGAGACCCCTCTCCCTGCCACTCGGCCGCCCCGTCCCCGCTCCCCACTTCAGGATTCTCCTTCGAGCAAAGCGGCCCCATTTAACGGTCAAAAGGCCGGCCCAGAGCAAACCTGCCGTGACTGGCTTTGGACAGCTCAGACGGTTTCCTGGGGAAAACACCATTTTCTTTCTGTTTTCCCTGAATCTGTGAAAAGAGTGTTTGTTTTGGCCTTTTTTAGGCTTCGTGTGATTTTTCGTAGTCCACAGTTTGAGAGGATTACGTTACACCTTGTGATCAGAATGAGGGCTGGGGGTAAGTGGATTCCACAGTGTTAGAATCCTATTATTATGGGTTCAAAGAGGAGGAGGAAGGTGAATTGAGATCAACTCGGCTTTAAGGATTTAATGCAACAGGCTGGGTGTGAGTGAAGACACATTCTGTGTTTGCATTACATGACACAGGCCTTGCTGTTGTTCAGTTGTGTCCAACTCTATGTGACCCCATGGACGTCAGGCTCCCCTGCCCTTCACTATCTCTCAGAGCCTGCTCAAATTCATGTGCATTGAGTCAGTGATGCCATCCGACCATCATCCTCTGTTGTCCCCTTCTCCTTTTTTCTCCAATCTTTCCCAGCATGAGGGGCTTTTCCAATTAGTCAGCTCTTCCAATCAGGTGGCCGAAGTATTGGAGCTTCAGCATGAGTCAGTGGATATTCAGGATTGATTTCCTTTAGGATGGCCTGGTTTGATAAGGGCCTTTCCTGTGCCATAAACATATCACATGCAGACGTTTGACAAATCATGAAAGGCTGTGTAAAAAAGAACTTGGGAGCTGAAAGGGAAGTGGAAGTCCAACCCCTTCACTTTAAAGAAAAGACATTACAACAAATGGAATTCAAGGAATTTTCTCAGAGTCCCTCAAAAACAATAACAGCGCCGCCACCAGAACTCGGGTCTCCTGAATTTCAGCCCCATGCATGTATATCTGATCCTGCACAAAAACTCCTGCGTTTGACAAATACACACACATTGTTATTTATCATATTGTACATAAGGATTAGAGAATTTGCATTTGTTTGGTTTTAGCACTGCTGACCAAAAGTATCTCTGAATGCTCACAGTAGCTCTGGAAATAAAATGTGAATGCATTAAAAAAAAACACACACACACGCAGTAGATAAGAGCCAACTCTTTCTCTTTGGAAAAGGAGAAGGCATTCTGGGCAATTCTCTAAATAGGAACCCAGCTCCCACAGCTGCAGGAGGATCCCATTAGGGACAATAAAGGGTGGGTGGGATTCCTTTGCGATAACCACTGCCCTTTTCTTAAAGCTGGCAGGTGTATGCTCTTGGATAGTCATCATACTCACATGATCACAGGAGATAAACCTGCTCATCTTGGGGAATAGCTGCCTGCCCATGTCCAAAAAAGAGCATGATTCTACACACTTGTGTTTACTCCTTACGTTCTCTATCAACACAAAAGGCCATGATACATTTTTACTCCAAAGGCAGTGATAATGTCCTTAAAAAGAATAAAAGTTGTGGTTATGGAAGCAGGGGTTTCCCTGATAGCTCAGTTGGTAAAGAATCTGCCTGCAATGCAGGAGACCCTAGTTTGATTCCTGGGTCGGGAAGATCCCTTGGAGAAGGGACAGGCTACCCACTCCAGTATTCTGGCCTGGAGAATTCCATGGACTGTGTAGTCCATTGGTTCGTAAAGAGTTGGACATGGCTGAGCAACTTTCACTTATGGAACCATGAAACAGAGGGATCGTAAGTGTCAGTCTTTTAGAAAACAAAAACAAAAACAAAACCACACACAGTTTCCCATTTTATTATTTATTTTGGCCCTGCCAGACAGCATGTAGGATCTTAGTTCCTGGGAACTGAACCCATGCTCCCTGCATTGGAAGCATGGAGTCTTAGCCACTGGACCCCCAGGGAAGTCCCTAAAGTATTGATCTTGGTTCCACTTTCTGGGACAATGTTTATGATGATATTTAAAGTTGCTTATCTCTTATCATCTTATTAACACACACACGCTGGGGAGAGGAGGAGAAGTTGGGAAACACTAGAATACTGGCAAAGAGTGAAATTCTTGGCATCGTGGGGGGAAAGAGGCGACACTGCTGTGTGTGTGTGTGTGCGTGCACGCGTGCACACGCATGTGTACATGGGAAAGAGGAGCCCCAGAGACAGAGAGGAGCTACGAAGATACCAGGAAGATTGGATTCAATCGGGCTTATAGACGATATTGTGGTGACATGACTGTATCTCCTACTTGACTTTCACTAGGAAGTGTGAGAAGATCCTGATGCTCTATTGGATCTGATTGAACTGAGGGCCATTTGCCTTCACTTGCTACCTGCCCAACCTTTTTGTTTTTTTAACAAAAGTAATTGTTTGAAGGCTCTCAAGAGTGTTGTCCTTTGTTTTCTCCGGTTTTATATTTCACCACACCCACACACCGTGGGCAAAAATGGGCAGAAGCCAGTGCATAGAAGACGAGAGATAAGATGTTAGCAAAGACTTCTTTAGGGCTAGGGAGTTGGACACAGCAGGAGCTCCACGATTTTCAGAAGAAACCAGCTTTGTCAGTTCATCACACTGACCTACAGGGTTTCGGAAACCAAATCTGTGTGCCTTCCCTAGACAGTTGATGCCACAGAGATCCCGGAGATCCCCAAATTAGTATTAATAACCGCTGTTTAAATGGTAAGAAATTGTTGGGAATGGATATCACTGTGAAAAAGAAAAGACTTCATCCAAGCAAGTTCCTAACAGATATATTTATTCTCTTGTGTCCCTTAACAACAACAACAAAAAAAGCAATGTGGGTAGGCAGAAGAGGTAAGCAGAGGAAAATGTATTTATTTTTTTTGTTACTCACGGGCTGAATTTCCCTTGCAGGAACATTATGTCTAATTAGAATGTACAGACTTGAATCCTATTTCATCTCCTCAGAGAACATCTCTTTTTAATTAAAAATTTTAAATGTACAAATTCTATCTCCAGATGAGCTTTTCAAGATACCTAGATACGGACAGAGAATGGAGACGCCGTGCTTTCGAGGTGGAAGTGGCAGGAAAAAAACGACGGGTGGGGTGTCACATGGGACAGGGAAGTTATATAACTAAACCCGACTGATTTAAATTTTATCTCAGGCTGGATTTTAGACCGTGACTGTGACTTATTATTGTACACTAGGGTTTTCACATGGTTTAGACAGATGCAGATGGATAATGTCCCTGTTACTAGCAAGACTTCAGTGGTTGCTTCCCAAATCTTTCTGCCAACGGGAAGACCTCCGCGGGATCGCCTGTCCTCTCTCCTTCCTCCATTTTTGAGGATGGTTTGCTACTAGATAACCTAATTATTTACCCTTCTCTATTCTGTCTCTATAAATCTTCTTCTGTGAAGAATTAATAATACCATGCAGGTACCCAGAAGGCCAAGAGGCTGGTATTCTGAAGTCTAAAGGCAATTCAAAAGAGGATGGTTCATCTTTTTAAAAGAATAATTGTATGTGCTTATTTTTGGCTGCACTCGGCCGCCATCACTGCGCTGGCCTTCCTCTGTCGCGGCGAGCAGCAGCTGCTCTCCGGCGGTGATGCGCTCAGCCTTCTCACCACGGCGGCTTCTCTTGGCGGGGAGCAGGGCCTCTGGGGCATACGGGCTTCAGTCGTTGCCACACGTGGGCTCTGCAGGTGTGGTTCCCGGGCTCTAGAGCCCAGGGTCCATAGTAGCAACACGTGGGCTTAGGTGTTCCGAGGCATGTGGGATCTTCCCCGACCAGGGATCGAACCTGTGTCTCCTGCACTGGCTGGTGGCTTCTTTACCCCTGAGCCACCAGGGAAGCCCGGGCCACCGTTTTCATGGGAAGGAAGCTCTGTTGACTGTTCCTAGCACTTCAGTCAGTGGAAATGTCAGGCCCTAATGGAAGTTGGAGTCGGGATGAATGCAGCCGGGGCTATGCTGTTTTCTATTCAAGCGTTTAATGGATACTTAGAAAGTGTCAGCTTCCCAGAAGGACCAGATGGTAAAGAATACGCCTGCAATACAGGAGATGCAGGTTCCATCCCTGGGCCAGGAAGATCCCCTGGAGAAGGAAATGGCAACCCACTCCAGTATTGTTGCCTGGAGAATCCCACGGACAGAGGAGCCTGGCGGGCTACAGTCCATAGCGTCGCAAAAGAGTTGGGTATGACTGAGGGACTGAGAACTCCGGCATACTGCTGTTACAAGGATTCTAAGAGTTAATGTAGACAAAAGTATTTAGGACAGTCCCTGGGGTACGGTGCATGCTCTCTGAGAAGAGTCTTAGGAGAATTCTGCAATGATATAGGGGAGAAATTAGGAGTATCTGGGCTAAGATAGTGTGGCAAGGACAGAGAGAAGGGTGTGGTTTTGAGAAATATTTAAGAGGTAGGATGCGTGAGGCTGGTAAGAGTAGATATAAGGGATCAGAAAGAAGTAGGAGGCTGGGATGAAGCCCAGATTTCCAGTGTGTGTCTGATAGATGAGGTGTCTCCATTCATAGCAAAAAGGAAAACAGGGGAAAAGGCCATTGTGGAGAGAGATGAGGATCCAGGTTTGGATACCGACTTGTCTTTGCGCTTCTGATTGGTGGGGTCCAGTAGGCGACGGAAGGTCATACTCAGAGTCACCTGTGTCCTTAGCGTATTCATAACTGGAGCCCAAACCAGATGAAGTCATCCCAGAGAACGGATCAAGTGAGGAGGCCAAAGATAACACATGAAGAACATTTAAGAAGAGGGTGGAAAGAGCAAGCTGACAACAGAAACAAGGAATGAAAAAACAAAGGAAAGAGTCCAGCTTCTGGCCACGAGGGAGTGACTGCCCTGCGTTAATCCTCCCACTAGACACAACCAGGCAGCCTGGCGGAAGGCGCGACTGACTGTCTAGAGGCTGGAGCAGGCCATGCCGCTCTCGGATGCCTGAGACAGGGAAGCAGATGAAGCGACAGCCTTCGTTGCTCCAGCTTTCCGTCTAGAGCCATTCGTCCACACCCCAGCGTGGTGGGGGGATGCTCCATCAGCGAATGGGGGTCTGGCCGAGCAGAGTGCAGGGCCGCTGATGCACAGCTGGAATTTTTGGGGCAGAACAGTGGTGGAAAAGCAGTGTGTCAGGAACGAGCTCCTAAAATCTGCCCAGGGGTCCTGAGTATTTGGTGGTTGCTAAGTGGTACACATGTGAGCTGTTAGTCTAGGAACCTGGGCAAAGAGCAACCAATGGGCAGAGAGAAGTTTCCCTGCAGCTGTGAGCGAAGCGGTGGCCAGAGCTTGAGCAGGACTGTGCAACCTTTAGTTTCTGACCATCTAGAAGACAAGAGTGGACTTCAAGGAGCTCGACCCAGTCAATCCTATAAGGAATCAATCCTGAATATTTATCGGAAGGACTGCTGCTGAAGTTGAAGAGGCAATCCTTTGGCCACCTGATATGAAGAGCTGACTCATTGGAAAAGACCCTGATGCTCAGAAAGATTGAGGGTGGGAGGAGAAGTGGGTGACAGAGGATAAGATGGTTGGATGGCATCACTGACTCA
>SJYV01019195.1:0-39866 GCA_006410875.1 Neotragus pygmaeus
TCCATTGGGGAGCCTCCAGAGAAACCCCATGGTCCAAGTAAGCAGTGGAGGGAATCCTCAGGCTCCAGACAAGTACTTAGGAGCAGGCCCCGACTGCCAAGCAATCTTCAGAGGTCCCTGGCATCTGGCGTGGAGCCTGGCCTTTCCGCAGGGCACAGGGGCGGGTCCCTGGCGTCCCCATCATAAGTCGAGAGAAACCTGCCGCAACTCGAGAAAAACCAGGAAGATCTCCCCTCCAAGCGAAATGAGGCCCTTGTCCTCTGCAGCCCCTCATGGTAAGTCACCACATCCCTCATGAACCTCGATGGGTTCCTTCACACCCTTGCAATGACTCCAGAATATCCCGAAAATCAAGCCCCTCCTCAAGAGGAACACGGAGGTTCCCACCACAACTCAAGAGGAGCCCAGTGTCCCCCTGCTCCGTTCGAGACCAGGGTTCCTTTCACTGATTCGTCAGAGAGGGATTCCCGCCAGTCCTGTGGCATATCAAGAGGAGGTGCTCTCCACAAGAGTGTCCAGAGGAACTCCAGGGTTCTCACCACATGTTCCACGAGACCCCCAATTGTCACTGTCCTCTCCATCAGAACCTGGTCTCCATGAGCCGCCTTGACAGTCACCCCGAAGATTGGTTACCACCACGGTGGCACGTGTTTCAACCCTGTGGGAAAGCCACGAGTGGAAGCCCATAGACCCCTGTGTCACCTAGACGGGAATCCTGACAATGCAGCTACAGCTCTGGAGGATAGCGGAAGTGCACATCTCCACTCAAGAAGAGAACTGACTTCCCTGGGGAGCCTGCAGAGGAACCCCACGGTTCACGTCTTAAGTGGAGAGGAATCCTCAGGTGCCAGACGTGGACTTAGGAGCTGGAACCGGCTGCCAAGAAATCCCCAGAGGCCCCTGGAAACTCGCTTGGAGCCTGGCCTTTCTGGAGTCCTCAGGGGCGGGTCCCTGGGGTCCACGTTTTAACTTGAGAGTAACCTGCTGCAACTCGAGAAAAACCAGGAAGTTCTCCCCTCCAAGCGTGATGAGACCCTTGTCCTCTGCGGCACCTCACGGGAAGTCACCCCATCCCTCATGAACCTCGAAGGGTTCCTTCACACCCTTGCAGTGACTCAAGAATTGTCCTACATAGATGTATCCAATCAAGAGGAACATTGAAGTTCCCCCCACAATTCAAGAGGAACCCCGTGTCCCCTTGCTTTGAATGAAATCAGGCTTCCTTTCCCTGCTTCTTCAGGGATGGTTTACCAAACGTCCCATTGCATCTCAAGAGGAGGTTTTCTCCACAAAAGTGTCCAGAGGAACTTCGGGGGTCGCGCCACCTATTCCACGAGACCTCCAGATGTCACTGTCCACGCCATCGGATCCTGTTGGCCCTGCACCGCCTCGAATGTCACCCCGAGGATTGGATACCACCACGTTGGCATGTGTTTCAACCCTGTGGGAAAGCCTCGAGGGGAAGCCGATAGACCCTTCTGTCACCTCGACGGGAAGCCTGAGCCTGCAGCTTCAGCTCGGGGGGAAAGCGGAGGTGCATGTCTCCACTCAAAACGAGACCTGATTCCCCTGGGGAGCCTCCAGAGGAACCCCATGGTGCACGTTTGCAGTCAACAGGAATCCTCAGGTGCCAGACGAGGACTTAGGATCCGGAACCTACTACCAAGGAATCCCCAGAGGCCCCTGGAAACTCCCTTGTAGTCTGGCCTTTCCGGAGGCCTCAGGGACGGGTCCCTGGGGTCCACATCATAACTCGAGAGGAAACTGCCCCAACTCGAGAAAAACCAGGAGGATCTCCCCTCCAAGCGAGATGAGGCCCTTGTCCTCTGCAGCACCTCACGGGAAGACACCCCATCTCTCATGAACCTCGACGGGTTCCTTCACACCCTGGCAGTGACTCAAGTAAAGCCCAACATACACGTCTCCACTCAAGAGGAATATCGAGGGTCCCCCCAAAACTCAAGAGGAACCCTGTGTCCCCCTGCTCCGCACAATTCAGGCTTCCTTTCCCTGCTTCTTCAGGGATGGATTCCCGACCGTCCCTTTGCATCTCAAGAGGAGGTGCTCCCAACAGGAATGTCCAGAGAAACTCCGGGGATCGTGCCACCTGATCCAAGAGACCCCCAGATGTCTCTGTCCATTCCAGAGGAACCTAGTTGCCCTGCATCGCCTCTAATGTCACCCCGAAGATTGGCTCCCACCACGGTGTCACGTTTTTCAACCCTGTGGGAAAGCCTCAAGGGAAGCCCCAGACCCCTGTGTCACCTTGATGGGAAGACTGACCCTGTGGCTACAGCTCGGGAGGAAAGCTGACGTGCACGTCTCCACTGAAGACAAGATCTGACTCCATTGGGGAGCCTCCAGAGAAAATTCACGGTCCAAGTAAACAGTGGAGGGAATCCTCAGGCTCCAAAAGAGGACTTACGAGCAGGTCCCGACTGCCAAGAATTCCCTAGAGGCCCATGGCAACTCCCATGGAGACTGGCCTTTCTGGAGGGAACAGGGGCGGCTACCAGGGGTCCCCATTGTAAGTTGAGATAGACCTGATGCAACTCGAGAAAAACCAGGAGGATCTCCCCTTCAGGCGAAATGAGGGCTTTGTCCCCTGCGGCACCTCACGGGAAGTCACCACATCCCTCATGAACCTCGACGGGTTCATTCACACCCTTGCAGTGACTCCAGAATATCCCGACATTCACGTCTCCACTCGAGAGGAACACTGAGGTTCCCACCACAATTCAAGAGTAGCTCCGTGTTCCCCTGCTCCGTTCGAGACCGGGGTTCCTATCACTGATTCTTAAAAGGAAGGATTCCCGCCAGTCCTGTGGCATATCAAGAGGAGGCGCTCTCCACAGGAGTGTCCAGAGGAACTCCGGGCGTCGTGCCACCTGTTTGACAAATGCCAAGATGTCTCTGTCCACTCCATTGGAACCTGGTAGCCCTGAGCCGTCTCGAGAGTCACCCCGAAGATTGGCTCCCACCATGGTGGCACGTGTTTCAACCCTGTGGGAAAGCCTCGAAGGAAGCCCATAGACCCCTGTGTCCCATTGACGGGAAGCCTGACCCTGCAGCTAGAGCTTGGGAGGAAAGCGGACGTGCACGTCTCCACACAAGAAGAGACCTGACTCCCCTGGGGAGCCTCCAGAGGAACCCCTCGGTCCACGTCTGCAGTTGAAAGTAATCCTCAGGTGCCAGACGAGGACTTACGATCCGGAATCGACTGCCAAGGAATCCCCAGAGGCCCCTGGCAACTCGCCTGGAGCCTCGCATTTCTGGAGTCCTCAGGTGCGTGTCCCTGGGGTCCATGTCATAACTTGATAGGAACCTGCCTCAACTCGATAAAAACCAGGAGGATCTCCCCTCTAGGCGAGATGAGGCCTTTTTCCTCAGCAGCACCTCGCAGGAAGTCATCCCATCCCTCATGAATCTCAACGGGTTCCTTCACATGCTTGCAGCAACTCAAGAATATCCCGTCATACAGGTCTCCACGCGAAAGGAACACCGAGGGTCCCGCCACAACTCAAGAGGAACCCCGTGTTCCCCTGCTGAGCTCAAGATCAATCTTCCTTTCCCGACCTCATTGGCGAAGGTTTCCCGATGGTCCGATCGCATGTCAGGAGGAGGCGCTTACACAGGAATGTCCAGAGGAACTCTGGGGGTTGAGCCACGTGATCCACGATACCCACAGACATCTCTGTCCATCCAGAGGAACCTGGTGACCCTTCACTGCCTCGATTGTCACCCCGAAGTTTGGCTCCCAAAACAGTGGCACGTGTTTCAACTCTGTGGGAAAGTCTTGATGGGAAGACACAGACTCCTGTGTCACCTCGACAGGAAGCCTGACCCACAGCTACAGCTCGGGAGGAAAGCAGAGGTGCAGGTCTCTACTCAAAACGAGATCTTACATCCCTGGGGGGCCTCTAGAGGAACCCCAAGGTCCACGTCAGCAGTGGAGAGGAATCCTCAGGTGCCAGACGAGGACTTAGGAGCCGGAACCGAATGACAAGTAATCCCCAGAAGCCCCTGGCAACTCGCTTGGAGCCTGGCCTTTCCAGAGGCCTCAGGGACGAGTTCCTGGGGTCCACATCGTAACTCGAGAACAACTTGCCGTAACTCGAGAAAAATCAGAAGGATCACCCCTTCAAGTAAAATGAGGCCCTTTTCATCTGCGGCACCTCACGGGAAATCACCCCATCCCTCATGAACCTCGACAGGTTCCTTCACACCCTTGCAGTGACTGAAGAATATCCGGATATTCAGGTCACCACTCTAGAGGAACACCGAGGTTCCCACCACAACTCAAGAAGAACCCCGTGTCCCCTTGCTCCGCACGAAATCAGGCTTCCTTTCCCTGCTTCTTCATGGAAGGATTACCGACCATCCCATCGCATCTCAAGAGGAGGTGCTCTCCACAGGAGTGTTCAGAGGAATATCCGGGGTCGTGCCACCTGTTCCATGAGACCCCCAGATGTCTCTGTACAATCTTATTGGAACTTTGTGGCCATGCACCGCCCCGACTGTCACCCCGAGGAATGGCACCCAAAACTTTGGGACGTGTTTCAACACTGTTAGAAAGCCTCGAGGGGAAGTCCATAGACCCCTGAGTCACCTCGATGGGAAACCTGACCCTGCAGCAACCCCTCGGTAGGAAAGCGGTGGTGCACGTCTCCACTCAAGATGAGAACTGACTCCCCTGGGGAGAATCCAGAAGAAGCCGAAGGTCCACGTCTGCAGTGGAGAGGAATCCTCAAGTGTCAGACGAGGACTTAGGAGCGGGAAAAGACTACCAAGAAATTCCTAGAGGCCCCTGGCAACACGCGTGGACATTGGCCTTTCCGGAGGGCACAGGAGCGGCTCCCTGGGATGTCCATCATAAGTCGAGAGGAACTTTCCACAACTTGAGAAAAACAGGGAGGATCTCCCCTCCAGGCGAGATGAGACCTTTTTCCTCAGTATCACCTCGCGGGAAGTCACCCCATCCCTCATGAACCTCGACGGGTTCCATCACCCCCTTGCGGCGACTCAAGAATATCCCAACATACGGGACTCCATGCGAGAGGAACACTGAGTGTCCCGCCACAACTCAAGAAGGAACCCTGTGTCCCCCTGCTGAGCTCAAGATTAGTCTTCCTTTCCCAGCCTCGTTGGGGAAGGTTTCTCGACAGTCCCGTTGCATGTCAAGAGGAGGCGTTTGACAGAGGAATTTCCAGAGGAACTCCGGGGGTCGAGCCACATAATTCACGATATTCCCAGATGTCTCTGTCCATTCCAGAGGAACCTGGTGGCCCTGCAACGCCTCGACTGTCACCCCGAAGATTGGCTCTCACCACGGTCGCACGTGTTTCAACCCTGTGGGAAAGCATCGAGGGGAAGGCCCAGACACCTGTGTCACCTCGATGGGAAGCCTGACAATGCGGCTACAGCTCGTGACGATAGCGGACGTGCACGTCTCCACTGGAGATGAGACCTGACTCCATTGGGGAGACTCCAAGAATCCCCACGGATCAAGTAAGCAGTGGAGGGTATCCTCAGGCTCCAGACGAGGACTTCGGAGCAGGCCCTGACTGCCAAGAAATCCCCAGAGGCCCATGGCAAATAGCGTAGAGGCTGGCCTTTCTGGAGGGCACATGGGCGGGTCCCTGTGGATCCCGTCGTAAGTCGAGAGAAATCTGCCGCAACTTGAGAAAAGCCAGGAGGATCTCCCCTCCAGGCGAAATGAGGCCCTTGTCCTCTGTGGCACCTCACGGGAAGTCACCACATCCCTCATGAACCTCAACGGGTTCCTTCACACCCTTGCAGTGACTCCAGAATATCCTGACATTGACGTCTCCACTCGAGAGGAACACCAAGGCTCATACCACAACTCAAGAGTAGCCCCATGGCCCCTGCTCCGTTCAAGACCAGGGTTCCTATCACTGATTGTTAAAGGAAGGATTCCTACCAGTCTTGTGGCATATCAAGAGGAGTCGCTCTCCACAGGAGTGTCCAGAGGAACTCCGGGGGTCGCGCCACCTGTTCCACAAGATGCCAAGTTGTCTCTGTCCACTCCATTGGAACCTGGTGGCCCTGAGCCGTCTCAAGAGTCACCCCGAAGATTGGCTCCCACCACGGTGGCACGTGTTTCAACCCTGTGGGAAAGCCTCGAGGTAAGCCCATAGACCCCTGTGACACCTTGAAGGGAAGCCTGACCCTGCAGCTGCAGCTCGGGAGGAAAGCAGACGTGCATGTCTCCACACAAGAAGAGACCTGACTCCCCTGGGGAGCCTCCAAGGAACCCCTCGATTCATGTCTGCAGTCGAAAATAATCATCAGGTGCCATACGTGGACTTAGGAGCCGGAACCGACTGACAAGGAATCCCCAGAGGCCCCTGGCAACTCGCCTGGAGCTGCGCATTTCCAGAATCCTCAGGGGCGGGTCCCTGGGGTCCACGTCGTAACTCAATAGGAACCTGCCTCAACTCGAGAAAAACCAGGAGGATTTCTGCTCCAAGCGAGATGAGGCCCTTGTTCTCTCGGGCACCTCACGGGAAGTCATCCCATCCCTCATGAACCTCGACGGGTTCCTTCACACCCTTGCAATGACTCAAGCATAGCCTGACATACATGTCTCCACTCAAGAAGAACATGGAGGGTCCCCCCACAACTTAAGCGGTACCCCGTGAACCCCTGCTCCACACGAAATAAGGCTTCCTTTCCCTGCTTCTTCACGAATGGATTCCTGACGGTCCCATTGCATCTCAAGAGGAGGTGCTCTCCACAGGAGTGTCCAGAGGAACACTGGGGGCCCTGCCACCTGTTCCACGAGAAGCCGAGATGTCTCTGTCCACTCCATCGGAACCTGGTGGCCCTGCACTGCCTCGACTGTCACCCCGAGGATTGGTTCCCACCATGTTGGCACGTGTTTAAACCCTGTGGCAAAGCCTCGAGGGGACGACCCAGACCCCTGTGTCACCTCGACGGGAAGACTGACCCTGCAGCTACAGCTCAGGAGGAAAGCGGAAGTGCATGTCTCCACTCAAACGAGACCTGACTCCCCTGGGGAGCCTCCAGAGGAACCCCACGGTTCACGTCTGCAGTGGAGAGGAATCCTCACGTGTCAGATGAGGACTTAGGAGCCGGAACGGACTGTCAAGAAATCCCCAGAGGCCCCTGGCAAGTCGCGTGGAGTCTGGCCTTTCCCGAGTGCCCAGGAGAGGGTCCCTGGGGTCCCCATCGTAAATCAAGAGGAACCTGCCGTAACTCGAGTAAAACCAGGAGAATCACCCCTCCAGGCGAGATGAGGCTTTTTCCTCTGCAAAACCTCGCGGGAAGTCACCCCATCCCTCATGAAACTCGACGGGTTCCTTCACACGCTTGCAGTGACTCAAGAATATCCTGACATACAGGTCTCCATGGGAGAGGAACACCGAGTGTTCCACCACAACCCAAGAGGACACCCGTGTCCCCCTGCTCTGCTCGAGATCAGTCTTCCTTTCCAGGTCTCGTCAAAAAAGAGTTCCCGACGGTCCCATCGAATGTTTAGAGGGGGTGCTTGCCGCAGGAATGTCCAGAGGAACTCCGGGGTGTTGAGCCACGTGATCCATGATAGCCCCTTATGTCTCTGTCCATTCCAGAGGAACCTGGTGGCCCTGCACCGCTTTGACTGTCACCCCGAAAATTGGCTCCCACCACGGTGGCACGAGTTTCAACCCTGTGGGAAAGCCTCGAGGTAAATCCCCAGACCCCTATGTCACGTCCTCGTGAAGCATGACAATGGGGCTACAGCTCGGGAGGAAAGCCGACGTGCACGTTTCCAATGCAGACGACCTTACTCCATTGGGGAGCCTCCAGAGAAACACCACGTTCCAAGTAAGCAGCGGAGGGAATCCTCAGGCTCCAGACGAGGTCTTAGGAGCAGGCCCCGACTGCCAAGAAATTCCCAGAGGCCCCTGGCAACTCTCGTGGAGCCTGGCCTTTCTGGAGGCAACAGGGGCGGGTCCCTGGGGTCCCGTTGTAAGTCGAGAGAAACCTACTGCAACTCAAGAAAAACCTGGAGTATCTCCCCTCCAGGCGAAATGAGGCCCTTGTCTTCTGTGGCACTGCACTGGAAGGCACCCCATCCCTCATGAATCTCAACGGGTTCCTTCACACCCTTGCAGTGACTCAAGAATAGCCCGACATACACATCTCCACTCAAGAGGAACATCGAGGGTCCCCCCACAACTCAAGAGGACTCCCGTGTCCCCCTGCTCAGCTCGAGATCAGGCTTCCTTTCCCGACTTCATTGGGGAAGGGTTCCTGACGGTCCCATCGCATGTCAAGAGGAGGTGATTGCCACAGGAATGCTCAGAGGAACTCCAGGGGTCATGCCAGGTGATCCACGATAACCCCTGATGTCTCTGTCCATTCCAGAGGAACCAGGTGGCCCTGCACCGCCTGGACTGTCACCCCGAAGATTGGCTCCCACCTCGGTGGCAGGTGTTTCAACCTGGTGGGAAAGACTCGAGGGGAATCCCCAGACCCCTGTGTCACATCGACGGTAACCTAACCCTGCGGCTACAGCTCGAGAGGAAAGCGGACGTGCATGTCTCCACTGGAGAGGAGACCTGACTCCATTGGGGAGCTTCCAGAGAAACCCCACGATCCAAGTAAGCAGTGGAGGGAATACTCAGGCTCCAGACGAGGACTTAATAACAGGCTTCTACTGCCAAGAAATCCCCAGAGGCCCCTGGAAACTCACGTGGAGCCTTCCATTTACCTAGGGCACAGGGGCGGGTCCCTGGGGTCCCCGTCGTAAGTCGAGAGAAACCTGCCACAACTCGAAAAAAAACAGGGAGGATCTCCCCTGCAGGCGAGATGAAGCCTTTTTCCTCTGCAGCACCTTGTGGGAAGTCACCCCATCACTCATGAACCTCGACGGGTTCCTTCAGACGCTTGCAGCGACTCAAGAATATCCCGACATACAGGTCTCCACTCGAGAGGAAAACCGAGGGTCCCGCCACAACTCAAGAGAACTCCCGTGTCACCCTGCTCAGCTCGAGATCAGGCTTCCTTTCCAGGCCTAGTCAAGGAAGGGTTCCCAATGGTCCCGTCACATGTCAAGAGGGGGCGCTTGCCGAGGGAATGTCCAGAGGAACTCCGGGCGTCGAGCCATGTGATCCACGATACCCCCAGATGTCTCTGTCCATTCCAGAGGAATCTGGTGGCCCTGCAACTTCTCGACTGTCACCCCGAATATTGGCTCCGAACACGGTGGCACGTGTTTCAACACTGTGAGAAAGCCATGAAGGGAATCCTCAGACCTCTGTGTCACCTCGACGGGAAGCCTGACCCTATGGCTACAGCTCGGCAGGAATGTGGACGTGCATGTCTCCACTGGAAATGAGACCTGACTCCATTGGGGAGCCTCCAAAGGAACCCCAAGGACCAAGTAAGCATTGAAGGGAATCCTCAGGCTCCAGACGAGGACTTATGAGCAGTCTGTGACTGCCAAGGAATCCCCAGAGGGCCCTGGCAACTCGAGTGGAGCTTGGCCTATCAGAAGGGCACAGGGGCACGTCCCTAGTGTCCCTATCATAAGTCAAGAGAAACCTGCCTCAACTCGAGAATAACCATTAGAATCTCTCTTCCAGGCTGAATGAGGCCCTTGTCTTCTGTGGCCCCTCACGGGAAGTCACTCCATCCCTCATGAACCTCGAGGGGTTCATTCACACCCTTAGAGTGACTCCAGAATATCCTGACATTCAGGTCTCCACTCAAGAGGAACACTGAGGTTGCCACCACAACTCAAGAGAAACCCCGTGTCCCCCTGCTCCATTCGAAACCAGGGTTCCTTTCACTGATTCGCCAGGGAAGGATTCAGGCCAGTCCTGTGGCATATCAAGAGGAGGCGCTCTCCACTGGCGTGTCCAGAGGGATTCTGGGGGTCATACCATCTGTTCCAAGAGATCCCCAGATGTCTCTGTCCACTTCATCGGAACCTGGTGACCCTGAGCCGCCTCAACAGTCACCCCGAAGATTGGCTCCCACCATGGTGGCACGTATTTCAACCCTGTGGGAAAGCCTTGAGGGGAAGCCCATAGACCCCTGTGTCACCTCTACTGGAAGCCTAACCCTGCAGCTACATTTCGGGAGGAAAGCAGAGGTGCATGTCTCCACTCAACACAAGACCTGACTCCCCAGGAGAGCCTCCAGAGGAACCCCACGGTCCATGTCTACAGTGGAGAGGAATCCTCAGGTGCCAGATGAGGACTTAGGAGTGGGAACCCTCCCTGCCAAGGAATCCCCAGAGGCCCCTGGTAGCTTGCTTGGTGTCTGTCCTTTCTGGAGGCCTCAAGGGCGGGTCCCTGGGGTCCACGTCGTAAGTATAGAGGAACATGCCGTAACTCGAGAAAAACCAGGAGGATCTCCCCTACAGGCGAGATGATGCCTTTTTCCTCTGCAACACCTTGTGGGAAGTCACCCCATCCCTCATGAACCTCGACGGGTTACTTCACACCCTTGCCGAGACTCAAGAATATCCCGACATACAGGTCTCCACGTGAGAGGAACACCGAGGATCCCGCCACAACTCAAGAGGATCCCTTTGTTCAGCTACTCAGCTCGAGATCAGTCTTCATTTCCCGGCCGCTTCTGGGAAGGGTTCCCGATGGTCCTGTCGCATGTCAAGAGGAGGCGCTTGCCACAGGAATGTCCAGAGAAACACCAGGGTTGAGCCACGTGATCCACCATACCCTGAGATGTCTCTATCCATTCCAGAGGAATCTGGTGGCCCTGCACCCCCTCGACTGTCACCCCGAAGATTGGAGCCCACCAGGGTGGCACGTGGTTCAACCCTTTGGGAAAACCTCCAGGGGAAGCCCCAGAACCATGTGTCACCTCGACAGGAAGACTGACTCTGCTGCTACAGCTCCAGAGGAAAGCGAGCGTGCACGTCTCCACTGGAGACAAGACGTGACTCCATTGGGGAGCCTCCAGAGAAACCCCACAGTCCAAGTAAGCATTGGAGGGAATGCTCAGGCACCAGACGAGCACTTCGGAGCAGGCCCTGAGTGCCAAGAAATCCCCAGAGGCCACTGGCAACTCGCGTGGACCCTGGCCTTTCCAGATTGCACAGGGGCGGGTCCCTGGGGTCCCTGTAGTAAGTAAACAGAAACCTGCAGCAACTCGAGAAAAACCAGGAGGATCTCCCCTCCAAGCGAGATGAGGCCCTTGTCCTTTGCAGAACCTCACGGTAAGTCACCCCATCACTCATGAACCTTGACGGGTTCCTTCACACCCTTGCACTGCATCAAGAATTGCCCGACATACACGTCTCCACTCAAGAGGAACATCGAGGGTCCCCCCACAACTCAAGAGGAATCCCGTGTCCCCTGCTCTGCACAAAATCAGGCTTCCTTTCCCTTGCACTGCATCAAGAATATCCCGACATGCAGGTCTCCACTCAAGAGGAACACCGAGGTTGCCACCACAACTCAAGAGGAACCCCGTGCCCCCCAGCTCCGCTCGAGACCAGGGTTTCTTTCACTGATTCGCCAGGGAAGGATTCAGGCCAGTCCTGTGGCATATCAAGAGGAGGCGCTCTCCACTGGCGTGTCCAGAGGGATTCTGGGGGTTGCACCACCTGTTCCACGAGACTCCCAGATGTCTCTGTCCACTCCATCGGAACCTGGTGGCTCCCTGCTGCCTGGAGTGTCACCGCGATTATTGGCTCGCACAATGTTGGCACGTGTTTCAACCCTGTGGGAAAGCCTCGAGGGGAAGCCCCAGACCCCTGTGTACCCTAGACGGGAAGCCTGACCCTGCAGCTACAGCTCAGGAGGAAAGTGGAAGTGCACGTCTCCACTCAAGAAGTGACCTGACTCCACTGGGGAGCCTCCAGAGGAACCGCACGGTACACGTCTGCAGTGGAGACAAATCCTCAGGTTCCATACCAGGACTTAAGAGCTGGAACCAACTGCCAAGGAATCCCCAGAGGCCCCTGGAAACTCGCGTGGAGCCTTGCCTTTCCAGAGGGCACAGGGGCGTGTCCCTGGTGTCCCAGTCCTAAGTCGAGAGGAACTTGCCACAACTCGAGAAAAACCAGGAGGATCTCCCCTCCAGGCCTAATGAGGCTCTTTAGCCCTGTGGCACCTCACGGGAAGTCACCCCATCCCTCATGAACCTTGACGGGTTCCTTCACACCCTTGAGTGCCTCCAGAAAATCCCAACATTCCTCGAGAGGAACACCGAGGTTCCCGCCGCAACTCAAGAGGAGGCCCATGTCCTCCTGCTCCGTTTGAGACCAGGGTTCCTTTCACTGATTCGTCAGGTTAGGATACCCGCCAGTCCTGTGGCATATCAAGAGGAGGCGCTCTCCACAGGAGTGTCCAGAGAAACTCCGGGACTCGTGCCACCTGTTACACGAAACCCCCAGAGGTCTCAGTCCACTCCATCGGAACTTGGTGGCCCTGAACTTCCTCGACAGTCTCCCTGAAGATTGGCTCCCACCACGGTGGCACATGTTTCAACCCTGTGTGAAAGCCACGAGGGGAAGCCCCAGACAACTGTGTCACCATGATGTGAAGCCTTACCCTGCGGCTACAGCTCCGGAGGAATGCAGAGGTGCATGTCTCCACTGAAGACGAGACCTGACTCCATTGGTGAGCCTCCAGAGAAACACCACATTCCAAATAAGCAGTAGAGGGAATCCTCGGGCTCCAGATGAGGACTTAGGAGCAGGTCCCAACTGCCAAGAAATCCCCAGAGGCCCCTGGAAACTCGCTTGGACCATGGCCTTTCCAGAGGCCTCAGGGGCGGGTCCCTGAGGTCCCCGTCATAACTTGAGAAGAACCTGCCACAACTCACAACTCGAGAAATAACAGGAGGATCTCGCCTCCAAGCTAGATGAGGTTCTTGTCCTCTCCAGCACCTCATGGGAAGTCACATCATCCCTCAATAACCTCGACGGGTTCCTTCACACCCTTGCACTGACTCAAGAATAGCCCGACATACACATCTCCACTCAACAGGAACATCGAGGGTCCCCCCACATCTCAAGAGGAATCCCGTGTCCCCCTGCTCCGCACGAAATCAGGGTTCCTTTCCATGCTTCTTCAGGGATGGATTCCCGACCGTACCATCGCATCTCAAGCAGAGGTGATCTCCACAGGAGTGTCGAGAATAATTCCGTGGGTCGCACCACATGTTCCAGAAGACCCCCAGATGTCTCTGTCCACTCAATCGGAACCTGGTGGCCCTGTGCCGCCTCGACTGTCACCACGAGGATTGGCTCCCACCACGTTGGCACGAGTTTCAACCCTGTGGGAAAGCCTTGAGGGGAATCCTGTAGGCCCCTGTGTCACCTCGACAGGAAGACTGAGCCTGAAGATACAGTTCGGGAGGAAAGCAGAGGTGCACGTCTCCTCTCAAGATGAGACCTGACTCCTCTGGGAGCCTCCAGAGGAACCCCACGGTCCACGTCTGCAGTGGAAAGGTATCCTCAGGTGTCAGACGAGGACTTAGGAGCCGGAACCGACTGCCAAGGAATCCCCAGAGGCCCCTGGCAAGTCACCTGGAGCCTGATCTTTCCGCAGGCCTTGGGGTGGGTCCTTGGCGTCCATGACATAAGTCAAGAGGAACCTGCCGTAACTCGAGAAAAACCAGGAGGATCTCCCCTCCAGGAGAGATGAGGCCTTTTTCCTCTGCAGCACCTCGAGAAAGTCACCCCATCCCTCATCAATATCGACGGGTTCCTTCAGACNAGTCACCTGGAGCCTGATCTTTCCGCAGGCCTTGGGGTGGGTCCTTGGCGTCCATGACATAAGTCAAGAGGAACCTGCCGTAACTCGAGAAAAACCAGGAGGATCTCCCCTCCAGGAGAGATGAGGCCTTTTTCCTCTGCAGCACCTCGAGAAAGTCACCCCATCCCTCATCAATATCGACGGGTTCCTTCAGACGCTTGCAGCGACTCAAGAATATCCCAACATACAGGTCTCTATGGGAGAGGAACACCGAGGGTCCCGCCACAGCTCAAGAGGAACCCCGTGTCCACCTGCTCAGCTTGAGATCAGGCTTCCTTTTCCAGCTTCCTCGGGGAAGGTTTCCCGATGGGCCCGTCCCATGTCAAGAGGAGGCGCCTGCCACAGGAGTGTCCAGAGGAACTCCGGGGGTCAAGCCACCTGATCCCCGATATCCCCAGATGTCTCTGTCCATTGCAGAGGAACCTGGTGGCACTTCACCGCCTCGAATGTCACTCCAAGGATTGGCTCCCACCACGGTGGTGCATGTTTCAACCCTGTGGGAAAGCCTCGAGGGGAAGCCCCATGCCCCTGTGCCACCACGACGGGAAGTCTGACCCTGGAGCTACAGCTGTGTGGAAAGTGGACGTGTACGTCTCCACCGAAGACGAGACCTGACTCTCCCGGTGAGCCTCCAGAGAAAACTCATGGTCCAAGTAAGCAGTGGAGGGAATACTCAGGCTCCAGACGAGGACTTAGGAGATGGCACCGACTGCCAAGTAATACTCAGAGACCCCTGGCAACTCGCGGGGAGGCTGGATTTTTCGGAGGGCACAGGGGCGGGTCCCTGGGGTCCCCATCGTTACTCGAGCAGAACCTGCCACAACTCGAGAAAAACCAGGAGGATATACCCTCCAGGTGAGATGAGGCCCTTGTCCTCTGTGGCATCTTGCGGGAAGTCCCCCCATAGCTCGTGAACCTCTACGGGTTCCTTCATACCCTTGCAGCGACTCAAGAATATCCCAAAATTCATGTCTCCACTCGAGAGGAACACCGAGCTTCCCACCACAACTCAAGAAGAGCCCGTGTCCCCCATGCTCTGTTCTAGACCAGGGTTCCTTTCACTGATTCCTCGGTGAAGGTTTCCCGCTGGTCCCCTTGCATATCACTAGGATGTGCTCTCCACAGCAGGGTCCAGAGGAATTCCGAGAGTCACACCAACTGTTCCACGAGACCCCCAGATATCTTTGTCCACTCCATGTGAATCTGGTGGCCCTGAGCCGCCTCGACAGTCCCCCGAAGACTGGCTCACACGACGGTGGCACGTGTCTCAACCGTGTGGGAAAGACTCGAGGGGATGCCCCAGACCACTGTGTCAACTCGACGGGAAGCCTTTCCCTGCAGCTACACATCGGGAGGACAGCGGAGGTGCACCTCTCCACTCGAGATGAGAGCTGACTCCCCTGGGGAGCCTCCAGAGGAACCTCAAGGTCCATGTCTGCAGTGGAGGGAAAACTCAGGTGCCACATGAGGACTTAGGAGCCGGAACCTACTGCCAAGGAATCCCCAGAGGCCCCTGGCAACTCACGTGGAGACTGGCCTTTCCGGAGGGCACAGGAGTGGGTCCCTGTGGTCCCCATCATAAGTCGATAGGAACCTGCCCTAACTCGAGAAAAACAAGGAGGATCTCCCCTCCTGGCGAGATGAGGCCCTTTTCCTCTGTGGCACCTCACAGGAAGTCCCCCCATCCCTCATGAACCTCGACGGGTTCCTTCACATGCTTGCAGTGACTCTAGAATATCCAGACATACAGGTCTCCACGCGAGAGGAACACCAAGGATCCCGCCACAACTCAAGAGAAACCCCGTGTCTCCCTGCTCAGCTCGAGATCAGGATGCTTTCCCGGCTTTGTTGGGGAGGGATTCCCGACAGTCCCATTGCAAGTCAAGAGGAGGCGCCTGCCACAGGAGTGTCCAGAGGAACTCCAGGGATTGAGCAACCTGATCCACGATACCCCCAGATGTCTCTGTCCATTCCAGAGGAATCTGGTGGCCCTTCACCACCTCGAATGTCACCCCGAGGATTGGCTCCCATCATGGTGGCGCGTGTTTCAACCCTGTGGGAATGCCTCGAGGGGAAGCCCCATGTGCTTGTGCCACTGGGAAAGGAAGCTTGATCCTGGAGCTACAGCTGTGTGGAAAGCAGACGTGTACGTCTCCACTGAAGACGAGACCTGACTCTCCCGGTGAGCCTCCAGAGAAAATCCACGGTCCAAGTAAGCAGTAGAGGGATTCCTCAGGATCCAGACGAGGACTTAGGAGATGGCACCGACTGCCAAGAAATCCTCAGAAGCCCTTGGCACCTCACATGAGGCCTGGCCTTTCCGGAGGGCACTGGGGCTGGTCCCAGGGTTACCCGTCGGAAGTGGAGAATAACCTGCCACAACTTGATAAAAACCAGGGGAATCTCAACTCCAGGAGATGAGGCCCTTTTCTCTGCATCACGTTGTGGGAAGTCACCCCATCCCTCGTGAACCTCGACGGGTTTCTTCACACCCTTGAGGCAACTCAAGAATATCCCGACATACAGGTCTCCATGCCAGAGGAACACCTAGGGTCGCAGCACAATTCAACAGGAGACCCGTGTCCCCCTGCTCCCTCGACACCAGGGTTCCTTTCCCTGATTCATCGGGTAAGGATTCCCGCGTTTACCGTAGAATCTCAAGAGGAGGCGCTCTCCACATGAATGTCCAGAGGAGTTCCTGTGGTTGAGCCACCTGTTCCAAGAGACACCCAGATGTCTCTGTCCACTCCATTGGAACCTGGAGGCCCTGAGCCGCCTCGACAGTCAACCTGAAGATTGGCTAACACCACGGTGGCTCGTGTTTCCACCCTGTGAGACAGCCTCGATGGGAAGCCCCAGACCCCTGTGTCACCTCGACGGGAAGCCTGACCTTGCAGCTACAGCTCAGGAGGAAAAGGGAGGTGAACGTCTCCACTCGAGAAGAGACCTGAATCCCCTGGGGAGCCTCCAGAGTATCCCCAAGGTCCATGTCTGCAGTCGAGAGCAATCCTCAGGTGCCAGACGAAGACTTAGGAACCAGAACCGACTGCATAGAATCCCCAGAGGCCCCTGGCAACTCACGTGGAACCTGGCCTTTCCAGACGGCCCAGGAGCGGGTCCCTGGGGTACCCATTGTAGGTCGAGAGGAAACTTCCGCAACTCGAGATAAACCAGGAGGATCTCCCCTCCAGGCAAGATGAGGCCCTTTTCTTCTGCGGCACCTCACGGGACGTCAGCCCATTCCTCGTGAACCTTGACTGGTTCCTTCACACCCTTGCAGTGACTCAAGAATATCCCGACATTCAGGTCTCCACATGAGAGGAACACCGAGGGTCCCGGCAGAACTCAAGAGGACCCCCGTGTCCACCTGCTCAGCTCGAGATCAGGCTTCCTTTCCCTGCTTCATTGGGGAAGGATTCCCAACGGTCCCGTCGCATGTCAAGAGGAGGCGCTTACCACAGGACTTCTGAGAGCAACTCTGGGGGTGGTGCCACTTGTTCCATGATACTCCCAGATATCTCTGTCCTTGCCAGGGGAACCTGGTGGCCCTGCATCGCCTTGAATGTCATCCCAAGGATTGGTTCCCACCACAGTGGCACGTGTTTCCACCCTGTGGGAAAGCCTCGAGGGGAAGCCCCACAACCCTCTTTTACCTCAAACGGAAGACTGACCCTGCAGCTACAGCTCGGGTGGAAAGTGGACATGCACCTCTCCACCAAAGATGATACCTGACTCCCCTGGGGAGCCTGCAGAGAAAGCCCACGTTCCAAGTAAACAGTGGAGGGAATTCCCAGGCTTCAGATGAGGACTTAGGAGCAGGCCTCCACTGCCAAGGAATCCCCAGAGGCCCCGGCCAACTCACGTAGAGCCTGGCCTTTCCCGAGGGCACAGGGGCGGGTCCCTGGTGTCCCCGTCATAACTCGAGGGGAACCTGCCAAAACTCGAGAAAAACCAAGAGAATCTCACATTCAGGCGAGATGAGGCCCATGTATTCTGTGGCATCTTGCAGGAAGACGCCCCATACCTCGTGAACCTCAACGGGTTCCTTCACACCCTTGCAGTGACTCAAGAATATCCCGACATTCACGTCTCCACTCAAGAGGAACACCGAGGATCCAACCACAACTCAAGAGGACCCCCGTGTCCCCCTGCTCTGCTCGAGACCAGGGTTCCGTTCATTGATTCGTCGGGGAAGGATTTCCTCTGGTCCCCTCGCATATCATGAGGAGTCGCTCTCCACAGGAGTGTCCAGAGGAACTCCGGTGGTCGCACCACCTCTTCCACCAGATCCCCAGATGTTTCTGTCCACTCCATCGGAACCTGTTGGCCCTGTGCCGCCTCAACTGTCACCCCGAGGATTGGCTCCCACCACGTTGGCACGTGTTTAAACCCTGTGGCAAAGCCTGGAGGGGAAGCCCCAGACCCCTGTGTCACCTCGACAGGAAGCTGGAACCTGCAGCTACAGCTTGGGAGGAAAGCAGAGGTGCATGTCTTCACTCAAGAAGAGACCTGACTCCCCTGGGGAGCCTTCAGAGGTACCCCACGGTCCACGTCTGCAGTGGAGAGGAGTACTCAGGTGTCAGACAAGGACTTAGGAGCCGAAACTGACTGCCAAGGAACCCCCAGAGGCCCCTGGCAACTCGCATGGACCCTGGCCTTTCCGGAGGGCACAGGGGCGGGTCCCTGGGTTCCTTGTCGTAAGACAAGAGGAACCTGCCACAACTCGAGAAAAACCAGGAGGATCTCCCCTCCAGGAGAAATGAGGTCCTTGTCCTCTGCGGCACCCCATGGGAAGTCACCCCATCCCTCATGTACCTCGACAGGTTCCTTCACACGGCTGGAGCGGCTTAAGAATATCCCTACATACAGGTCTCCACGCAAGAGGAACACCGAAAGTCCCACCACAAATCAAGAGACCCCCGTGTCCCCTGCTCAGCTCGAGATCACGCTTCCTTTCCCGGCCTCATCGGGGAAGGGTTCCCAAAGTTCCCATCGCATGTCAAGAGGTGGTGCTTGCCACAGGGATGTCCAGAGGAACTCCGGGATTCAAACCATGGGATCCAAGATACCCCCAGATGTCTCTGTCCATTCCAGAGGAACCTGGTGGCCCTGCACCGCCTTGACTGTCACCCCGAAGATTGGCTCCCAACACGGTGGCACGTGTTTCAACCCTGTGGGAAAGCCTCGAGGGGAAAACCCAGACCCCTTTGTCATCTCGACGGGAAGCCTGACCCAGCGGCTACAACTCGGGAGGAAAGCGGACTTGCACATCTCCACTGGAGATGAGAAGTGACTCCATTGCGGAGCCTCCACAGAAAACCAACGCTCCAAGTAAGCAATAGAAGGAATCCTCAGACTCCAGACGAGGACTTAGGGGCAGGCCCCGAGAGCCAAAAAATCCCCAGAGGCCCCTGGCAACTCGCGTGGAGCCTGGACTTTCTGGAGGGCACAGGGGCGGGTCCCTGGGGTCCCAGTCGTAAGTCGAATGACTCATGCCAAAATTCGAGAAAAAACAGGAGGATCTCCCCTCCAAGCGAAATGTGGCCCGTGTCCTCTGTGGCACCTCACAGGAAGTCACCCATTCCCTCATGTACCATGATGGGTTCCTTCACACCTGTGCAGTGACTCCAGAATATCCTGACATTCAGGTCCCCACTCGAGAGTAACACCGAGATTCCCACCACAACTCAAGAAGTGCCCTGTTTCCCCCTGTTCCGTTCAAGACCAGGGTTCCTTTCACTGATTCGTCAGGGAAGGATTGCCATCAGTCCTGTGGCATATCAAGAGGACGCGCTCTCCACAGGAGTGTCCAGAGGAACTCCGGTGGTTGCGCCACCAGTTCCACGAGAACCCCAGATGTCTCTGTCCACTCCTTTGGAACCTGGTGGCCCTGAGCCTCCTCGAAAGTCACCCCGAAGATTGGATCCCACCACGGTGGCACGTGTTTAAACCCTGTGGCAAAAACTCCAGGAGAAGCCCATAGACCCGTGTGTCACCTGGACGGGAGGCCTGAGCCTGCAGCTACAGCTCAGGAGGAAAGCGGAGGTGCACGTCTCCACTCAAGAAGAGAACTGACTCCCCTGAGGAGCCTCCAGAGGAACCCCACGATCCAAGTCTGCAGTGGAGAGTAATCCTCAGGTTCCAGACGAGGACTTAGGAGCTGGAACCGACTGCCAAGAAATCCCTAGAGGCTCCTGGCAAATCGCTTTGAACCTGGCCTTTCCGGAGGCCTCAGAGGCGGGTCTCAGGAGTCCATGTCGTAACTCGAGAGGAACATGCCACAACTCGAGAAAAACCAGGAGGATCTCCCTTCCAGGTGAGATGAGGCCTTTTTCCTCTGCAGAATCTCCCGGGAAGCCATTCCATCCCTCATGTACCTCGACGGGTTCCTTCACACGACTGCAGCGACTTAAGAATATCCCTACGTACAGGTCTCCATGCGAGAGGAACACCGATGGTTCCGCCACAAATCAAGAAGACCCCTGTGTCCCCTGCTCAGCTCGAGATTAGCCTTCCTTTCCTAGCCTGGTCGGGGAAGGGTTCCCGACAGTCCCATCTCATGTCAAGAGGAAGCGCTTGCCACAGGAATGTCCAGAGGAACTCCGGGGTTCTAGCCACGTGATCCATGATACCCCCAGATGTCTCTGTCCATTCCAGAGGAACCTGGTGGCCCTGAACAGCCTCGACTGTCGCCCCGAATATTGGCTCCCACCACAATGGCACATGTTTCAACCTTTTGGGAAAACCTCGAGGGGAAAACCCAGACCCCTTTGTCACCTCGACGGGAAGCCTGACCCAGCGGCTACAACTCGGGAGGAAAGCAGACGTGCATGTCTCCACTGGAGATGAGACCTGACTCTATTTTGGAGCCTCCAGAGAAACCCCACGGTCCACCCCTGCAGTGGAGAGGAATCCTCAGTTGCCAGACGAGGACTTAGGAGCCTGAACCGACTGCCAAAGGATCCCCAGAGGACCCTGGCAACTCGCTTGGAACCTGGTCTTTCCAGAAGCCTCAGGGGCGGGTCCCTGGGATCCCAGTCATAACTCGAGAGGAACCTGCTGCAACTCGAGAAGAACCAGGACGATCTCCCATCCAAGCGTGATGAGGCCCTTGTCCGCTTCGGCACCTCATGGGAAGTCACCCCATCCCTCGTGAACCTCGACGGGTTCTTTTGTACCCTTGCAGTGACTCAAGAATATCCCGACATTCAGGTCTCCAATCGAGAGGAACATCGAAGGTCCCACCAAAACTCAAGAGGAGCCCCGTGTCCACCTTCACTGTTCGAGACCACGGTTCCTTTCACTGATATGTCAGGGAAGGATTCCCGCCAGTCCAGTGACATATCAAGAGGAGGCACTCTTCACAGGAGTGTCCACAGGAACTCCGGTAGTCACACCACCTGTTCCTCAAGATACCCAGATTTCTCTGTCCACTCCATCGGAACCTGGTGGCCTTGCGCCGCCTTGACTGTCACCAGAAAGATTGGCTCCCACCACGTTGTCACGTGTTTCAACCCTGTGGGAAAGCCTCGATGGGAAGCCCCAGACCCCTGTGTCACCTTGACGGGAAGCCTGACCCTGCAGCTACACCTCTGGAGGAAACCAGAGGTGCACGTGTCCACTCAAGAAGAGACCTGACTCCCCTGGGGAGCCTCCAGAGGTACCCCACGGTCCACGTCTGTAGTGGAAAGGAATCCTCAGTTGCCAGACGAGGACTTAGGAGCCCAAACCGACTGCCAAGGAATCCCCAGATGCCCCTGGCAACTCGCTTGGAGCCTGGGCTTTCCAGAGGCTTAAGTGGCGGGTCCGTGGTGTCCATGTCTTAACTCGAGTGGAACCTACCGCAACTCGAGAAAAACCAGGAGGATCTCCCCTCCAAGCGATATGAGGCACTTGTCCTCTGCGGCACCTCACGGGAAGTCACCCTATCCCTCATGAACCTCGACGAGTTCCTTCACACCCTTGAAGTGACTCAAGAATAGCCTGACATACACGTCTCCACTCAAGAGGAACATCGATGGTCCCCCCACAAATCAAGAGGAACCCCGTGTCCCCCTGCTCTGCATGAAATCAGGGTTTTTTTACCTGCTTATTCAGGGATGGATTCCCGGCCGTCCCATGGAATCTAAGAGGAGGTGCTCTCCACAGGAGTGTCCAGAGGAACTCAGGGGGTTGTGCCCGCTTTTCCACGAGACCCCAGATGTCTCTGTCCATTCAAGAGGGACCTGGTGGCCCTGCATCGCCTCGACTGTCACCCCGAAGATTGGCTCTCACCACGGTGTCACGTGTTTCAACCCTGTGGGAAAGCCTCGAGGGGAAGGCCCAGAACCATGTGTCACCTCGACGGGAAGACTGACCCTGTGGATACAGCTTGGGAGGAAAGAGGACGTGCATGTCTCCACTGGAGATGAGACCTGACTCCATTGGGAATGCTCCAGAGAAAACCCACGGTCCAAGTAAGCAGGGGAGGGAATCCTCAGGCTCCAGAAGATGACTTAGGAGCAGTCCCTGACTGCCAAGAAATCCCCATAGGCCTCTGCAATTCGCGTGGAGCCTGGCCTTTCCGGAGGGCACAGGGGCGGGTCCCTGGGGTCCCTGTCATAAGTTGAGAGAAACCTGCCGCAACTCGAGAAAAACCAGGAAGATCTCCCCTCCAGGCGAAATGAGGCCCTATTCCTCTGGCATACCTCACAGGAAGTCACCCCATCACTCATGAACCTCGACGGGTTCCATCACACCCTTGCAGTGACTCGAGAATATCCCGATATTCAGGTCTCCACTCCAGAGGAACACCAAGGTTCCCAGAACAACTAAAGAGGAGCCCCATGTCCCCCTGCTCTGTTCGAGACCAGGGTTCCTTCCACTGATTCGTCAGGTAAGGATTCCTGCCAGTCCAGTGACATATCAAGAGGAGGAGCTCTCAACAGGAGTGTCCAGAGGAACTCTGGGGGTCGCGCCACCGGTTCCACAGGACACACAGATGTCTCTGTCCACTCCATTGGAACCTGGTGGCCCTCAGCCGCCTTGACACTCACCCCGAAAATTGGCTCCCACCACGGTGGCACGTGTTTCAACCCTGTGGGAAAGCCTCGAGGGGAAGCCCATAGACCCCTGTGTCACCTCGACAGGAAACCTGACCCTGAAGCTACAGCTTCGGAGAAAAGCGGATGTGCACGTCTCCATTCAAGGAGACCTGACTCCCCTGGGGAGCCTCCAGAGGAAACCCACGGTCCACGTCTGCAGGGGAGAGGAATCCTCAGGTGCCTTGGGAGGACTTAGGAGCCAGAACCGACTGCCAAGGAATCCCCAGAGGCCCCTAGCAACCCGCTTGGAGCCTGGCTTTCCGGAGGCCTCAGGGGCGGATCACTGGGGTCCACATCGTAACTCGAGCAGAAACTACCGCAACTCGAGAAAAACCAGGAGGATCTCCCCTCAAAGCGCGATAAGGCCATTGTCCTCTGTGGCACCTCACGGGAAGTCACCCCATCCCTCATGAACCTCGACAAGTTCCTTCACACCCTTTTAGTGCCTCAAGAATAGCCTGACATACACGTCTCCATACAAGAGGAACATCGAGGGTCCCCCCCACAACTTAAGTGGAATCCCGTGTCCCCCTGCTCGACACAAAATCAGGCTTCCTTTCCCTGCTTCTTCAGTGAGGGATTACCGATCGTCCCATCACATCTCAAGAGGAGGTTCTCTTCACAAGAATGTCCAGAGGAACTCCGGGGGTCACACCACCTGTTCCACAAGACCCCCAGATGTCTCTGTGCACTCTATCCGAACCTGGTGGCCCTGCATCGCCTCGACTGTCACCCCGAGGATTAGCTCCCACCACGTTGGCACGTGTTTCAACCCTGTGGGAAAGCCTCGAGGGGAAGCCCCAGAACCCTGTGTCACCACGACCGGAAGACTGAGCCTGCAGCTACAACTCAGGAGGAAAGCGGAGGTGAATGTCTCCACTCAAGAATAGACTTGACTCCCCTGGGGAGCCTCCAGAGGAACCCCAAGTCCACGTCTGCAGTGGAGCTGAATCCTCAGGTGTCAGACGAAGACTTAGGAGCCGGAACGGACTGCCAAGGCATCCTCAGAGGCCCCTGGCAACTCGTGTGTAGCCTGGCCTGTCCGGAGGGCCCAAGAGCAGGTCCTTAGGGTCGCCATCATAAGTCAAGAAGAACCTGCCATAACTCGAGAAAAACCATGAGGATATCCTCTCCAGGTAAGATGAGACCTTTTTCCTCTGCAGCACCTCGCATGATTTCATCCCATTCCTCATGAACCTCAACGGGTTCCTTCACATGCTTGCAGCGACTCAAGAATATCCTGACATACAGGTCTCCACGCGATAGGAACACCGAGGGTCCCGCCACAACTCAAGAGGACCCCTGTGTCCCCCAGCTCAGCTCGAGATCAGGCTTCCTTTCTCGGTTTCGTCGGTGATGGTTTGCCGACCGTCCCGTTGGATGTCAAGAGGAGTCTCTGGCCACAGGAATGTCCAGAGGAACTCTGGTGATTGTGCCACGTGATTCACGATACCCCCAGATGTCTCTGTCCATTCCAGAGGAATCTGGTGTCCCTGTACCGCCTCGACTGTCACCCCAATATTGGCTCCCACGACTTGTGCACGTGTTTCAACCCTGTGGGAAAGCCTCGAGGGGAAGTCCCAGACTCCTGTGTCACTTCGACAGGAAGCCTGACATTTCGGCTACAGCTTGGCAGGAATGCCGACGTGTATGTCTCCACTGGAGACGAAACCTGACTCCATTGGGGAGCCTCCAGAGAAACCCCACGGTCCAAGTAAGCAGTGGACGGGATCCTTAGTCTCCAGACGAGAACTTAGGAGCAGGCCCCGTCTGCCAAGAAATCTCCAGAGGCCCCTGGCAACTCGCGTGGAGCCAGGCCTTTCCAGAGGGCACATTTGTGATCCCTGAGGTCCCCGTATTAAGTCAAGAGAAACCTGCTGCAACTCGAGAAAAGCCAGGAAGATCTCCCCTCCAGGCGAAATGAGGCTCTTGTCTTCTGCGGCACCTCTCGGGAAGTCACCTCATCCATCATGAACCTCGACAGGTTCCTTCACACCCTTGCAGTGACTCCAGAATATCCCAACATTCAGATCTCCACTCGAGAGGAACACCGAGGTTTCCACCACAATTCAAGAGGAGCCCCGTGTCCCCCTGGTCCTTTCGAGACCAGGGTTCCTTTCACTGATTCTTCAGCAAACGATTCCCGTCAGTCTTCTGGCATATCAAGAGGAGGCGCTCTCCACAAGAGTGTCCGGAGGAACTCCTGGGGTCGCACCACCTGTTCCAAGAGACCCCCAGATGTCTCTGTCCACTCCATCAGATCATGATGGCTCTGAGCCGCCTCGACAGTCACCCCGAAGATGGGCTACCACCACGTTGACACGTGTTTCAACCCTGTCGGAAAGCTTCGAGGGGGAGCCCATAGACCCCTGTGTCACCCTGATGAGAAAACTGACCCTGCAGCTACATCTCGGGAGGAAAGCGTAGGTGCACATCTCCAATTAAGAAGAGACCTGAATCCTTTGGGGAGCCTCCAGAGGAACCCCATGGTCCACGTCTGCAGTGGCGAGGAATCCTCATGTGTCAGACGAGGACTTAGGAGCCAGAACCGACTGCCAAGGAATCCCAAGAGGCACGTGGCAACTCGATTGAATCCTGGCCTTTCCAGAAGCCTCAGGGGTGGGTCCCTGGGGTCCACGTCATAACTCGAGAGGAACCTACCACAACTCTAGAAAAATCAGGAAGATCTCCCCTCCAAGCGAGATGAGGCCCTTGTCATCTGTGGCATCTCACGGAAAGTCACCCCATCCCTCATGAACCTCGACGGGTTCCTTCACACCCTTGCAGTGACTCAAGAATAGGTCGACATACACGTCTCCACAAAAGAGGAACATCGAGGGACCCTCCACAACTCAAGAGGAACCCCGTGTCCCCCTGCTCCACATGAAATCAGGCTTCTTTCCCTGCTTCTTCAGGGATGGGTTCCCGACCATCCCATCGCATCTCAAGAGCAAGTGCTCTCCACAGAAGTGTCCGGAGGAACTTCAGGGGTCGTGTTACCTGTTCCATGAGACCCCCAGATGTTTCTGTCCACTCCATCGGAACCTGGTGGCCCTGCACCGCCTCGACTGTCACCCGGAGAATTGGCTCACACCACGTTGGCAAATGTTTCAACCCTGTGGGAAAGCCTCGAGGAGAAGCCCCCAGACCCCGCTGTCACTTTGATGGGAAGACTGACCCTGCAGCTACAGCTCGGGAGGAAAATGGAGGTTCATGTTTCCACTCAAGATGAGAGCTGACTCCCCTACGGAGCCTACAGAGGACCCCACGGTCAACGTCTGCAGTGGATAGGAATCCTCAGGTGTCAGATGAGGATTTAGGAGCCGGAACTGACGGCCAAGGAATCCCCAGAAGCCCCTGTCAACTCGCGTGGAGTCTGGCCTTTCCTGAGTGTCAAGCAGTTGGTCCCAGGTATCCCTGTCGTAAGTCAAGAGGAACCTGCCGTAACTCGAGAAAAACCAGGAGGATCTCCCCTCCAGGCGAGATGAGGCCTTTTTCTTCTGCAACACCTGGTGGAAAGTCACCCCGTCCCTCATGAACCTCAACGGGTTCCTTCACACACCTGCAGTGACTCAAGAATATCGCGACATACAGGTCTCCACGTGAGAGGAACACCTAGGGACCCGCCACAATTCAAGACGACCCACGTGTCCCGCTGATCAGCTAGAGATCAGGCTTCCGTTCCCGGCTTCATCAGGGAAGTGTTTCCGACGGTCCAGTCGCATGTCAAGAGGAGGTGCTTGCCACAGGAATGTCCAGAGCAACTCCGGAGGTCGAGCCACGTGATCCACGAGACCCCCAGATGTCTCTGTCCATTCCAGAGGAACCTGGTGGCCATGCACCGCCTCNTTCTGCAACACCTGGTGGAAAGTCACCCCGTCCCTCATGAACCTCAACGGGTTCCTTCACACACCTGCAGTGACTCAAGAATATCGCGACATACAGGTCTCCACGTGAGAGGAACACCTAGGGACCCGCCACAATTCAAGACGACCCACGTGTCCCGCTGATCAGCTAGAGATCAGGCTTCCGTTCCCGGCTTCATCAGGGAAGTGTTTCCGACGGTCCAGTCGCATGTCAAGAGGAGGTGCTTGCCACAGGAATGTCCAGAGCAACTCCGGAGGTCGAGCCACGTGATCCACGAGACCCCCAGATGTCTCTGTCCATTCCAGAGGAACCTGGTGGCCATGCACCGCCTCGATTGTCAGACTGAAGATTGGCTCCCACCAAGGTGGCACGTGTTTCAACTCTGTTGGAAAACCTCGAGGGGAAGCCCAAGACCCTTGTGTCACCAGGACAGGAAGTCTGACCCGGTGGCTACAGCTCGGGAGGAAAGCAGATGTGCAAGTCTCCACTGGAGACGAAACCTGATTCCATTGTGGAGCCTCAAGAGAAACCTCACGGTCCAAGTTAGCATTGGAGGGAATCCTCAGGCTACAGACGAGGACTTCGGAGCAGGCCTTGACTGCAAAGAAATCCCCAGAGGCCCCTGGCAACTCGCGTGGAGCCTGGCCTTTCCGGAGTCCTCAGGGGAGGGTCCCTGGGCTCCCCGTAATAAGTCAAGAGAAACCTGCCACAACTCAAGAAAAACCAGGAGGATCTCCCCTCTAGGCGAAATGAGGCCCTTGTCCTCTGGGGCACCTCATGGGAAGTCACCCCATCCCTCATGAACTTCGACGGGTTCCTTCACATCCTTGCAATGACTCCAGAATTTCCTGATATTCAGGTCTCCACTCCAGAGGAACACCGAGGTTCCCACCACAACTCAAGAGGAGCCCCGTGTTCCCCTGCTCCTTTCGAAACCAGGGTTTCTTTCACTGATTCTTCAGGGAAGGATTCCCTCCAGTCAAATGGCATATCAAGAGATGGCGCTCTCCACAGTAGTGTCCAGAAGAACTACAGGGGTGGCACCACCTGTTCCACGAGACACGCAGATGTCTCTGTCCACTCCATCAGAATCTGCTGGCCCTGAGCCCCCTCAACAGTCACCCCGAAGATTGGCTCCCACCTCGGTGGCACGTGTTTCAACCCTGTGGTAAAATCTCGATGGGAAGCCTATAGACCCCTGTGTAACCTCGACAGGAAGCCTGGCCCAGCACCTACAGCTTGGGAGGAAATTGGAGGTGAACGTCTCCACTCAAGAAGAGACGCAACTCAACTGGGGAGCTTCCAGAGGAAGCCCACGGTCCATGTCTGCAGTGGAGAGGAATCCTCAGGTGCCAGACGAGGACTTAGGAGCCGGAACAGACTGCCAAGTAATCCCCAGAGGCCCACAGCAGCTAGCTTGGGGCCTGGCCTTTCCGGAGGCATCAGTGGCGGGTCCCTGGGGTCCACGTCGTAACTCGAATGGAACCTGCCGCCACTCGAGAAACACCAGGAGGATCTCCCCTCCAGGCGAGATGAGGCACTTGTCCTCTATGGCACCACACGGGAAGTCACCCCTTCCCTCATGAACCTCGACGGGTTATTTCACACCCTTGCAGCGACTCAAGAATTGCCCAACATACACGTCTCCACTCAAGAGGTATATAGAGGGGCCCCCACAATTCAAGGGGAACCCCGTGTCCCCCTGCTCCACACGAAATCAGTCTTCCTTTCCCTGCTTCTTCAGGGATGGATTCCCGACTGTCCCATCGCATCTCAAGAGGAAGTGCTCTGCACAGGAGTGTCCAGAGGAACTCCGGTGGTCATGCCACCTGTTCCACGAGACCACCAGAGGTCTCTGGACACTCCATCAGAACCTGCTGGCCCTGCGCCCCCTCCACTGTCACCCCAAGGATTGGCTCCAACCACGTTGGCACAGGTTTCAACCCTGTGGGAAAGCCTTGAGGGGAAGCCCCATCTCCCTGGGTCACCTCGACCGGAAGACTGACCCTGCAGCCACAGCTCGGGAGGAAAGCGGAGATTCACGTCTCCAATCAAGATGGGACCTGACTCCCCTGGGGAACCTCCGCAGGGACCCCACGGCCCACGTCTGCAGTGGAGAGGAAGCCTCAGGTGTTAGATGAGGACTTAGGAACCAGAACCGACTGCCAAGGAATCCTCAGAGGCCCCTGCCATCTCGCGTGGGACCTGGCCTTTCTGGAGGGCCCAGGAGTAGGTCCCTGGGGTCCCCGTCGTAAGTTGAGAGGAACCTTCTGTAACTCGAGAAAAACCAGGACGGTCTCCCCTCAAGGTGAGATGAGGACTTTTTCCTCTGCAGCACCTCGCAGGGGTCACCTCATCTCTCATGAATCTCGATGGGTTCCTTCACACGCTTGCTCTGAATCAAGAATATTTCAACTTACAGGGCTCCATGTGAGAGGAACACTGAGGGTCCCACAACAACTGAAGAGGAACACCGAGCCCACTTGTTCAGTTCGAGATCAGGCTTCCTTTCCCAGTCTCATCAGGGAAGGGTTCCCGACGGTCCTGTCTCATGTCAAAAGGAGGCGCTTGCCACAGGAATGTCAAGAGGAACTCCAGGATCGAGCCACGTGATCGACGATACCCCCAGATGTCTCTGTTCATTCCAGAGGAACATGGTGGACCTGCACCGCCTCGACTGTCACCCCTAAGATTGACTCCCACCACGGTGGCACGTGTTTCAACCCTGTGGGAACGCCACGAGGGAAATCCCCAGACCCCTGTGTCACCTCGACGGGAAGCTTGAATCTGCGGCTACAGCTCGGGAGGAAAGCGATATGCACATCTTCACTGCAGATGAGACCTGACTCCGTTGAGGAGCCTCCAGAGAAAACCCACGGTCTAAGTAAGAAGTGGAAATAATCCTCAGGTTTCAGATGAGGACTTAGCAGCAGGTCCCGACTTCCAAGCAATCACCAGAGGCCCGTGGCAACTCGCATGGAGCCTGGTCTTTCTGGAAGGCACAGGGGCAGGTCCCTGGATCCCCTTCGTAAGTTGAGAGAAACCTGCTGCTACTCGAGAAATACCAGGAGAATCTCCTCTCCAGGCGAAATGAGGCCATTGTCCTCTGAGGCACCTCACGGGAAGTCACCCCATCCTTCATGAAGCTCGACGGGTTCCATCACTCCCTTGTAGTGACTCCAAAATATCCCGACATTCAGGTCTCCACTCGAGAGGAACACCAAGGTGCCCACCACAACTCAAGAGGAGCCCTGTGTCCCCCTGCTCCGTTCGAGACTAGGGTTCCTTTCACTGATGCGTCAGGGAAGGATTCCCGCCAATCCTGTGGCATATCAAGAGGAGGTGCTTTCCACAGGAGTGTCCAGAGCAACTCTGGGGTCACTCCACCTTTTCCACGAGACCTCCAGATGTCTCTGTCCACTCCATCAAAACCTGGTGGCCCTGAGCCGCCTCGACAGTCACCCAGAAGATGGGATCTGACCACGGTGCACGTGTGGGAAAGCCTCGAGTGGAAGCACATAGACCCCTGTGTCACCTCGACGGGAAGCCTGAGCCTGCAGCTACAGCTCGGGAGGAAAGCGAAGGTGCACGTCTCCACTCAAGAGGAACCCAACGGTCCACGTCTGCAGTGGAGAGGAATCCTCATGTGCAAGACCAGGAATTTGGAACCGGAACCGACTGCCAAGGAATCCCCTGATGCCCCTGGCAACTTGAATGGAAACTGGCCTTTCCAGAGCCTTAGGCGTGGGTCCCTGGTATGCACGTTGTAACTCGAGAGGAACCTGCCACAACTAGAGAATACACAGGAAGATCTCTACTCCAAGCGAGATGAGGCCCTTGTCCTCTGCGGCACCTGAAGGGAAGTCACCCCATCCCTCATGAACCTGGACGGGTTCCTTACACTATTGCAGTGACTCAAGAGTAGCCCGACATACACGTCTCCACTCAAGAGGAATACCGAGGGTCCCCCCACAACTCAAGAGGAACCCCGTGTCCCCCTGCTCCGCAAGAAAACAAGCTTCCTTTCCCTGCTTCTTCAGGGATGGATTCCCGACCATCCCATCGCATCTCAAGAGGAGGCGCTCTCCACAGGAGTGTCCAGAGGTACTCCGGGGGTCGTGCCACCTGTTCCTTGAGACCCCCAGATGTCTCTGTCCACTCCATCAGAACCTGGTGGCCCTGCGCCCCCTCCACTATCATCCCGAGGAATGGTTCCCACCATGTTGGCACATGTTTCAACCCTGTGGGTAAGCCACGAGGGGAAGCCCCAGACCCCTGGGTCACCTCGACCGGAAAACTGACCCTGCAGCTACAGCTTGGGAGGAAAGTGGAGGTGCACGTCTCCAATCAAGAAGAGACCTGACTCCCCTGGGGAACCTCCAGAGGGACCCCACGGCACACGTCTTCAGTGGTTAGGAATCCTTAGGTGTTATATGAGGACTTAGGAACTGGAACCGACTGCGAAGGAATCCCCAGAGGCCCATGCCATCTCGCGTGGAACCTGGCCTTTCCAGAGGACCCAGGAGTGGGTGGCAGGAGTACCCGTCATAAATCGAGAGGAACCTGCTGTAACTCAAGAAAAACCAGGAGGGTCTCCCCTCAAGGCGAAATGAGGACTTTTTTCTCTGCAGCACCTTGAGGGGTCACCCTATCCCTCATGAATCTCGACGGGTTCCTTCACACGTTGCAGCAAATCAAGTATATCCCAACTTACAGAACTACATGGGAGAGGAAAACCGAGGGTCCCGCCACAACTCAAGAGGACCCCCGTGTCCCCTTGTTCAGCTCAAGATCAGCCTTCCTTTCCCGGCCTCGTCGGGGAAGGGTTCCCGATGGTCCCGTCGCATGTCAAAAAGAGGCGCTTGCCACAGCAATGTCAAGAGGAACTCTGGGGTCGAGCCACGTGATCCACGATACCCCCAGATGTCTCTGTCCATTCCAGAGGAACCTGGTGGCCCTGCACCGCCTCGACTGTCACCCCGAGGATTGGCTCCCACCACGGTGGCACGTGTTTCAACCCTGTGGGAAAGTCTTGAGGGGAAGCCCCAGACCCCTGGGTCACCTCGACCAGAAGACTGACCCTGCAGCTACAGCTTGGGAGGAAAGCGGAGGTGCACGTCTCCACTAAAGATGAGACCTGACTCCCCTGGAGAGCCTCCAGAGGAACCCCACGGTCCACATCTGCAGTGGAGAGGAATCCTCAGGTGTCAGACGAGGACTTAGGAGCCAGAACCAGCCACCAAGGAATACCCAGAAGCCCCTGAAAACTCGCGTGGAGCCTGGCCTTTCCAGAGGACTCAGAAACGGGTTCCTGGGGTCCCCATTGTAAGCTGAGAGAAACCTGCAGCAACTCGAGAAAATCCAGGCAGATCTNCAGAACCAGCCACCAAGGAATACCCAGAAGCCCCTGAAAACTCGCGTGGAGCCTGGCCTTTCCAGAGGACTCAGAAACGGGTTCCTGGGGTCCCCATTGTAAGCTGAGAGAAACCTGCAGCAACTCGAGAAAATCCAGGCAGATCTCCTCTCCTGGCGAAATGAGGCTCTTGTCCTTTGCGGCACTTCACCGGAACTCACCCCATCCCTCATGAAATTCGACGGGTTCCTTCACACCCTTGCAGGGACTCCAGAATATTCTAACATGCAGGTCTCCACTCGAGAGGAACACTGATGTTCCCACCACAACTCAAGAGGAGCCCCGTGTCCCCCTGCTCCGTTCGAGACCAAGGTTCCTATCACTGATTCGTAGGGAAGGATTCCCGCCAGATCTGCAGCATATCAAGAGGAGGCGCTCTCCACAGGAGTGTCCAGAGGAACCCCGGGGGTCGCACCACCTGTCCCATGAGACCCCCAGATGCCTCTCTCCACTCCATCGGAACCTGGTGGCCCTGAGCCACCTCGACAGTCACCCCAAAGATTGGCTCCTACCACGGTGGCACGTGTTTCAACTCTGTGGGAAAGCCTCAAGGGAAGCCCGTAGAATACAGTTTCACCTCGACGAGAACCCTTACCCTGCAGCTACACCTCGGAAGGAAAGTGGAGGTGCATGTCTCCAATCAAGAAGAGACCTGACTCCCCTGGGGAGCCTCCAGAGGAACCCCGTGGTCCACATGCAACGGAGAGGAATCCTCAGGTGCCAGACGAGGACTTAGGAGCCGGAACCAACTGTCAAGGAATCCCCAGAAGCCCCTGACAACTCGCTTGGAGCCTGGCCTTTCCAGAGGCCTCAGGGATGGGTCAATGGGGTCCACGTCGTAACTCGAGAGGAACCTGTCACAACTCGAGAAAAACCAGGAGGATCTCCCCTCCAGGCGAGATGAGTCACTTGTCCTCTGTGGCACCTCACAGGAATCACCCCATCCCTCTTGAACCCCAATGGGTTCCTTCACACTCTTGTAGTGAATCAAGAATTGCCCGACATACACGTCTCCACTCAAAAGGAACATCGAGGGTCCCCACACAACTAAAGAGGAACCCCGTGTCCCCCTGCTCCGCAACAAATCAGGCTTCCTTTCCCTGCTTCTTCAGGGATGGTTTCCCGACCATCACATCGCATCTCAAGAGGACATGCTCTCCACAGGACTGTCCAGAGGAACCCTGGGTGTCGTGTCACCTGTTCCATGAGTCCCCCAGATGTCTGTGTCCACGCAATCTGAACCTGGAGGCCCTGCCCCACCTCGGGTGTTACCCCGAGGATTGGCTCCCATCACGTTGGCACGTGTTTCAACCATGTGGGAAAGTCTTGAGCAGAGGAAAATCCAAGAGGAAATCCGCTCGAGGTGAGATGTGGCCTATTTCCTCTCCAGTACCTCGCAGGAAGTCACCACATCACTCATGAACCTCGACGGGTTTCTTCACATGCTTGCAGCTACTCAAGAATATCCCAACATACAGGTCTCCATGCGAGAGGAACACAGAGGGTCCCGTCACAACTCAAGACGACCCCCGTGTCCCCCTGCTCAGCTAGAGATCAGGCTTCCTTTCCAAGCTTCATCGGGGAAGGGTTCCCAACGGTCCCGTCGATGTCAGGAGGAGGCGCTTGCCACAGGAATGTTCAGAGGAACTCCGGGTGTCGAGCCACGTGATCCACATACCCCCAGATGTCTCTGTTCATTTCAGAGAAACCTGGTGGCCCTGCACCACCTCGACTGTCACCCCGAAGATTGGCTCCCACCACGGTGGCACGTGTTTCAACCCTGTGGGAAAGCCTGGAGGAGAAGCCCCAGATCCCTGTGTCACATCGACAGGAAGCCTGACACTGTGGTTACAGCTTNGGTGGCCCTGCACCACCTCGACTGTCACCCCGAAGATTGGCTCCCACCACGGTGGCACGTGTTTCAACCCTGTGGGAAAGCCTGGAGGAGAAGCCCCAGATCCCTGTGTCACATCGACAGGAAGCCTGACACTGTGGTTACAGCTTGGGAGGAAAGCCGACATGCACCTCTCCACTGGAGATGAGACCTGACTCCATTGGCTAGCCTCCAGTGAAAACCCACGGTCCAAATACGCAGTGGAGGGAATCCTCAGGCTCCAGACGAGGACTTAGGAGCAGGCTCCGATTGCCCAAAATTCCCCAGAGGCCCCTGGCAACTCGTGTGGAGCCTGGCCTTTCCAGACGGCACAGGGGCGGGTCCCTGGGTCCCCATCTTAAGTCGAGAGAAACCTGCCGAAACACGAGCAAAACCAGGAGGATCTCCCCTCCAGGCGAAATGAGGCCCTTGTCCTCAGGGGCACCTCACCGTAAGTCACCCCATCCCTCATGAACCTCGACAAGTTCCTTCACACCCTTGCAGTGACTCCATAATATCCCAACAGTCAGGTCTCCAATCGAGAGGAACACCAAAGTTCCCACAACAACTCAAGACGATCCCAGTTTCCTCATCGTCCGTTCGAGACCGGGGTTCATTTCACTGATTCGTCAGGGAAGGATTCTCGCCATTCCTGTGGCAAATCAAGAGAAGGCACTCTCTACAGGAGTGTCCAGAGGAACTCCGGGGGTCGCACCACCTGTTCCACGAGACCTCCAGATGTCTCTGTCCACTCCATCAAAATCTGGTGGCCCTGCGCCGGCTCGACTGTCACCCCGAAGATTGGATCCCACCACTTTGGCACGTGTTTCANTGTCCAGAGGAACTCCGGGGGTCGCACCACCTGTTCCACGAGACCTCCAGATGTCTCTGTCCACTCCATCAAAATCTGGTGGCCCTGCGCCGGCTCGACTGTCACCCCGAAGATTGGATCCCACCACTTTGGCACGTGTTTCAACCCTGTGGGAAAGCCTGGAGAGGAAGACCGAGACCCCTGTGTAACCTCGACGGGAAGCCTCAACCTGCAGCTACAGCTCAGGAGGAAAGCGGAGGTGCACGTCTCCACTCACAACGTGTCCTGACTCCCATGGGGAGAATCCAGAGGAACACCACGGTCCACGTCTGCAGTGGAGAGGAATCCTCAGGTGTCAAACAAGGACTTAGGAGCCGGAACCAACTGCCAAGGAATCCCCAGAAGCCCCTGGCAACTCGTGTGAAGGCTGGCCTTTCCGGAGTGCCCAGGAGCGTGTCCATGGGGTTGCCATCATAAGTTGAGAGGAACCTGCCGTAACTTGAGAAAAACCCGTAGGATCTCCCCTCCAGGCGAGATGAGGCCTTTTTCCTCTGTAGCACCTCGCAGAAAGCCTACTCATCCCTCATGAACCTCGACGGGTTCCTTCACATGCTTGCAGCAAGTCAAGAATATCCTGACATACAGGTCTCCACGTGAGAGGATCACCAAGGGTCCCGTCACAACTCATGAGGACCCCCGTGTCCCCCTGCTCAGCTCAAGATCAGGCTTCCTTTCTCGGCTTCATTGGGGAAGGTTTCCTGACGGTACTGTCGCATGTCAAGAGAAGGCAATTGCCACAGGAATGTCCAGAGGAACAGCGGGGGTCGAGCCACGTGATCCTCAATACCCCCAGATGTATCTGTCCATTCCAGAGGAACCTGGTGGCCCTGCACCACCTCGACTGTCACCCCGAAGATTGGCTCCCACCACGGTGGCACGTGTTTCAAACCTGTGGGAAAGCCTGGAGGAGAAGCCCCAGACCCATGTGTCACCTCGATGGGAAGCCTGACCCTGTGGCTACAGCTCCGGGGAAAGCCGACGTTCATGTCTCCACTGGAGACGAGACCTGACTCCATTGGGGAGCCTCCAGAGAAAGCCCATGGTCCAAGTAAGCAGTGGAGGGAATCCTCAGGCTCCAGACGAGGACTTAGGAGCAGGCCCCGACTGCCAAGAAATCCCCAGGGGTCCCTGGCAACTCTCGTGGAGACTGGCCTTTCTGGAGGGCTCATTTGTGGGTCCCTGGGCTACCCGTCATAAGTCGAGAGAAACATGCTGCAAGTTGAGAAAAACCAGGAGGATCTCCCCTCCAGGCGAAATGAGGCTCTTGTCCTCTGTGGCACCTCACGGGAAGTCACCCCATCCCTCATGAAACTCGACTGGTTCCTTCACACCCTTGCAGTGACTCCAGAATATCCCAACATTTAGGTCTCACCTCGAGAGGAACACCGTGGTTCCCACCACAACACAAGAGGAGCCCCGTGTCCCCCTGTTCTGTTCGAGACCAGGGTTCCTTTCATTGTTTCGTCAGGGAAGGATTCCCGCTAGTCTTGTGGCATATCAAGAGGAGGAGCTCTCCACTGGACAGCCCAGTGGAACTTTGGGGGTCACGCCACCTATTCCATGAGACCCACAGATGTCTCTGTCCTCTCCATCGGAAACTGGTGGCCCTGAGCCGCCTGGACAGGCACTCCGAAATTGGCTCACACCACGGTGGCACGTTTTTCAACCCTGTGGTAAAGCCTCGAGGAGAAGCCCATAGACCCCTGTGTCACATCGACGGGAAAACTGCCCCTGCAGCAACAGCTCGGGAGGAAAGCGGAGGTGCACGTCTCCATTCAGGAAGAGACCTGACTCCCCTGGGGAGCCTCCAGAGTAGCACCACGGTCCACGTCTGCAGTGGAGAGGAATCCTCAGGTGCCAGACGAGGACTTAGAAGCCGGAACCGACTGCCAAGGAATCCCCAGAAGCCCCTGGCAACTCGCTTGGAACCTGGTCTTTCTGGAGGCCTCAGGGGCGGGTCCATGGGTTCCACATCGTAACTTAAGAGGAACCTGCCACAACTCGAGGAACACCAGGAGGATATCCCCTCCAAGCGAAGTGAGGCCCTTGTCCATTGCGGCACCTGGCGGGAAGTCACCCCATCCCTCATGAACCTCGATGGGTTTCTTCACACCCTTGCAATGACTCAAGAATAGCCCCACATACATGTCTCCCCTCAGTAGGAACATCGAGGGTCCCCCCACAACTCAAGAAGAAACGCCTTGTCCCCCTGCTCCACACAAAATCAAGCTTCCTTTCCCTGCTTCTTCAGGGATGGATTCCCGACCATCCCATCACATCTCAAAAGGAGGTGCTCTCCACAGGAGGGTCCAGAGGAACTCCAGGGTCGGGTCACCTGTTCCACGAGACCCCCAGATGTCTCTGTCTATACCATCGGAACCTGGTGGCCCTGGGCCGCCTCGAGTGTAACCCCAAAGTTTGGCTCGCACCACAGCGGCACGTGTTTCAATTCTGTGGTAAAGCCTCGAGAGGAAGTCCCAAACCCCTGTGTCACCATTACGGGAAGAATGACAGTTCAGCTACAGGTCAGGAGGAAACGAAGGTGCATGTTTCCACTCAAGACGAGACCTGACTCCCCTGGGGAGTCTCCAGAGGAACCCCACGGTCCATGTCTGCAGTGCAGAGGAATCCTCATGTGTCAGACGAGGATGTAGGAGCCGGAACTGACTGCCAAAGAATCTCCAGAGGCCCCTGGCAACTCGTGTGGAGCCTGGCCTTTCGGGAGTGCCCTAGAGCGGATCCCTGTGGTCCCCATCATAAGTAGAGAGCAACCTGCCATTAATCGATGAAAACCAGGAGGATCTCCCCTCCAGGCGAGATGAGGCCTTGTTCCTCTGCAGCACCTGGTGGGAAGTCTCCCCATCCCTCATGAACCTCGACGGGTTCCTTCAAACGGTTTCAGCAACTCAAGAATATTCCAACATACAGGTCTCCACGCGAAAGGAACACCGAGGGTCACGCCACAATTCAAGAGGACCCCCGTGTCCCCCTGCTGAGCTCGAGATTAGGCTTCATTTCCCCACCTCGTCAGGGATGGTTTCCCGACGGTCCCTTAGCATGTCAAGAGTAGGTGCTTGCCACAGATATGTCCAGAGGAAGTCTGGGGGTCGAGCCACATGATCCACGATACCTGCAGATGTCTCTGTCCATTCCAGAGGAACCTGGCGGCCCTGCACCACCTCGATGGTCACCCCGAAGATTGGCTCCCACCATGGTGGCATGAGTTTCAACCCTGTGGGAAAGCCTCGAGGGAAAGCCCCAGACCCCTTTGTCACCTCAACGGGAAGCCTGACACTTCGGCTACAACTTGAGAGGAAAGCTGACGTGCACTTCTCCAGTGGAGATGAGACCTGACTCCATTGGGGAGCATCCAGAGAAACCCCACGGTCCAAGTAAGCAGTGGAGGGAATCCTCAGGCTCCAGACCAGGACTTAGGAGCAGTCCCCGACTGCCAAGAAATCACCAGAAGCCCCAGGCAACTCGCGATGTGACTGGCCTTTCTGGAGGGCACAGGGGTGGGTCCCCGGGGTCCCCTTCGTAATTTGAGAGAAACCTGCCACAACTCGAGAAAAATCAGGAGGCTCTCCCTTCCAGCGAAATGAGGCCTTTGTCCTCTGCAGCACCGCACGGGAAGTCACCCCATCCCTCATGAAACTCGACTGGTTCCTTCACACCCTTGCAGTGACTCCAGAATATCCCTACATTCAGGTCTCACCTGGAGAGAAACACCGAGTTTCCCACCACACTCAAGAGGAGCCCCGTGTCCCCCTGCTCCATTCAAGACCAGGTTTCCTTTCACTGATTATTCAGGGAAGGATTACCAGCAGTCCTGTGGCATATCATGAGGAGGAGTTCTCCACAGAAGTGTCCAGAGAAACACCGGGGGTCACGCCACCTGTTCCACGAGACCCCCAGATGTCTCTGTCCACTCCATCGGACCCTGGTGGCCCTGCCCAGCCTGGACTGTCACTCCGAGGATTGGCTCCCACCACGTTGGCACGTGTTTCAACCCTGTGTGAAAGCCTCAAGGGGAAGCCCCAGACCCTTGTGTCACCTCGATGGGAAGCCTGAGCCTGCAGCTACAGCTCGGGAGGAAAGCGGAGGTGCATGTCTCCACTCAAGACGAGACCTGCCTCCCCTGGGGAGCCTCCAGAGGTACCCCACGGTCCACGTCTGCAGTGGTGAGGAATCCTTAGGTGTCAGACAAGGACTTAGGAGCCGGATCCGACTGCCAAGTAATCCCCAGAGGACCCTGGCAACTCATGTGGAGCCTGACTNCCTCCCCTGGGGAGCCTCCAGAGGTACCCCACGGTCCACGTCTGCAGTGGTGAGGAATCCTTAGGTGTCAGACAAGGACTTAGGAGCCGGATCCGACTGCCAAGTAATCCCCAGAGGACCCTGGCAACTCATGTGGAGCCTGACTTTTTCGGAGGGCCCAGGAGTGGGTCCCTGGGGTCCCCATCGTAAGTCAAAAGGAAACTGCCATAACTCGTGAAAAATCAGGAGGATCTCCCCTTCAGGCGAGATGAGGCCTTTTTCCTCTGCCGCACCTCACAGGAAGTCACCCCATCCCTCATGAACTTTGACGGGTTCCTTCACACGCTTGCAGCAACTCAAGAATATCCCGACATACATGTCTCCACGGGAGAGGAACACCGAGTGAACCGCCACAACTCAAGAGCAACCGCGTGTCCCCCTCCTCCGCTCGAGATCAGTCTTCCTTTCCCTGCTTCTTCACGGATGGATTGCCGACCGTCCGATCACATCTCAAGAGGAGGCGCTAACCACAGAAGAGTCCAGAGGAAATCCGGGGTCACGCCACAGGTTCCACGAGATCCCCACATGTCTCTGTCCACTCCTTCGCAACCTGGTGTCCCTGCACCGCCTTGACTGTCACCCCGAGGATTGGCTCCCACCAATCGCCACAGGTTCCACGATACCTGCAGATGTCTCTGTCCATTCCAGAGGAACCTGGCGGCCCTGCACCACCTCGATGGTC
>SJYV01019196.1:0-29428 GCA_006410875.1 Neotragus pygmaeus
ACAGTTTTGTTCTTCAAAAAAATACTGTTAACATTAGTGAGGAAAGGAAAAAGGAAAGAAAGAGTCTGTTGTCTCCATAGACTCAAATAATATCTGAAAATATATTTGTCATTAAGGATTTGTATATTTAGAGTATTTAAAGGAAACTTTATAGTTCATTAATAAGAAGACAATGAAACCAGTTGGGCAAAAATTTTGAACAAACATTGCAGTGTAGACACTATATGAAATTCCAATGACCCCCTGAAAAGATACTCTATGTCATTAGGCATTCTGAAAACACAAATTAAAACCATAATGAGAGGTCACTGCTACCCATTACTTGTATCAGCCACTCCTAGGTATTTACCCAAGAGAACTGAAAACTCATGTCTTTTTTTTTTTTAAGAATTTATATGTGAATATGTACAGCACTTTTATTCACAATAGCCAAAACTTTGTTAACAATTGAAGTGTCGCTAAAGTGAAAGAAAGAAAGTAGTTGCCAAGGACCAAAGATTCGGTTTAGGAGGCTGATTACAAAGGAGTGTGAAGGATCTTTTTGGGGTGCTGGAAATATTCTACAACATTATTGTCCTANATAGCCAAAACTTTGTTAACAATTGAAGTGTCGCTAAAGTGAAAGAAAGAAAGTAGTTGCCAAGGACCAAAGATTCGGTTTAGGAGGCTGATTACAAAGGAGTGTGAAGGATCTTTTTGGGGTGCTGGAAATATTCTACAACATTATTGTCCTAGTAGTTACATAAATGTATTACATTTGTCAAAATACATTTATTTGTGCATTTAAACTTGGTGAAATTGTATGTAAACTGTAATGATTAGGCAGATTTATAGATATATCTTCTTCTCTCCCAAAAACTAAGATTAAAAAAAAAAAACAAAACAAAACTTTGGAGCCAAACTCTGGGTTTCAATTTCAACCATGAATTGCCCAATATCTATTTGTGTAACTTTGGAGAAGTTATATACCCTTGAGATCTGCCTCCTAGGATTGAAAAGGAAAGTGAAAGTCGTTCATTCGTGTCCGACTCTTTGCTACCCCTTGGACTATACAGTTCATGGAATTCTCCAAGCCAGAATACTGGAGTGGGTAGCCTTTCCCTTCTCCAGGGGATCTTCCCAACCCAGGGATGGAACCCAGGTCTCCCACATTGCAGTCAGATTCTTTACCAGCTGAGCCACCAGGGACTGCCATTTAACTTTGCCAAGTACATAAGACAGTATTCAGAACAAAGTATTCAGAACAAAGCTCCATGAATGTTTGCTGTTCTCAGTTGTTGACCTTGATTTTGCCACCTGATATGACATTGACCAGATAATTTAATTTTATATAATTTTTTCCAACCTTAAAAATGTAATGACATGGATCCCTATGGTATTTCAGGTTTTCTGGCACCCTAAAGTCTATAAAGACATAGAATGATTTTTTTTTCAACTCTTTTAGGAGACAGGCTTTGCAGTATTGATTCAAGGAAGATTTCTAAAAGAAGCATCTGCACCCTGAAATTATAGATTTGTCTAATAAAGTGATTTTTGTTTCATTTGACAAAAGTGTTAAGATGGTTTGCACTTTTTCACCTTAAATAAACCAAATTTTACCAAAAAAGTAGACTAAAAATATTTTTTAAATTTGATCGATTGTTTGAACAGTTTGCTAGAACACACTTTTTTGCTGTAGTTTTGCTTTATTTTCTGATATATCATGTAAAGTTGTCTTTCAAGATTGATAAAAGACTCCTGATTTGTTTAATGTAGTGAAATACTAGGCTTACAAGTTTCCCTTGATGTAGACTATTGAAGGCATCAAACTCAGGAGCTTGTATCAGATCAACACTTTTGCCCTAGATACCTCATCTCCCCCTTCATTTGATGATGCTGTCCTTGATAATGTAGACATGCTCAACAAGCTGGAGGCTATAGGTATCAGGTAGTAGAATCCTGACGATATTTGGCAGAATTATTAGTTTTTAACCTATTAAATATGTCTCCCTGAAAGTGATTTGTAGTGCAACAAATTAGAATCTAATAATGAAATGCCTGAACACTCAAGAATTATAGCAATCAGTTAACTGTGTAGAATTGCAGTGGAAGGTCCATTCTATTTGAAAATTCTGTCAAAGAATCTTTCACTTCCTATAAGAAGCAAGAAACCTATTTCAAGTGTTCAGATAACTTGAAGTTCATACATATAAGTTATACAGTTTTCTAAAAAATAAATAATACAGGGTTTTTTGTAATAATAAAAGACAATCACTAACATCTTTCAGAAAGATACATCAAGATTCATCTCTAATAAAATTTCATGTCATATTTTTGGATTCTCCCTATGAAAATTCTTGATGAGTGATTGCATGTTTAATAAACAATGTATATTATAGTTGTCATGTTCTTGCTAAACTTTGTTTCCCCTCTGATAATTGTGTGAGGAAAGAGGAGTGTGATTACACTTCTTGTCACTATTTCCTTGAATGGTGTTTTATGCAAAGACAGCCATGCTCCTGAGGCTAATTCTTTCACGGGCTGTAGCTAATATGAGCACTTTGTGTACTGCTAGATGCCATTGCTCACTTTCCTCCCTGAAGGTGAAAACCCTGCTTAATGGCTTACCCTCAGGACTCCAGGAGGCTCTCAGTCTGAAATGAAGGCTCTCTAACTACTAGGATTGTGTGTTTATCTTCTTTGACGTAGTCCCAACCTCTCTGTGCTCTGAGGAAATATCCTTCACCTTAGGGCTGCTGCTGCTGCTGCTAAGTCGCTTCAGTCGTGTCCGACTCTGTGTGACTCCATAGGCGGCCGCCCACCAGGCTCCCCCGTCCCTGGGATTCTCCAGGCAAGAACACTGGAGTGGGTTGCCATTTCCTTCTCCAATGCATGAAAGTGAAAAGTGAAAGTGAAGTCACTCAGTCGTGTCTGACTCTTAGCGACCCCATGGACTGCAGCCTACCAGGTTCCTCCATCCATGAGATTTTCCAGGCAAGAGTACTGGAGTGGAGTGCCATTGCCTTCTCCCACCTTAGGGCAGTGTTCCTTTAATAGTGGAGTCATGCAGAAGAGTAGAGACTTCCCTTCCCTCCTAAGACCTCCATCATTCCTCTTGTCAAAGGGAGAGTGTAGAGGTATTTCTACTGTTTGACTGTATGACAGTAACAATGCAATTCAACTCTCTCATATTCAGAAATTAGAGAATTGATCTTAGTGGATCGTTCCCTTGGAGAAGGAAATGGCAACCCACTCCAGTATTCTTGCCTGGAAAATCCCACAGAGGAGCCTGGCTAGCTACAGTCCATGGGGTAGCAAGAGTCAGACACAAATTAGTGACTAAACCACCACCACAGTAAACCATTCAGAAACTACTGAGTACCCACTTTGTAGGTTTGGTTTTTCTAGAAGGTAAAACTCCCAGTGAAATTTCAGTTCAGGAGGGGATATAACTAAAAGCACTTGGAAGCAAGTTGTGTGTGTGTGTATGTGTGTGCACGTGCACACATGCATGTGGATGTATGTGTGTATAATATAGTTTAGACTTAAACTTATTTGATTTAAATAATTTATAAAGTCATTTTATATACTTTCATTTGATGAAATTTTATCTTTCAGCTCTGCCTGCCTCTGACTCCTCCTTTAAGAATGAATTTTGACAAAGCAGAGAAGATAGGTCCTAGTGGCTGAAGCTTTTTCTCTCCTCTGATACCCAGGACAAGGTCCTCTACCTCCCAGGCTGCAGCTTCCCTGCTGTAGCTACTGTGGCTCCTGACTTGTTCTCTCTTGCCTTGGTTAGGGCTTTTTGATTCTCCCTGACTAATTTGACTTCATCGGAGCTCCTGCTGGCCATATACCCATAAGAGTTAAGCTGTGATATCCATTTAGTCCTTGTACTGACTTTGGAGATTAACCCCTGTGTCTGCTTAAGGGATCACCTGTCACTGCCTTCATGAACCACATGTGAGACCAACTGGCCTTCAAGAAAATGCCTCAACCATACAAGAACTGAAAGGGGCTTGGAGAAGATAAGCTTGGGAACCTCATTCTGGTGATAGCTTATGCACAACATCTTTGCCCATTAAAATATCCATGACATATATCTAGAGCCCCGAATTGACAGCAACATCTTAAGACAAAGATCATTGAAGAGAAGACTCATTGAAATAAGATCAAAGTACAGTTTCAATAACTGATCTCCAAGGGGGATGAGTTAAGAAATTTATTTAAAATATAGAACAAAAGAGATGACCCTAAGATGGTATTAACCTAATTCCAGGATTTCAGGCTGCAGTGGCCAGAATAATGTCTGTTTCCTTACTACAAGGAAACGAAATTCTGAAACAATCATAGCCCCTCCTCTCCCTCCTTCTTTCATCTGTCACTTATTTTGAATTTAATCACAATAGAACAATAGAAAAGGATCAGTTAACATGATGTCAGCAAGATGGAGTCCCCAACACTTGTCTCTTCTGCAAAGCCCACAAAAACAGTGAATACCTAATTACAAACTAACAAAAATAGCTCTGGGGAAGGCTCTGGACTTCAACGAAGAAGCAAGCAGTAACACTGCAAGGCTAAAACCCAAGAATGACCATATAGAAAAGCATAGGAAATGTTTTACCTCTGTCACTCCACCCCCCAGGCCTCAATGGCAAGAGGCATCCCTTTGGAGGGATTTCATTCTACAAGGAAAAGAAGAGTAGGAGTAAGCCAGAAAGCCTCACCACCAGAACACTTGCAGGCTTTGCTACCAAGGACCCCATAGACTTCACAAGTACTGATTCCAGCTGATGGAGCCGCTTAGGGTCTGGCTTCTACATTTCCTCCCCAGGGCGGGAGTGATCCCTGTGGTGATCCTGTTCCCCAGGGTTTCAGTTGCTTCAGTGTCCCTGCTCCCTAGGATTTGGATGCCACAGTGCATCCCCATTCAAGGAACCAAAGCTGCCACTGCTCTGTACACCACCCTCAAATCCCAAGTCGTAGATTTGACCTGTTATTGCTACAGCTGCACTGCTGCTGCTCCACACCCTGCCCTGGATCCTAAGCCATGACTTTGACTTATCACTGGGGCTGTGCGATTGCTGTTCTGCCCCCTGCCCCTAGGTGCTAATACAAGGCTTTACCTGCTGTCACTGTCCACTCTGTTGCTGGTCTGCACACATCCCAACCCCAGGGTCTAAATTGTGGCTTTCTCCCAGTGGTACTGGAACTGAACTGTTGCTTTCCTGCAAATGCCCCTCTGAGACCAGAATAACAACTTAGACTCACCATCCCCAGAGTGTGCTACTACCACAACCTGAACCCTAACAGACACTCACAGAACATTCTTTCTAGAGCAGGAAAGTAAACTTTTCTTTTTAAACTTTTTTCTTTACTTTCTAAACTTTTCCACTTTTCAAGGAAAGAAAGTGGAACATTATATAGTAAAGATCATATGTTAGGTCACAAAACAAGTCTCAATAAATTTAAAAAAATCACAGAAAGTGACTCCACATATAAGTGATATCATATGATATTTGTCTTTGTCTGACTTACTTCAGTTCAGTTCAGTCACTCAGTCATGTCCAAGTCATTGTGACCCCATGGACTGCAGCATGCCAGGCTTCCCTGTCCATCACCAACTCCCAGAGCTTGCTCAAACTCATGTCCATAGAGTCAGTAATGCCATCCAACCATCTCATCCTCTGTCATCCCCTTCTAATGCCTTCAGTTTTTCCCAGAATCAGGGTCTTTTCCCAGTGAGTCAGTTCTTCCCATCAGGTGGCCAAAGTATTGGAGTTTCAGCTTCAATATCAGTCTTTCCAATGAACACCCAAGACTGATCTCCTTTAGAAAGGACTGGTTGGATCTCCTTGCAGTCCAAAGAACTCTCAAGAGTCTTCTCCAACACCACAGTTCAAAAACATCAATTCTTCGGTGCTCACCTTCCTTTATAATCAAACTCTCACATCCATACATGACTACTGGAAAAACTATAGCTTTGACTAGACGGGCCTTAGTTGGCAAAGTAATGTCTCTGCTTTTGAATATGCTATCTAGGTTGGTCATAACTTTTCTTCCAAGGAGCAAGCGTCTTTTAATTTCATGGATACAATCATCACCTGCAGTGATTTTGGAGCCCCCCAAATTAAAATCTCCGACAGTTTCCACTGTTTCCCCATTTATTTGCCATGAAGTGAATAGACTGGATTCCATGATATTATTTTTTGAATGTTGGGTTTTAAATCAACTTTTTTCACTCTCCTCTTTCACTTTCATCAAGAGGCTTTTTAGTTCCTCTTCACTTTCTGCCATAAGGGTGGTGTCATCTGCATATCTGAGGTTATTGATATTTCTCCCGGCAATCTTAATTCCAGCTTGTGCTTCTTCCAGCCCAGCGTTTCTCATGATGTACTCTGCATGTAAGTTAAATAAGCAGGGTGACAATATACAACCCTGACATACTCCTTTCCCAATTTGGAACCATTCTGTTGTTCCATGTCCAGTTCAAATGTTGCTTCTTGACGTGACTTACTTCACTTAATCCATAAATGTGTGGAAATCAAGCAATTCATTTAAACAATCAAAGGATCAAAAAACTTAGAAGTGAAACTGGAAAATACTTTGAGATAACTAATAAACACAGCACACTAAAACATATGGATTACAGTAAAAACAGTGATCAAAGAGAAATTCATAGCTGCAAACGCCTACAGTAAAAAAAAAAAAAAAAAAAAAAGACCTAAAATCAGTAACCTAAATTTGCCCTGTAAGGACCTGTTCTCTGTTTATTCAGAAATTACACAGCCTAGCATGCAGTTCAGAAGAAAATGTCAAGTAAGAAGTGATCTTTTGCATATAAATATGCTTAGTTCCCTTAGAAGCAGCACTATAAGCAAGGAAAGACTTAGGGAAAGTTTGGGAGTCCTATAAGATACAGAGTGTAATATTGCAAATACTTCCATCTTTTTCTTAAAAAATTGCAAATTGCATCTGAATCACTTGCTAAGATGTAGAACTTGAAAATCAAAGCAGTAGAAGATCCAGCTTCTCTCAAGCATAATCTCACTAAGTGTCTGATTTCCTCACCAAATATCCCACTTCTGGACATTTCACATTGACCCATATGGCATGTATATCATCCTGATCCTCAGGTTTGAATCTTAAAAACTGAGATTGCTGAAGTGTGGAATCAGTGAGCCAAAGGTTTTTGTCTCACTTGAGAAAATCAGAGCATGAATGGTTCACTACTGATTCAAGGTTAAGAAAACACAACAAATATAAAACTATTACAGTGAATCCAATACAAAAGATGCTGTAACTTAAGGAATAAGAAACAATGCATAGGAATTCTTGAAAAATAGTGTACCTCTGAAGATGTTTTTCTAAAGAAGCAAAAATAAGGATTCAGACTTTTTTGTTTCAAAATATGTGCAGGAGGGTGAATCTTCTATGAGATAGAATGGGCAGGTGTGTTAATGAAGAAACAAATAGTCCAGAAAGCTCTACGTAAAATGCTGCATAATGTTGTTTTCAGTTTACATGACATGCTAGAAAAGAATAAGCTAAGAGGATTAAAAAAGATAGTTACTTGTTTTGTGGCATGGGAAGAAAACTTGACTACAAATGAGTGTAAGTGAAATTTTGAGGTCATGGAACTGTTCTATACTGTGAATACAAAACTCTAGTCATTTGTCCAAACTCAAAAATCGATATACCACAAAGGGTGAATTTTCATATGTAGTTTAAAATAATTAGGATATTATGGAAAACCAAAATGGGGTACAGACTATGACAGTTGAATCTCTTTGTGTTGTAAATGAGTGCTCTAATCATAGTGAATGAAATGGTGAAGAAATAAGCTGCAGCAGGTAACTTTAAAAAACATTGTTTCAACTGGTTGTTGGTGATGNGGTGGCTCAAGATGTGTATAAGAGACAGGTTTAAAATAATTAGGATATTATGGAAAACCAAAATGGGGTACAGACTATGACAGTTGAATCTCTTTGTGTTGTAAATGAGTGCTCTAATCATAGTGAATGAAATGGTGAAGAAATAAGCTGCAGCAGGTAACTTTAAAAAACATTGTTTCAACTGGTTGTTGGTGATGGTGGTTTAGTCTCTAAGTTGTTAAGTCTAAAGACAAAAAGATTGGTACACAAATACTGCACTCGAGTTTATAAGTTTAAGTATGTAGGTTAGCAACTCTGAAATGGCCTTTCATGTATATCAGATTTGAACAAATAAGTAAATATGTTACAGTGGCAGTTTCTTAGTCATAAAATGGGGAGATGATGGTAGAATGAACTATGTGTTACTGAATTAGAGGTAAAGATATAATTTTGAACTCACATATACGTAGATAGATAAGTAGGTAGATGACAGAGCTATGGAAATTAATACATACATGTGCATATATATGGGTTTCTATGCAAACCCAATGGAGCTCCCCTGGTAGCTCAGCTGGTAAAGAATCTGCCTGCAGTGCAGGAGACTCCAGTTTCATTCTTGGGTTGGGAAGAAACCTGGAGAAAGGATAGACTGCCCACTTCAGTATTCTTGGACTTTTCTGGTGGCTCAGATGGTAAAAAAAAACCTGCCTGAAATGCAGAAGACCTGGGTTTGATCCCTGGCTTGGGAAGATCCCCTGGAGAAGGGAATGGTAACCCACTCTAGTATTCTTGCCTGGAGAATCCCCATGGACAGAGGAGCCTGGCGGGCTACAGTCCAAGGGGTCGCAAAGACTCAGACGCAACTGAGTGACTAAGCACAGCATAGCAGGTGCAAACAAATATGGCCCAGCTTTATCCCCCAAGAGAACATAGAGGCAGTGACATCTTGGTAGCAATGAGCATACCTAGTTTCCAGGTCTTTGTTTCTAAATGACATCCTTTTTTTAAAAAAGAAAATTGAACTATAGTTGATTTACAATGTTTGTTAGTTTCAAGTGTACAGCAAAGTGATCCAATTATATATATACACACACACACACACACACACATTTATTTTCATATTCTTTTCCATTATAGGTTATTATTAGATATTTCCTTATGCTGCACAGCAGGTCCTTGTTGTTCACTTATTTTATATATAGTAGTATGCATATGTTAATCCCAAATTCCTAAATGCTCTTCTTTAATAACCAAAATGAAGGCTCCTTGGAACCCTGATCTAGGGCTGCTCTCAGGCTGGGGAATGGAATACACAAGTTGAGCATAGACCTTCTGGGAGTATTAGAGAGATAGAACCTGTTAAACAAGTTGATTGGGAGCATGGCAAAAGGACAAAAGAAATCAGTTAGAGCTCCCAGTGGCCAAATCTGGAACAGTTTGTCACAAAATAAATAATGAATGTTAGACTCTAATTCTGTGATGGTTAGCTTTATATGTCAAAGTCATGATAGACAAGGAAAGACTGAGGAACTATCATCACACATTAAAAGAAGCTTGGGAAAAATAACTAAATGTAAGTGTGGTACGCAATGTTAGATAATGAAACAGAAAAAAGCACATTTGTAGAAAGACTGGTAAAATATGCACAAGGTATTATTTATTTAGATGTAATTTAATTTCTTTTGTTAATTTTGTTACTTCTTTACAATCATGTTATGGTTGTGTGGGATGTTATCATTGGGGTAACTGGTTGAAGGGTGTATGAGAGTTCTCTATTTTTCCAACTTCTCTATAAGCCTAAAATTATTGCAGGTAAAGCTGAAGCAAGTAGCATTTATAATCTATGAGAGTTTCAAAATGCCTCTTGAAAAATTTTATTCAAATGAAGCCAAATCTGAGAATTCTGATTTCATCCTCTTTTCTTCAGTGTAAATCATTTAATCTGTTAAAATTTTCTTCACTTTCAATATATAATTCATCTTTGTTTTTCTGGTCTGCATCCTTTTCAGAGCTCTTCATCTATCCTAAGCTTTGGTGAAGCAACATCCTGATTGACACAGGCCAAAGCATGCCATATTAGCATCAATATTCACTACATTTTGACCCACACTGCAGCTACATAAGCCTGTCTTGCAATACTAGTGACAGGGATGTTGAAGGAAAAAGTCTCAGAGTTCTAAAGTTCACATAAATGTAAACAGTACTGGAAAAGTTGTAAAAAATAAAAGTTAAGTCTGAAAAGAGTAGACTCAACTGTTAAATGTATAAATTATAATGAAAATTGTAGTTTATAAATTATTTGTTGCATGTTATTTTTTANTTGAAGTTTAATTTGCATTTATCGCACTATTATGTCATTTGGAAACGAGGTCGACATTTCAATAAATTTTGAGTAGCTGTAAAGTAGGGTTTCTTACATAGACTTTGAGGAGTATATTAATCACTACTCTGTGCCTTTGGGGTTAAAAACTTCCCTACCTTTTTTAACGTGAAAGAAATCCATTAATTTTACCAGCTATGCAGATTGTTTAGATCTAGTGATGGCCACAAGATATTGCTCAATCCCAGCCTTCTGCCCCAAATCCAGTTTGTTGCTTGGTTTATGTTAGTAGATGGGGCAATAAATAGTCCAGAAGTTGTTCAGAACCACACAGGAAATCTGTTTTAGTGCAATAATCGATTCCTGAATTTGTTACTTGGCAAAAAAAAAAAAAAAAGAGAGAGAGAGAGAGAGAGAAAGGAACCTAAATTCTACCCAGTTTTCTCCTTTTCTGTCTCCTCCAACACAGTGATAACATGTAGTATAGCATAGACAGAGGTGAGTACTGATTGGCAGAGATGAATACTTTCAGACACTATGGGATGTAGACTTCTAAAAGTTCACATAAATGCAGTATGCTCATAATGTAAATTCAGTGAAGGTTCAGCTCCAAGCTCTGTTTGGTAACTGAGATATATATTCCATCTGAACGAGTAAAGCAAATTTTAAACAAGATTAACTGATTTATTATGAAGATCATTCATCTTCCAAAAAGAGGTCCTATCCTTCTGAAAGCAGAATGTACAAATATGAAGTCAGGGCATACATCTGTTAATGAAAAATATGTTAACCATCCTACTTGCCATTTAAAAGTAAAATCTTCCAGAAATTGGCTACATTAGAAATTACCTAGTTTGTATTTGAAACATAAGATCTAATTTAAGTGAAAGACTGATGCCAACAGATGCAGAAGTTTCTATATATTCAGAATGTGCTTTCTGAGTTGATAATGAAGCAGTATATTTGCCCTTTATGCTACAAGGAAAGTTGAATCACGTCCTTGTGGAGGAATGTGACAATGAAAAGTAAAGACCTTTCAGCTAAATCTTCACTTGATGTTATACTCGATTAAAAGGTATAAAGAAACCATTTTACTGTTTGCTAATACTTTATAATAATATGCACAGAGTTATTAAGAACTAAAAATATCAGGGACCAAGTGGGCTTTTTGAGGCTGCTTTCTTGTATGTGAATCCTCTATAACTAGGTAGCAGAGTGAGAAGGTGTTAAATGTGCCAACTGAACCATAGTCAAGGGGCAAATAATTAAGAATTCTCACCCTTGCAGCAGAAAATAGATTGCAGACTTCTTAATAAACAACTGTTTTAAGGATGGCACATTTATTTCACACTCTGAATTTCCTCCAACTCTGAATTTATTGTATGTCTTACCAAGGCAGATGTAGCTCTTGTGATGGTGATGGGGCCTGTTCCCTAGCTACGTGGGGAGGCTCTGTGCTCATTATGTTGCCGCCTCTACTACCTCCTTGCACAGATGATGTATCTGTTAAAGGCACTAACTGGGTAAACCCTAAATTCAATTCAGTAAAAAAATGACAGAGTCTGACTCGGTGGTTATTTGATCTCATGGTCTCTGACCCTGTCTCCCAGACCCCTCAGACAGAGAAGTGGGTTAATTTCCCTCCCTTCCTCTGGAAAGTGGCTGATGTGTGACTACACATGCTACACCCCAGCTTCACCTTGGAAGCCAGAAAAATATCCTGGGAGGAAATTCATAAAGCCACTGGACAGTAAAATAATTACATCATAACTTCTTTCCTCTTTTCTTCCTTTTCTTGTTCCCATCAGTGCTGAATGAGGAATTTGTAGAAATGAAGGGCCTATGCATTCAGTGCCTTACAGATTGTGAGGCACTGTTAGGATTCAAGGCTTATTGTTTTTATATGGGTGCTCCTGAAGGCAGGTGCCAGCTGTCACCTCCCGTTCTCTGGTCCAGCAAAGTTGAAAAGATGTCTGATTAGAGGGAAAGTTAATCTGGAGCAATCTGGGCACATTCCTAAGTGACTGATGGCAGGATTCCTGTTGGGAAGCAATTTTCCATGGACCACTCACATTTCTGCATGTCTTATACGACAGTGGCTACCATGGTGGCTCAGATGGCAAAGAATCTGCCTGTAATGCAGAAGACCTGGGTTTGATCCCTGGATTCGAAAGATTCCCCTGAGAAGGGTATGCCAACCCACTCCAGTATTCTTGCCTGGAGAATTCCATGGACAGAGGAGCCTGGTGGGCTACAGTCCATGGGGTCACAAAGAGTTGGACATGACTGATCAACAATTTCCCTTTCTTTTGAGTACAGGCACTGAGAGTTTTGCTCTGGACTCTTTTTTTCAAGGGTGTTTATGTTAATAGTGGCCTTGGATGACAGAGAAAGTGTCTCATTCCTTGGTCAGAAGACAGATTTGTTAGCTCTCCACGACCTAAAGATGTTTGTTGGCAGTGCTCTGCAAAAGATTCTGGTTCCTCAGCTGTGACACAGACCTGTTGTGTGTACAGCATTCTCTGAGTCCTCCCATGTCAATCTAAGAGGATTTGGGGAACCAATGCAACTATGAAGTTCATGCTGCCTACTGCACCATGGGTAATAAAGTCCTTTGTCTCTGACTCAGAGGTAGTTTATCTTCTGCCAACATCCATGAAAACATACAAACTTCTTAGCCTGTAAGTAGGGTAAAATCTCACCACTGTGACCCCTAAATATCTTCCCCATGGGTTGCTCTTGAAATATTCTGCAATCTATCTTTTGAAAACTATTTTGAGTATATTCAACCTTGGTGAATGCAGCAGGGTGAACATTTCTTAGTCCTCCTCCAGGACATAGGTTTACTAATTTTGAGTTTTTGTTGCTCAGTCAACCTTTAAGTATGCTCGGCATGTTAATCTTCCTGCCAGCATCTTGTCCACATTGCCCATGATATAACCATGAGATTTCATCAGGATTCCTGATGAAATTAAGGTACACTATGTCTATATATTTCTTCTGATCTGTCAGTCTGTGGTTTGGTTGCTAAGTCATGTCTGATTCTTTGCAAACTCATGGACTGTCACCCACCAGGCTTTTCTGTCCATGGGATTTCCCAGGAAAGAATACTGGAGTGGGTTGCCATTTCCTTCTCCAGAGGCTCTTCCTGATCCAGGGATTGAACCTGGGTCTCTTGCACTACAGGCAAATTCTATACCGAAGGAACCACCAGAGAAGCCCTGTCAGTCTAACACTAGCTATGATTTGGGGAATGATGATTATCTCTCACAATCTAATGCTACCTCCTATTAGCACTTCTCTTATAGCTATTTTTATACACAAACTCAGTGTTCTCATTCCCCCCTATGCCCACAGAGGAATGATTCTAATTATATTTTAAATAGATGATTTCAATTATATAGACATGTTGTTATTTTTCTAGTTCCTTTGTTACTGATTTGTGGATGTGTGTGTGTATGTTCACACATGAGTGTGTGTAAAGGAATTTTAAACATCTTAGATAGAAACCCAATATACCATATACATCAGACAAGAGGTGGGTTCTCCCATTAATTTTAACATAGAAAGTTTGGAAGACCTTGTTCATGTCATTTAATCTCGTAGGGCCTCTGCCTGCTCACATGAACAGGTTGTATTAAATTATTTTGACAGAAACTCTGCAAGTATATGAAACTATAATATTTACCTTTGTTGCTAAATATAATTAGTGATATATTGAGAATTCTTCAGAAACAGGATTCTACGTCACATCTGGTAGTTTAAATCCTCCCATCGGCAATAAACAGACAATGAAGATGATAACCCAAAGCAAAAGATTCTGAAAAGTAGCCATAGGCTCATATATGATAGAGGATTTCCCTAGCTTCATCATGGATTAGATTCTAATCTTTAAGTACTTTCCTGTATTATCTGATTACCTCTAATAGATGATGCAAGATATTTATTTGGTTGTGAAGTATTTCCTCGGAGAGTGGAACACTATATTGTTTTATATCATTGATTAAAATAAATGATAACATAAGGGCTGCATCAGGAGCTAAGTATTTTTGTAGCTAGATTGCATTCAGCTTCTTTCATCATACATGAAAAATCATTATACCCAGGGGAAGCCGAGGCAGATCTATGCAAGTTTTGCTTTAATGCTTTTTGTGTGATTCTAAGCTTCTGTGATGGCCCTAAATCCCTCCCTTTTTACATCTACTGCTCAAAATGTGTTATCTCTTCCAAGAATTCTTACTGTTGACCAAAGTGATTGTTGATGAAGTAATTAGAACTGAAGATGGAATTACAATTGCTAGCTGACTTTAAAATAGGGAGATTATCCTGGTGATCCCAGAGTAATCACAAATGTCCCTAAAAATGAAAGAAGACAGAAGAAAAGAAGAGGTCACTTATGTGATGAGAGAAAGACTTGGCTGATCTTTGCTGGCCCTGAAGCTGGAGGAAGGAAATGATAAGTCAAGGAATGCAGTGGCCTCTAGAAACAGGAAGATGCAAGGAAATAGATTCACCCTAGAAACTTCAGAAAGGAATGCACCCATGCTAATAGTCTAATTTCCATCCACTGAGATGTTTATTGAACTTTCAGCCTACAGAACTGCAAGATAAATAAATCTGGTTGTTTTGAGTCACTAAGTTTATAACAGTTCATTACAGTAGCAACAGAAAGAATAACAGCATCTATTCTCACAGGCTCTGGTTAAGATTTGTGTATTTTAATGTGAAGTACTATCCTGGCCACCCTTCCCACCATGACTTCCTGTGGCCAAAGGAAAACATGTCACTTAACATAAGCCAATCAGAACCCCTTTCCCTACAATTTAAAACTTGACCAATGAAATGGATAGAAGGTAGCAACGTTGTATTTACCCTTAAAGACATTGCTCCTGTTCTTTCCCTCTCCACAGCTGCCCAGTTTTGCTTTTCTGAGTCCAAGTCTGGTACAGTTTATTCAATATTTTTAGATATATCACATTCTTCCTCCAAATATCCTTTGCAGTGAAGCTAGCCTGTATCATATTCGTTTGGTTGAATCTGTAACACTTGAATTGAAAAACAGTCTCAGGTAACTTCTTTGCATTTTCATTTATTCATTCATTGTCATTCAACTTCTGTTACATGCTAGGCAGCCTTCTAGACACAATAAGACAACTCAGAGGAGGAATTCTCATGATAGAAATTTCAAATACTAGATTCTATATTTTGAGTAAGGGAGGAAGGAAAGTTTATAACATGTAGGTGGTTATGTCTGAGGTGTTTGTATAGAACCTGAGTTATGGGAAAGAGTAAAGATTAAGCATTAGCCCCTAGAACAGTACCTCAGGCATAATGAACACACAGATATTTGTTCAATGAATGGATCAAGATGTGGTATTAAAATTTGGGGCATGGTGATGGGATAATTAAGGCAAAGGAAAAGAAAAAAAGCTCAAAACCAATAAAAAATGAATAAAACTGTGTGTATAAAGTAGGATTCACCCACCTTTTCTCTTTGATTGGAAAAGATTTCAGGAACAGCAAGGAGAAATGAAGGAAGTAGAAATGTAAGAGATGGATTTATTCAAGATGCTAATGAAGAAGTGCAGATTTCTCATATCCAAAAGTAGGGGGCTCCCATGAAAACTTTCATAAACCAAAAGGTGTTAAGTGAAGAAGCAATTACAATAGGATGTATCTTGCTAAGGATGCAGAAAATAAATAGAAATGAAGTACAGATGCTCACAGACACAGTTGAAAGGTGTGGAGGCTTGATGCTGCGTGCAGTTCTCAGAAAGGAGCTTGGTGGTGTTACTTTTGCTGCTCTGCCCATGCGCAGCCTCTGTAATGGATCCCAGCAAAAGTAATGGTAAATGCTGTTTTTGCTTTGGCCCTTTTTCATTAAAGTGAAAATCCTCTTTGGATATCTTTGGGTTAGTAAAAACAGGTACTGTTGTATTAATAGGTCTTTTGTATAAGCAGAGTGTCATAACACGACCTTTTGAAAAGGGGGGTATACCCGTACTCAGTGTTTAGAGATTTCACTGAAATGTGGCCCAAAGAGTCTGTAGCATTCTCACTCTTCTTGAAGAAAATAACAAAATAAAATTTAAAACTGGAGAGTTTTTGCCTAGCCTACAGAAGCCACATATACAAAATAAAACTTTTTCCCTCAGCTTTTTATTTTGGAAAAATGTCAAACACATGGAAAAGTTGCAAAAATAATCAACACACACATATTTTTACCTATTGTATACGTATTTCAGAGTTTCTAAGAGTATATCTTAGGCATACTTACCACATACAAAAAAAAAAGTTAACTCTGTGAGATAATGGATGTGTCAGTTATCTTGATCTTTGAAATTATTCAGCAGTATTTAAGTGTATCAAGTAATCATTTTGTACACTGCAAATATATATAATTATACTTGTTTCTCAATAAAGCAGGGGGAAAGGACTTAGACAGTTTTCCAAAGAAGATATACAAATGACCAGCAAGCACAAGAATACATGCTCAACATCACTAATCATCAGGGAAAGGCAAAGCAAAACCACAATGAGATATCGCCTCACACCTGTTAGGATAGCCATTAAAAAAAAAAAAGTAAATGTTGGCTAGAATGAGGAGAAATTTGAAACCTTGTGTATGTTTTGTGGAAATGTAAAATGGTGTGGTGTGTCTGCTATGAAAACAGTATAAGGTTTTTAAAAAATTAAAAATTAAAATATGATCCAGCAGTTCCACTTCTGGGATACAGAAAATATGGTACATACATGCAATGGAATATTATTTAGCCTTTAAAAAGAAAGAAGTCCTGTATCATGGACTGAACTTGCTAAATGAGATAATCCAATCACAGATGGACAAATACTACATGATTCTACTTGTATGATGTGTCTAAAGTAGTCAGACTTTTAAAAGCCAGAAGTAGAATGGTGGTTGTCAGGGACTGGGGGTGGGGAGAAATGGAGAGTTGCTGTTCAGTGGGTATGGAGTTCTAGTTATACAAAATGGAAAAGTTCTAGAGATTTGATCTATAACCATGTGCATTGAGTTAACAATACTGTCCCTGTACACTTAAAATTTTGTTAAGAAGGATGACTTCATGTAATTTTTTTAGCCACAAAATGAAACTAATAGAACAAAACATGTAAATGTCTGGTTCCCTAGGAACCTCTTACCCAATGGCTGTAGCATCCATTTCTGGCTGAAGCAATTATTCCTATGATCTTGCTAAAATAATAACTTTCCAAATTTGTCCTTCTTTCTAGATTACTTGAAATTCTTCCATGAAGCAGAGCTATTTCTCCTCTCTTGTATTAGTTTAGTTTCAGTATAAAATCAGTTTAATGGGTTATAGTTTATAATTGGACTTCCTTTCTTTCTGGCTCAATGAGATATATCAGTATTTTCCCTGGCCAGGCCCGGAATCAGCACTGATTCCAGAGCTTTGAGTCCTTTCAGTGGGGAAAGGGTGATAATCACATCAATTATAATGGGCCCACCCTGACAGGCCTCAGCTCTCTTTCCTTACTCCTCCCTCTGCTTTATTTCAGTCTCATTGACTTTCTGAGTGTTTAAAAAATACTCAGAGCTTTCTCTAATGGCCTCCCTCATATATTGACTTGGCCTCTCCAACTTCCTTCTGGTCTCTGCTCAGGAGAAATCTCAGGTGGAGATTTCCATCATCTAAAGAATACATTCTCATGTTTGTCCTTCTTTATCCCCCTTCACTGCTTGATATTTCTTCACAGCTTTCATTACATGATGCCATATTATATGTTCATCATGTGTTTGTGAGAGCTGCATGATTCAAGAGAACCTTTCCCCAGGCACCTAAGAAATACCGGGCACCACAGGATTAAATAAATCTGTTAAATAAATAGATGAAGTTTAAATATTTAATAATGTATAGGTTTCTTTTTCATAAATATCAAATTTTAAAGCAAAAACAACTGTCTTACAATAGTTGCCAAAACTATCCATATTATATTAAAAGTATAAGAATTCCATATCTTGTATTCAAAGAAAATAAATCATTATCTTGAAGAGACAACTTCAGTTCCATTTTCATTACAGCATTATTCACAGTAACCAAGAAAATGTGATACACACACACAAATATTATTTGTTCTTTAAAGGAAATCCTGTTATTTGCATCAACATGGATGAACCTGGAGGACATTACATTAAGTGAAATAAGTCAAATACACAAAGAGTAATACACCATGATCTCACTTGTATGTGGAATCTTAAAAAATAATCATCATCATCATATAACTCTTAGTAAGAGACAGTAGAATGATGGTTACCAGAGACTGGGGGTGGGAAAAAAGAGAGAGATTTATAAAAATATACAAACTTCACTTATAAAATGAGTGAGTTCTTTAGACCTAATGAAAGCATAGTGACTATGGTTAACAATTGAAAACAGAAAGAAATCTGTGTCCTTATTTGTTATTATAAACACAGAATTATTTTATCACAAAGAAAGAAATTGATATATCTGAACTTTCTCTGAAATGTATATAATAGTGCATGTATTCAGTTGGTCAAAAAGTTCGTAAGATATTACAGAAAAACCTGAATGAGTTTTTTAGCTAACCCAGTATAATGTGCAAGAGTTAAATTGGGCTGAAAAGACAGGAAAACTACTGATTACTTCCTTTTTTCACCTTTCTTTCCTTCCTCCTTCTCTCCTTTACTTCCTTCCTTTTTTCTTTCCTTCCTTTATTTCTATTAAAGAGTAGTGACAAGCTACAAAGTTCATCATCAGTGCATAGTTAAAAGAAAACAGCATTCTAAAATCTGTAAACAAAATTGGTTAATCTATCAGCTCAAGATATTGATCTGTAAGTCTCTACTATGTTACAATTTTAATTATAATACATTCAAATGGGTATGTTTTACCATTTTAAAATAGTTTAATATTATAGTAAACTTTAAAATTGAATGAAACATTTTTAGAATTCCCAGGTGGTGCTAATGGTAAAGAACCCACTTGCCAATGTAGGAGACATAAGAGACGTGGGTTCAATCCCTGGGTCGGGAGGATCCGCTGGAGGAGGGCATGGCAACCCACTCCAGTATTCTTGCCTGGAGAAGCCTGGCAGGCTACAGTCCATAGGATTGCACAGAGTTGGACACAACTGAAGCGACTTAGCACAAACAACACAAATTCTAAAATTCAGATGGAAAATTGTTGATATTACTCTTTCTCTGTCTTACTAATATGTTTTTGGGGCAAAGTAGTTCCTTCCTAAAAAATACCTTGCTGTTACCTAGAGTGTGGCATATGGAAATGGAAAATTATAAATGCAACTTTTCCAAATATGATTTTAACTTGATTTGAATAACATTTGTAAATCAGAGTTTATTGCTTATATCTTTTACAGGGTATCTGACTTTTTAAGGATATATTTCATCACAAGTAGATTCATTCATTCTGTAGCTAAAATGAAAGGGCAAATGGATTAAAGTGTTTTTTTTTAAAGGCAAGTCTTGGCAAAAGTATCAATGTATAGATAGGGGGGAAAAAGATATGGGAATTTTGAAAAATAAGGTCTGTCTCTTATACACATCTTCCCTGTACACTTAAANGCTTCTTCAGCATTACTGGTTGGGGCATAGACTTGCATTACTGTGATATTGAATGGTTTTCCTTGGAGACGAACAGAGATCATTCTGTCGTTTTTGAGATTGCATCCAAGTACTGCATTTCGGACTCCTTTGTTGACCATGATGGCTACTCCATTTCTTCTGAGGGATTCCTGCCCACAGTAGTAGGTATAATGGTCATCTGAGTTAAATTCACCCATTGCAGTCCATTTTAGTTCGCTGATTCCTAGAATGTCGACGTTCGCTCTTGCCATCTCTTGTTTGACCACTTCGAATTTGCGTTGATTCATGGACCTGACATTCCTGGTTCCTATGCAATATTGCTCTTTACAGCATCGGATCTTGCTTCTATCACCAGTCACATCCACAAGAAGATGAAATCATATCAGTAATGAAGATTGAATTACAAACTGAACAAGGAAGAAAAGATTTGAATGAAACATAAAAGAATAATTGAAAAGGGTAAAAATATAACCAAAGAATGAAAATGAGACAGGAAAAAAATAGAGAGAAAGTGGCTGAAATGGGAAATAGGCAAAGATGTTTTTTTCCTAGTAGTAGTAGTTGCTCAGTCATGTCTGGCTCTTTGCGACCCCATGGACTCTAGCCCACCAGACTCCTCTGTCCATGGAATTTTCTAGGATGAATACTGGAGTGGGTTCCCATTGCCTACTCCAGGGGATCTTCCCAACCCAGGGATCAAACCCATGTCTCCTGCATTACAGACAGATTCTTGAAATAGTATATAATTGGAATTCTTGAAGATGATAAAGAAGCTGACAGAAAGAACTTAATACTTACAATTTAATCCAAGAAAAGCTTCTGGGGGGCAGAATCAAATACTTGAATTTATAAGTTAAAAGTGGTCATCAGGTACCAGAAAAAAATTGCCTCAAAGATGAACTTTAATATACTATTTAAACAGTTATGCTTTTTTTTTTAACTGAAGTATAGTTTATTTACAATATTGTGTTAGTTTCAGGTATATAGCAAAGTGATTCAGTTATTTCCAGATGATTTCCATTATAGGTTATTACAAGATAGTGAATATAGTTTCCTTGAAATCCTTATTGCTTGTCTCTTTTATGTATAGTAGTTTGCATGTGTTACTCCCTTAATTTACCCCTTCCTCCTCCATTTCCCCTTTGGTAACCAAAAGTTTGTTTTCTATGTCTGTGAGTCTGTTTCTCTTTTGTATATAAATTCATGTATATCATTTTTTAGATTCCACATATAAGTGATATCATATAATGTATGTTTTTCTGTAACTTATTTCTAAGTGTAGTATTCTTAGAATAATATTCTTACCAAGTCTAGTATTCTTTAAGTCCATTCTTCTTTCTTCAAATGGCAATGTATCATTGTTTTAATGGCAGAGTAATATTCCATTGTATGCATGTATGTGTACATATACATATATACATACATACATACACACCATATCTTCTTAAACCCATCCTGTGTTGATGGACACCTGGATTTTTTCCACATTTTCAGTTCATCCAGTTCAGTTCAGTCGCTCAGTCATATTAGACTCTTTGCGATCTCATGAATTACAGCACGCCAGGCCTCCCTGTCCATCACAACTCCCGAAGTTCACTCAAACTCACGTCCATCGAGTTGGTGATGCCATCCAGCCATCTCATCCTCTGTCGTCCCCTTNAAGCCAAGCCTGTGTGTCCTTCTGAGGCCCCACAGCGGGGGGAGCAGAAGCAGCAGAGTGCCCCGAAGCAGCTGACCCGCACACCCTCAGAAGAGACCCGCACGCCCTCAGAAAAGACCCACAGCCCACTCTGTGCTCGTGGGCGCAAAGGCCACTTATAAGTCACCCTGATTTGGCTGACAGTGTTCGTTCTGTCGTATCCTGGAACCCAGTTGCGTTGGGGGCAGGTAAGGGGATGGCAGGCTGGGGCTGGCCCAGACCGGAACCCTCCCGAGGCGTTCTGGGGGGAGCTCAGATGTGGGGCCAAGGGTCCTTTCTGTCTGCCTGTGCCAGGTAACAGAGATGCCGCTGTGACTAGATGTGGAGCTGCCAGGGGCCCACGTCCTGGGAGCAGGGCACCCGCAAACACGAGGTGGGGGCTGCGGGGAACCCTGCAGGCAGTGGTATCCGAAATACCCGCAGGAACCAGGCAGCCATGCTGAGCTTCCCCCGGGGCAGAAGCGGGCCACGTGCTCTCCACACCCTCTCGACAACCTCCCTGGCGGCCTTTGCTGTTGCTACTATTANACGAGGTGGGGGCTGCGGGGAACCCCGCAGGCAGTGGTATCCGAAAAAACCAGGCAGCCACGCTGAGCTTCCCCCGGGGCAGAAGCGGGCCACGTGCTTTCCACACCCTCTCGACAACCTCCCTGGCGGCCTTTGCTGTTGCTACTATTATCATCCTTGTGACACAGACAGTAGGTGCAGTTGGGAGATCGGAAGCTCCGTGCCGAGACCTAGACCCAGGCCAGCGCTGGTGGTAAAGAAGCAGTCACCAAAGACGGAATAGGAGACGAGCAGCTCAGAGCCTCATGCATACTCTGCAGCCAGACCCCAGGGGACAGGGAGGCTCCAGCCAGCACCGTGGACCCCCATGAGGTGGGCACATGCAACAGGACCTTGATAGGATTCAGCAACAGAGAAAACTGTGGCGACCCCAGTAAGAGCGACATAAAGTAAGATCCTCAGAAACAGTCCAGTGGAGAGACCAACACCAAAGGCAGAAAGCTTCCCAGTGGGTGAGGAAGCCAGTCTCTGAAGGGCGAGAGATTTTCNAAAATGGGCATAGTGATACTGATATCAGTCAAAGTAGAATTCAAAATAAGTAATTTTATAGCTAAAAGGCAGAAATCATGATTAAGATGAGATAATCAAAAATATCTTTCACCAGTTAGTAGAGAAAGAAAATACTAAGCAAGTTAAGCATGGTAAGCAAAACATTAAAAGATACAAAGAAACAGAAAATGAAAAAAATAGAGTCATTAACGTACCATTCTCAGCACAAGATACATCAACTGGGCAAAAATAAGTAAGAACAGTCTAAGGACATCACCAAGATGTCCATCACCCCAGCCTCCATTTCTCCCCACCTCCCCTGAAAAGATAAACAGTTAGATAGCTATCCACAAATGAAAACAGCTCTGGAGCCCTGTTAAGAAACTTCAGCAATACAGTGGTTCAAACAATCCTGAGAATAATAGCACAAAAAGAAAAGGAAGCTTCATTTTGCCTGCATCATCCCATCCCCCAAGCTGGCATTGCTAAGCACAAGAAGGAAACTTCCCAGCTAGAAATAGAGCCCTTCATCAAGAAGGGAAGAGAGGGGTGAGCGACCAGCTCCCCCAGCCTTTAGGACACTGCATGAGGGTCCCAATTTGGTTTTACTCCACTCACATTAGCAAAACTGAGACATGCAGAGATGGCGAAGAACAAGGAAGGAAAGCGGAGTCTACAGAGAGCAGCCACATAGCAGGAGTGATTGCGGTTGATTGTGACCTGCTCTGTGGACAAACCAAGCAGATTTTGCCAGTGAAGAAACTCACAGCCAGCAGAACCAGCCCTCTACGACTTTCACCAGTGTTTCCCCATCAAGTATTCATCTTTGATGATGCCAGCCACCTGAGTTCTTCCCCACACCTCACTCCTCAGCCCAGAACAGTACTGGCAGCCACCCCAGGCCTCTGCAGCTGCATGGGTGAAAAATGCCAGCCTAGACCTCTCCGTCTGACCCCTACTGCCATGCACAACTCAGGGCTAGCCCCTCCAGTTGTGCAGTTGCACACACCAGCTTGACACCAGCCACTAGAGCACGCACCCATGGGGAGCCTGTGTAGCCCACAGAAGAGTATGCTGACAGGCAGGGTACCTGTAGTTGGCCTCAGCCCTTGTCAGTACACAGCATCTGCACCACCAGTTCCAGCCACTGCTGCTACCTTCCCTGGTCCCTAGCCACTAAATCTGGAGGTGTTGCTGAGGAAGACAATAGCCCTTGAAGCTACTTCAGGCAACTTCAGATATTTGCCAAGGGCCACACAGTTGTCAATACTGTGTGTGGACCCCACAGCCCCAGACAAAAGGACACTGAGACTACCCCAGACCCCTCCCAAGGACTGGTGCTGCCTTACACCACTGGACTCCATGCCCTGTACCGCTACAGCCAGGGTCACAGCATATTCCAGCGTGGCTCAACCCAAAGGTGAAATTCTTCCTTTACTAAAGTCGATCCACGAAGTGTGGAAGAGGTGATTGCCTCTTCAATTATGCAGACACCTATGCAAGGCTACAGGGAACATGAAGAATCAGGGGAACAGTAATCTACCAGATGAACATGGGAAAACTTCAGTAACTGACCCCAAAGAAATGGAGATCAAAAACTGCCCAACAAAGAATTCAAAATAATTAAGATGGTCACAGAGGGCAAAAAGAGGGCAAATGTAGACAAATTAACAATGTTAGAAAAACAGTAAAAGAAGAAGTTCAACAATGAGATAGATAACATAAGAACTAAGAAGAAATTTGGAGGTGAAGAATATAATGACTCAATTGAGGAATTTAATAGACAGCTTCAGTATCAGATTTGAACAAACAGTAGAGAATCAGTGAGCTCAAAGAAGGAACTACTGAAATTATCCGATCAGAGGAGCAAAATAACCACGAAAAGAAATAAAGCCTATAGGAATTATGAGACACCATTAAGGAAACTAAGAAATGTGTTGTTGGAGGCCCAATAGGAAAAGAGAGGGAGAAAGCAGCAATCTTATTTAAAGAAATAATGGCTAAGAACTTGCAGACAGACAAACTGTAGATCAGGTTGCAAAGGGCAGGAGGAGGATTGAATAGGAAGTGATTGCTATTTTGGGGAGATTAAAATATTCTGGAATTAAATAATGGTAATGGCTCTATAGCCTTAAAAATGTGCCAAAAAACACTAAAATGTGCTGTTTAAAATGTTGAATTTTAGAGTATTGTAAAGTTAAATTTAAAAATAAATAAATAAATAAATTAAAAAAAATGTTTAGCAAAAAAAAATAATAAATAAATAAAATAATAAATAATTATTTTTAAATAGAAAGTCCTCTGAACCTTAGGATGCAGACTTTGCTCCCCATTCAGTTTAGATTTTTCGTTCTCCCCAAGGAGGTTCTCTAATTATTAAGTAAATTTGAATTGGAAATGTGATTCACAGGGGCTTCCCAGGTGGTGCTAATGGAAAGATGGGTTCCACCTGCCAGTACAGACATGGGTTCAATCCCTGGATCGGAAAGATCCCCTGGAGGAGGGCCTGGCAACCCACTTAAGTGTTCTTGCCTGGAGAATCCCATGGACAGAGGAGCCTGGCGGGCTACCGTTCATGGGGTTGCACAGATTTGAACATGACTGAAGCGACAGCGCCCACACATGCACGTGATTCACAGAGGTAACAGTGTAAAATAGTAAATTTAAAAAAAAGAAGAAGAAAAAGTAATAAGTTTGTGGCTTTTTGTTTTAGATACTTTATTCATCTGAGTTTCTAATAATGAAATTAGATACAGTAAAGAAAAATGACATGTAGTCACAAAAAAAGACACATTGACTTTCCCCTACCTACTGATGTGCCAGAGCCCCTGATCTCAGCACTAAGGCTCTGTGATAATGATAGAGCAAGAAAAAGAATAAGGAGGCATATTTGTGCCAGTGAAAGATGTCAGGGGATTGCCGTGGATGAGCCTTTTAGATTGACATGCACAGTTCCTTTAAAGTTATAAAAAGTAGTGGGTTTCTTCTGTGTGTCTTCAGTATGATAGCATCTTTTGTTTCTTCTATACATGTTCTTGTGAGAACATCTTATAGTCCGTATGAGTTTTAGTGAAATAAATCTAGTAGATCAGTCTATTTTGTATAGACTCATATCACCATGTATATCACCATGTAATATAACAAGAACTTTTCCATGGGATGTATAAAGCCTTGCTTTGTGAGTTAAGTCTGGCCATAAAGGAAATTTAACAGTGGACTTTCTTCTGAGGTGAAACACACTCCCCCATATGTGTCTTTCTCAAGGATGTTTGGCTTATGCTATATTTTAGTGTGGAGGTCAGAAGGTAAGTCACACCTCTCTGAGAATAGGGCAGAGTTCATCAAGGGGTCAGACATCTTATTATTAGATAGATGCTTGGAGAGGGAATGGTAACTTAGAAGGTTTGCCTTAGACAGATAATAGGACAAAATTGTTCTCTCCATCTCTATCTCATCCTCCTTTGTTTGGAATTGGGAAGTCTAAATAAACATGTATGTAGACACTTCTTGCAAAATTATAATAATGACACCTACTGTTTATTGTATAATCAAATTGTTCTAGTGACTATGTTAAGTGACTTTTTTTATTAGATCATTTAGTTCATCCAGTAACTATATAAGATAAATACTGAATTGTCCACACTTTGCAAATGAATGCACTAATATGTGTGGCATAACAACTCAGATGTTGAAAGTCTCACCTTTAGCCCAATTTTCTATCTTCTTTAAGCCATTTGGTCCCCTAAGATACTCTCACAGCTAGTCTTGCCCATTGGGAAATAGTTACTCTGAAATTGTGATGCCTCAGGAAGCCACTACCTGGCCTGCAATATCTGTGATAATATTCATTGTTCAAACTTGCTTTTATATTAAGAAGTATTTTGATATGCAGATTTCTTTGTGAGAACACATTGTTTTAGTCAAGTGGTTAGGTTAGCCTGGAAATGGATCTTAGTTTTCTTTTTCGTGTATAATTAAAATCATGTGTATTTGTTGAATCTAAAGTCTGCTACTTGTTTGTTGTGCAACTTTGAGCTACTTACTTAACCAATTTCCTTCTTTCTCCAAAAAAAGACCATGATTTGCAATGATGAAGGCGAACTGAGTCTTCAAAGAACTGGTTTGAGGATAAAATACATGAGTGTAGGTGAAATTTCTAGAATAGCGTTTGGTAAAGAGGTAGTCCTCAAGACACGTGCATTCTTCTTATTACCTCTTGAGTAAGAAAAACTTCTGATGATTATGGGTTTGGAGAGGGGCCAGTGAGTAACAAAGGAAAGGGACAGAGGGATTACTAGAGCCTAAGCCAGTGCCCAGTGAGGAGAGGTCTTGGTAGATATCACTGTACAACCCTTGGGAAGGCTTGAGAAGCCCTAGGTGCACTGGATAACTGAAAATAAGAGAACCACGAAATAGAGATCAATAGGGAACATTTAAACGTTTAGCATGTAGCCTGCCATCCAGTTTTGTCCAGTCCCTGGCCCTTACTCTGCATCTCAACACAAAATTAATTTCCAATTTTTTCTGTCTCTGCAGAAGTCCCTGATTTGGACCCAGATAGAAACAAATAGGTAATGGGAAATTCTTAAAGAAAAAAAAAATCACTCTAAAACAGATATTTCTTACACAGCAGTTCAGCTTAACACCAACTGGCCATTAGCTCCTAACACTAAGGAGGCTGTTTGTTCTTTGAAATGGAGGTCTCTTTATTTGACCTTAACAGCTGTCCTCTTTCTCTGAAGTGCCTTTGACTTTTCACTCCCAATTTTTCTTATGTGAGGAAAAGGACAAATAGAAAATATAAAGACATGGACAGGCCTTTCGTGGTAGAGGAAACATATGTAGGGGAAAATCGTGTGAAACGGTGGTCCAGCTGCATTGGTAACCAAGGAAATGCAGGTCAATGCCAGGGCGGGATATCATTTTGCACCCATTTTACTGGTGAAAGAAAGAAATCTGATCATACCAAATGGATAATACCAAGTCTTGGAAAAAATCTGAATTGTCATCATTACTTAGATTGTGGGAGGGTACAGCCACTTTGAAAAAGTTGACAATATCTTGTGAAGATGACCATTTGCATACCTGGCAATTTGCCTACCAATCATATACCCAGCAGAAACTCTTGCACAGGGAGAAATACACAGGAATTTTCATTGTAGCTCTTTTATAACAGTGAAAATCTGAAAACAACCATCAAAGGGAGAGTAAATAAATAAAATATTCATAAAATGGAATGTTATATAGTGATTGAAATGCCTAGACAACAGCTACATGCAAGAATATTAATGAATCTTAGTAGAGCAATTTGGAATGAAAAAAGTAATACATGAGATCACATATGGTTTATATCTTCAAGTTGAAAGAGTATTGAAGTTATAAATTGCTTTGTGACAAACTGCATCAAAACTGAGTGGCCTTACAAAGTCACTGTTTTGATTAACTAGATTTCTGGTCCAAACAAAGTGCCTTAAATTCATATCTCACAGTAGGTACAATACAACTTTTGGTACTAATGCACGAGAAAATCAAAACATAACTCTAAAATGTGAAAAAAGTCAAACTCATTTGGGACTCCNACTGTTTTGATTAACTAGATTTCTGGTCCAAACAAAGTGCCTTAAATTCATATCTCACAGTAGGTACAATACAACTTTTGGTACTAATGCACGAGAAAATCAAAACATAACTCTAAAATGTGAAAAAAGTCAAACTCATTTGGGACTCCAGAAATGGAGGAAAAACAAAAGCACAACTGTCACAATTTTATGACCCTCCTATCCAACAGAAAGAGCTTACTGAGGCCTAGTGTATCCTGACCCTCTAAATTAAACTAATAACTGAAGCATCCCAGGTTAACACAATGCTAAAACATTCTTCAGTGAACCCAAGTCCCACCAAAAACACCATGGGAAAATGGCAGCCCTGGCAAGGGGTTTAGTGGAAGGCCCCCACTAACAGCAGTTGGCTACCAAAAGGCTTCTCCTTCATTATTTGAACTATGATTGCTCTCCTCCAACAGGAGATACTGCATAGTGAAGATGTACTTGCAAAGGGGTAGAACAGATTGAGACGCCTTCCCATTCCCTTAGGCCTAAAATTGTCCTCCCCCACTCAGAAACATCAGGAGGTTGACTGGAGGGCACAAGGGCTTATTCATGATCGTCCACCCATTGGCTTCCCCTGGTCCAAGCCATAGGGTTAATTCCTTTAGAACAGCCCAGCTGTCAGTGTAAAGAGTTAACCCCCAAGGCTTATGAGTGATCACCAGCCAAACCACTCTGAGTTCAGCTCACTGGCTGCTGTGGTTCCTTCATGTTTACATCCAGATAGTGTCAGTATTGGGCTGAGGATTGACTGCTGTCCATGTGGACAGATTGCCCCAAATGGATCCATCCATATTGCAGGGCATCAGTGGGAATTTCCCCAGCTCCCCACTCTGTCTTGAGACTTCCCCACAGCCAATACCTTTATTGAGGTTTGTCATTCCCTCCCCTCCATATCAGCAAGGATTGCCCAACATCATCCATGTTTTGTGCCATGACTGGCTTCGGCATAGATATCAGGTGCTGAGGCAGACTGAAATATCTTGGCTTTCATTCTCGGGGCCTTCAGAAACAGAGGCAGAAATGGCCTGTCTTAATGCACACTCTGCAAGAATTTGCTGTACTCCCTTTATAGATTTCCAGGGTTCCACATGCCCAGGGAGAACTCCCTCATTGGACCAAACCTTCCTGCAGGCTGCAATAATCTGATCTATAAGGAAGTGTGTCCTATGAATCCTCCTGAGCACCATGTAGGTACTGCTGAAGGGCAGGGTGTGTGGTGATGTTGCTCATTTTCTTTGCCTCCTGCCCAGTCAGACAAATGCCACCCCTTCCTCTACCACTAACGACACC
>SJYV01019200.1:0-19842 GCA_006410875.1 Neotragus pygmaeus
CCCATCTCTTTAAGAGTTTTCCACAGTTATGATCCATGCAGTCAAAATCTTTGGCATAGTCAATAAAGCAGAAGTAAATGTTTTTCTGGAACTCTCTTGCTTTTTCGATGATCCAACAGATGTTGGCAATTTGATCTCTGGTTCTTCTGCCTTTTCTAAATCCAGCTTGAACATCTGGAAGCTCACAGCTCACTTACTGTTGAAGACTGGCTTGGAGAATTTTGAGCATTACTTTGCTAGCATGTGAGCTGAGTGCAATTGTGTGGTAGTTTGAAATTTGGCATTGCCTTTCTTTGGGATTGGAATGAAAACTGACCTTCTCCAGTCCTGTGGCTACTGCTGAGTTTTCCAAATGTGCTGCCATATTGAGGGCAGCACTTTCACAACATCATCTTTAAGATTTGAAATAGCTCAACTGGAATTCCATCACTTCCAGATATATTTAATTGGAATATCCTATCCCACCCCTCTAGGTCAGTCACTGCGTACCAGAATGAGCTCCCTGTGCTATACCAAAACTGCCCACTAGCTATCTACATGCATAATCGTCCATATGTTTCACTGCTACTCTCCCAATTTGTCCCACCCTCTCCCTTCCCTTCCATGTCCACAAGATATTTTCTGTCTGCATCTCCATTTCTGCTCTGCAAACAGGTTCATCAGTGCCATTTTTTTCTAGATTCCATATTTATGTGTTTATAAGATATTTATTTTTCTCTTTCTGATTTACTTCACTCTATAACAGACTCTAGGATCACCTGCCCTAATAGAACTGATTTGAATTTGTTCCTTTTAAAGACTGAGTATTACTCCATTGTATATATATACCACAACTTCTTTATCCATTCATCTGTTGATGGACATCTAGATATCTTCCATGACAAGGCTATTGTCCATAATACTGCAATGAGCATTGCACTCCCATTGTGATTACTATTTCTGTTTTAAAGAGTGCTCTGCATATACATTTCTCCTCCTCCTAGTCTCTCTTCTTCTCATCATGTACTGTTACCATTGTTTTAATTATTGGGTTGTATATCTGTTGGGGCTTATCTCCTAACCCCTGCTATTTAGAAACTTCATGACTATTTACTTTCACTTTAAAGTCATCCTTCTGTATCTGAGGTTTCTGTATCTGCAGAATGGAAACCAACGTTGAATGGAAAGACTTCTAGAAAGTCCTGAAAAGCAAAACTAGAATTTGCCACCTACCTGGCAACTATTTACATATCATTTACATTGTATTTATTATTTATGTAGTATTTACACTGTATTTGATATTAAAAGTAAACTATACATGATTTAACTTATATATAGTGTTATATATATTATAAATAATATACAATTAAAATTATATAAATATAAAATATATTAAAATATAAAATAATTTTCATTATAACATTATAAATATAAATGTATATATAAACATATACATAGGTCATATATAAATATTATGTTATTTTATATAAGAGACTTGAGTGTCTGTAGGTTTTGGTATCAGCAGGGAGGAGGAGTGCCTTGGAACTGATCCTCCAATAATACTAAGGGTTGACTGTATATGAAATTTAGAATCGGACATCTGGTTTCAACATAAGTATCTACTATTTTTATTTGGATCATAAATATTTTATAATTTATTTAGGGGCTAAATGACATCTTTGAGATGTTTCTCCTATTCAAGAACGTGGTGTCTTTCCATGAACTGTTACCCTCTGTTGTGACCATTAGTAATACTCAAAACCTGTTTCACTTATTTCTTGTTTTATTTGTTCTTATATATTTTGCTTCCCTTGATGCCATAACAAATGGCATTTGCTCCTTTTTCCCCCACTGAATCTTTTATCTGGTTGTTATATGTATTTACAAAAAATATTGACTACGCACATTTACTTTGTATATTTCTACATTTCTGAATTCTCTTATTGCTTAGATTAGCATTCCAGGTATGTCCATATCTATCATTACAAAATTTTGATAGTATTCTGCACCCTTCTATAATTTTTAACCTCTGTTTTGTTTAGTTTTATCTTGTCTTGCATTGTCAAGTTACATTGGCTGGTTCATCTAGCTAGATACTAAATAATGGTGGTGATATGCAAAGATTCACATCCTGATCTCGATTCTAGGGACAAAGCTTCCAATATTTTTCTATTGACAGGATAATCATTTGGAGGCTGAGGCATCTTTTGTCATGTAAATGAAGTGTCTGTATATAAATTCCTTATTTATTTCAAATTTTAAAATTAAGCATGTAATTGAATTTTCTCAGATGCTTCTGCACTATCTTGAAGATAATTATTAGATTTTTTTCTCCATAATGTTATTAATATGGTGCATTAAGGTAACAGATTTCTAAATAGTGTTTCATTCTTGTGAATGTGTGTGTGCTCTGTTGTTTTTGACTCTGTCTCATGGACTATAGCTTGCCAGGTTCTTCTGTCAATGGAATTTTCTAGGAAAGAATACTGGAATGGGTTGCAGTTCCCTACTCCAGATTCATCCTTGTAGACAAAGATACTCTTCCATGTATAAAAATAATTTTTAACAAATATTTCTGGGACAAAAAGCTGAAAAGTGAAGGTGTTAGTCACTTAGTCACATCTCACTCTTTGCAACCCATGGATTGCAGTCCACTGTGTTCCTCTGTCTATGGAATTCTCCAGACCAGAATACTGGACTGGGAAGCCATTGCCTTCTCCAGGGGATCTTTCCAACTGAGGGACTGAACCTGGGTCTCCTGTATTGAAGGCAGATTCTTTACTATCTGAGCTGGGGAAGCCTGGCATAAATGGATAGCTACATGCAGAAGAATGGGTTTGGCCTCTTATCTCACACTGTGCTAAGTTTTGTCAAGAGAACATACTGGACATGGCAAATACCCTTTTCTAACAATACAAGAGATGACTCTACACATGGACATCACTAAATTGTCAATACTGAAAACAGATTGATTACATTCTTTGCAACTGAAGATAGAGAAGCTCTACGCAGTCAGCCAAAACAACACCTGGAGCTGCCTGTGCCTCAGATCATCAGCCCTATTCAAAGTTCAGGCTTAAATTGAAGAAAGTAGATAAAAACCACTAGGACTAAATTAAATCTCTTATGATTATACAGTGCTGTGCTTAGCTGCTCAATCATGTCTAATTCTTTGCAACTCCATGGACTGTAGCCTGCCAGGCTCCTCTGTCCATGGGGATTCTCCAGGCAAGAATACTGGGGTGGGTTACCATGCTCTCCTCCAGGGGATCTTCCCAACCCAGGGATGGAACCCAGGTCTCCCTCATTGCAGGTGGATTCCTTACCATGTGAGCCACCTGGGAAGCACAAGAATATTGGAGTGGGTAGCCTATCCCTTCTCTAATGGAGCTTCCCTACCCAAGAATTGAACGAGGTCTCATGCATTGCAGGCAGATTCTTTACCAGCTGAGCTTCCAGGGAAGGCCATGATTATACAGTGGACATGATGAATAGCTTCAAGGGATTAGATCTGGTAGAAATTGCCTGAAGAACTATGAAAAGTGGTTGATAATATTATACTAAACATTAAAACTAAAGGCAAAGGAGAAAAGGAAAGATACACCCATCTGAATGCAGAGTCCCAAAAAATAGCAAGGAGAGATAAGAAAGTGTTCCTCAAGTATCAGTATAAAGAAATAGAGGAAAACAATAGAATGTGAAAGACTAGAGATTACTTCAAGAAAATTAGAGCTACCAAGGGAACATTTCATGCAAAGATGGGCACAATAAAGGACAGAAATAGTATGGACCTAACAGAAGCAGAAGATATTAAGAAGAGGTGGCAGGAATACACAGAAGAACTATGCAAAAAACGTTCTTCATGACCCAGATAACCATGATGGTGTGATCACTCACCTAGAGCCAGACATCCTGGAGTCTGAAGTCAAGTGGGCCTTAGGAAGCATCACTACCAACAAAGCTAGTGGAGGTGATGGAATTCTTGCTGAACTATTTCAAAATCTAAAACATGATGCTGTTAAAGTGCTGCCCTCAATATGACAGCAAATTTGGAAAACTCAACTGTGGCCACAGGACTGGAAAAGGCCAGTTTTCATCCCAATCCCAAAGAAGGGCAATTGTAAGCAATGTTCCAGCTATCATACAACTGTGCTCATTTCATATGCTAGTATAAAGTTATGCTCAAAATCCTTCATGCTAGGGTTCAGCAGTATATGAACCAAGAACTTCCATATATATAAGCTAGGTTCAGAAAAAGCAGAGGAACCAGAAATCAAATTGTCAACATCCACTGGACCATAGAAAAAGAAAGGGAATTCCAGAAAAACATCTACTTCCACTTCATTGACTACACAAAAGTCTTTGACTCTGTGGATCACAACAAACTGTGGAAAATTGTTAAAGAAATGGAAACACTAGACTACTTTACCTGTCTCCTGAGAAACCTTAATGCAGGTCAAGAAATAATGGTTCAAACCTTACATGGAACAACTGACTGGGTTCAAAATTGGGAAAGAAGTATGACAAGCCTATATTTGCCACCCTACTTATTTAACTTATAGGCAGAGTACATCATGTAAAATGCCAGGCTGGATGAATCACAGGTTGGAATCAAAATTGCTGGGAGAAATATCAACAACCACAAATATGAAGATGATACCACTCTGATGTCAGAAAGTGAAGAGGAACTAAAGAGACTCTTGATGAGGGTGAAACAGGAGAAGGAAAAAGCTGGCTTGAAAATCTACATTTAGAAAACTAAGATCATGACATCCAGTTCCATCACTTCATGGCAAATAGAAGGAGAAAAGTGAAACAGTGGCAGATTTTCTCTTCTTGGGCTCCAAAACCACTGTTAATGTTGACTGCAGCCATGAAATTAAAAGATGCTTGCTCCTTGGAAGGAAATCTTTGATAAATTTAAACATTGTATTAAAAATCAGAGACATCACTTTGCCAACAAAGGTCCATCTAGTCAAAGCTATTGTTTTTCCATTAGTCATGTATGTGGGAGTTGGACCATAAAGAAGGCTGAATACCAAAGAATTGATGCTTTTTGATTGTGATGCTGAAGACTCTTGAGAGTTCACTGGACTGCGAGGAGATCAAACCAGTAAATCCTAAAGGAAATCAATCTTGAATATTCGTTGAAAGACTGATATCTGAAGCCACAGTACTTTGGCCACCTGATGGAAAGAGCAGACTCCTTGGAAAAGACCCTGATGCTGGGAAAGATTGAAGTCCGGAGGGGAAAGGGGTCACAGAGGATGATACGGTTAGATAGCATCACGGACTCAGTGAACAGGAATTTGAGCAAAATCTGGGAGACAGCAGAGGACAGAGGAGCCTGGCATGGTGCAGTCCATGGGGTCACATAGAGTCAGACACGACTTAGCGACTGAACAACTCACATGATATACAAAAATTAACTCAAGATGGACCAAAGACCTAAACATAAGAGCAAAAACAATAAATCCCTTTGAAGAAACTAAATAGATCTTTATGATCTTCAATTTGGCAAAGGGATTTTAGATAAGAAAATGAAAGCCCAAGAACCAAAATAAGCTATAGATAAACTGAGATTATAGATGATAGACTTCTGTGTTATGAAGAGCACCATTAAAAAAATGGCAATATGACCCACAGAATGAGAGAAAAACTTTGCAAATTGTATATCTGATAGGGACCTGCATCTGGAATACATGAAAAACTCTTTCAATTCAATAATAAAAAGACAAAATTCCAATTTAAAACGGACAAAGTGTTTGAATGTTTCTCTCCCTCCTCAAATATACAAATGGCCAATAAAAATATGAAACGGCGTTCAACATCATTAGCCATCAAATAAATGCAAATTAAACCCACAGGATACCATTTCACACTTTCTAGGATGAATAAAGTAGAAAAGACAGATAATAACAAGTATTGGGAAGTATGTGGAGAAAGAGGAACCCTCAAACATTGCCAGTGGGAATATGGAATGATCCAGTTGATTTGGAAAGCAGTCTGATAGACCTCAGATACGTTTAACAAATGACCCAACATTTTTACTTCTGGAACTATAACCAAGTGAAATTTACATAAATGTTTATAATAGCATTATTCAAAATAGCCAAAAGATCAGAAAAACACAACAGACAGATGCATAAACAAAATTTGGTAAATCCATACAATTTAATAATTCAGGCAAAGAAAGGAATGTAATAACGATGAGACAATTTAAAACATGATGAACCCTGAAAAAATTACAAGCGAAAAGTCACTCAGAAAACACCATATTCCATATGATTCCATTCATATGAAAGTCCAGAATAGGGAAGTCTACTGAGAAAGAAAGTAGGTTCGTGTTCTTAGGGCTCAGGTGACAGCAGGGACGGGATGATAGAGGTGATGGCGAAGGACAGGTGGTTAACTCCTGAGGTCATGAAAATGTACTAAAACTGTGGCGACAACACTAACATACTACACTAAGAACAACTTGAAGTGACTGAACTGTATACTTAAAGAGTTCTTTTCCTTTCTATTATTCAATGCAAAACTATTCCAATGGAGCATAGTGGAGAAAGGAGACAAATCTCTGCATTTCCTTATCCCTGGGCATCTTTTCCTTTCTTTCAGTCTAAGAAGGAATTTGCATACATTGTAGTTTATTTAGAATTTTCTAGCTTACAAAACAAATTGCTTTATAGAATGATTTATAAGATTATGGAAGACTTCAAAGAGGATGACTGAGATAAACTCATCAATTTTAAGTGTTTCACTGGTTGCTGTAAAGAATTAAAAATCATTATAATTTAGATTATTCAGCACTCCAGTAAGCATGAGTGAAAATCAACTTTAGCTCATAACTTTAATATTTTCATACAATCAAAATATAGAGATATACATTAAGTAGGCATAATATGAGTTAATTGAACCAAATATCTTGGGTATGTTTTAGAAATAAAAGAAATGATAGTTTTTATTAGCATATTAAAACCAAGTGAAAATTAAAATAAGTTCACATTGTAAAAAAGTTATCAAGCAATAAATACAGCACCACAGCTACCACTACTTCTATGTACATTGGATTACATTAGAACAAACACTAAATGCCATAATCCATATTCTATGAATAAACGCACTAAATACATTTAGAATTTAAAAAAATGACAGACTAGAATTTTTTTTAAATTAAAATGACTTTTGCAAGTACTTGCAGAAAAGTAGCAGATTTACATTTTAAAAGTTAGAAATTCCCCAGTAAGCTTTTAGATACTACAGCAGTTTGTTTTCAAAACTTATATGTTTTATTTTTTCTTCATGAGTAAAGTACAAAGGAGATCTTAATTATTAGTACTTCAGCTTTAGAGAAGTCTAATACTTAAAAATATTACTTCCAAAAATATATGGGTACAAAACTAACACTCATTAATCGTGGACTGTCTACGCCTAAAGGTGGTACAATAGATAAATCCTGGCCAAAAAGGAAATCTGATCTAAACTGAATATGATAAAGGCACAGTAAAAATACTTGAAAGTTACAATGTATTTTTAATATGATGCTTGCTGATAATTTGACATTTTCTATTGTCATTTATGGTTGAGACTTGATAGTTTGTCTGGTAGAATGCTGAAACATATGAACAGTGCCAGCAAAGGACTTGAATCTGCATCTTTGAATAATAAATAGCTAAACGAGTTTATTTAAAGGAATTATATTATCTAGCATTAGAAAGTCCAGAACCGTCTGCATACCTTTTTATGACAACTTATTTTGAAATCTATAAATCTGAGACTAACAATACAGCTTTTACATGTGTATAGGTAAATCATAAATCCATTGATCAGGCCTTTTAATAAGTTAATTCTTATTAATTTAGATGATTTTCCTGGACAATTTCAGAGGGCTTCTGGACTTATCATTTATTTACATCTTAAGAAAAAAACCTGTGATGAGTAAGTCATTAGTCTAATCTATTTTAAGCAGATTGACACACCACACACAAAAAAGAAAAATAATGAATTCTCCTGCCCAAATTGACTTATGAATTTCAGAAATTTCAGTGGAAAATGACATTAGGGAAAATGAATCCCATTTAAATATCACTTTAATTCATTAGGGAAGATTTCTTTCTTCTTGATTTCATTATTCCATAAATGTTCCAACAAAAATTCTTACCCACTGTTACATGCAGGTCTTTCATTGTATTATATCATCATATATACTAGCTCTATCAAAATATTAAAACATTTTATATGATATATATTTGTCTACTTTTAAAAAATAGACTGGAGTATTTCCAAAACTATATATCATCTTATAGTAAGTCAGAAAAGTAATATTTTTAATGGGATAAAAACCAAAAGAGTAACCAACAGGCATTTGTTACAGAAGGCATTTAAATTTTCTGGATTAGAATGAAAATTCATCGTCAAAACAAAAGGAAAAATATGTCAAACACATCTATTATTAAGATTTGAATCACCAAAGCAAATATATTCAATAAAACAATGGCCTTGAAGGATTTTTAAATAAATATTTTATATCTTATCATAGATATTTCTCAAACCTAGTTCTCAAACTTCTGATGCTGACATCTGGTTGTCTTTAAAATATTTAACAAATATAGAATTCCAGATTCTATTTTATTATAAAATTAGCCCAGAGACAGTATCAGATATTAGCATGCGTACTTTGTTACATTAAGCATTTGTTTTAAAAATTATGTAGATTGTATATATTTGAGGCTATAAAATAGAATGACAGAGTATTTACAAGCTCATTTTTCACAATTTGTACAAACTTTTGAGGAAATAATAAACCTTTCACTGATTTCCTTCATGTAAAATAATTGCTAATTTGTCCATATAGTAGAAATGGAAAGAGCAAGGTTTCTATTTACAGGTACATCGACATGAATTCCTTCCCATTTGTGTAGTAAGATAGGAAAGTTGTTGACAACATGTTTTGTAGTATCAACCTAGATGTCTCCCTAATGATAGCAAAGCAGGATTGCATGTCATATATATATTCATCAAGTCTCAAAAATGCATATGACAAAGGGTATAATTGTGATGAATCAGCAAATAAGTAGCCAACAGCTATTCTGCTCAATATTTTTTCTGGGAAGATGACAGTAAGCAAAGAGGAATAATTAATTATCAGGTCCATTTAAACAAAAGAGCTAGAACATTTTCTGAGTAAAAAATCAACTGCAGCAATGAACTTGGGAAAAAGATTTTAAAAACAAATGAAAGGTCATTTTCCCTCTAAATCTATAAGCCTTCCCTAGGCCTCTTTAGGCAACAGGAGTGGAATTGTGTCCACCAGGTCTATGAACTTTTATAACTATTTGTGGATTCACGCAGTAGTGTCCTGGAGGTGGCGCAAACCAACCTACAGGAATAGAGTGTGCTCATCTTTACCCAGTTCCACATGCAGTGATGTTAAGTCGATAGCTGGAAATCAGTCATGGTGGGAGTATTTACAACGTAAAAACTGGCAAATATCCTAGATCAAGACAATCTTCCCCCAGGAAGCTAGTGTGAAACATTTATCAACACACTACTGAATTCATGGGGGTTTTCTTTGTCACCTTCAAATAATTCATCTAATACTCAAGTCTTGTGGTTGTAAAGTCATAGATCCAAGTCCTTGAGTTAGGAGTAGCAAAAAATAGTTCAGCAATACACCCTCTATTATCAATCGTATAACTTTTCCGGTTTTATGACCACGTTTTCAGTATCGTGGATGCTTTTTCCATTTAAGTGTTCGCTTAGACAGTCATGACTGTAACCTGTACCATCACTGATTGTTGAAACTGTGTAAGATGCACTACGGAGAGTATCTGAGTGGGAAAAGTTGTTTCCAAATTGGATTTTATATTGATTCCAGTTTCTTCTCAGAATTGCTTGAACCTATAAAATAGAAAGGGCAAGAGCAATTAATTAAATGAGATGAAGATAATATGTCTAATAGTACAATAAAATTCATTATATACAAAAGATTTTCTTTTAAAAAATCACTGATATTAATGGGTAAATAATACTGCTTTCTTTTCTTAATTAAAATATGAAATTGAGTAAACCATCTTTATATTAGGAAATGATTGTAATTACTTTGTTCTTTAGTACAGACTACAGAAAAATTCATATTTTACTTTCTATGCTTTCTCTTTGAAGCTAAAATGCACAGGAATGTCTAGCTGTCAAGTAATTAATCTGCACTCTCACAAGCTGGCACGAGCAACATTTAGTTCTGTATCAACATTTTATTAAAAGAATGAGATAACTGGTGATGAGAAAAGAGATAAAAGAAAAAAAGTTAGGGATATAGGAAATATAATAAATCATCATCAACATCAGTAGCACTCACTTTTATTAAGTGATTACCATATGACCGATATGTAGCTTAATAGCTTAATAGCTACATTCTTTGGGAAAAAAAAGAACAGAGTTTAAAAAAAAATAGGAATTTGCATGTGAAAAATAATTAGGAATGTCATCACTCCACTTTCTTTGTATTTAGATCCCTCTCTTCTAAATTTGAAGTTTAATTACTCTACCTTGTGTTTGGTGCTAGGGATCAGAACTAGGTAGGCCATATACAGTTACTTTGGGGTGTGTGCTAAGTCGCTTCAGTTGTGTCTGGCTCTTTGTGACTACACGGACCGTAGCCCTCCAGGCTCCTCTGTCCATGGAATTCTCCAGGCAAGAATACTGAAGTGGGTTGTCATGCCCTCCTCCAGGGGATCTTCCCAGACACAGAGATGGAACTTGCGTCTCTTATGTCTCCTGCATTGGCAGGCGTGTTTTTTTTTACTGTTAGTGCCACCTGGGAAGCCCATATAATGACTTTGGTGTTAATTTAACATAAGACACAGATGATTTTCTTTATATTGAGTCAGTAAGCATAAACGAGATTATTCAAACACACCTCCAACTCCAACATCTGTACATTTCCATGTCTGATGAGGGCCCTTCCAATGACCAGAGTCCCTAGTTTATGCTAACGGTGCACATTTTTTTGATTGAGTGGACTTGAGATGAAAGCAACCTGAGGACTTGTCAAGCCACAGTTATTTAACTAGCGACAAATGCAAATAAGAATATTTTGGCTGAGAAATAAAAATAAAATGTGAGAATAAAAAAGTAAATAGAGATCTTAAGACAAAGACAAGCTGTTTGACCTAATGTGGAAAGCAAGAAGGAAATGAAGCCTGAGCAAATGATTTTAAGAAGTATAAGACATACTTGGAACCACACAAAATGAATTTGACAGCATGTCTTCGTGTTATGAGAATGGGAAAACTAGAGGCAAAGAGACAAAAAAAGAAGGGTTAAATGGCAACCCACTCCGGTGTTCTTGCCTGGAGAATCCCAGGGACGGGGGAGCCCGGTGGGCTGCCGTCTATGGGGTCGCACAGAGTCGGACAGGACTGAAGCGACTTAGCAGCAGCAGCATAGCATTTCTTAAGATGAGAAATGAATCATACACAAGCAGGTATTATATCTAGAGATGAAGAAAGGGGGGCAGATATTGGAGATGTTGTGGGGAGCTAAAGGATTTGGTAACAACTTGATCAAAATTTTTATATTATTATAATTTTCTAATGCCAAAATTTTCTCAATTTTAGGACATGGCAAAATATCAAGGCCCATGTCTCTATTGCTTATGTGGATAAAGTGCAATAAGAGTATTATACATTAGTTTAAATATTCCCTGTGCACTCTTTCTAAATATAAGGGTCAATTTGAGATTTGATTCCAATATGAGTAATGTACCCCTTTATATATATATATTTATAAATGAGTGATTTGACAGACCTAATAAGGAATCTTTAATGTACTGTCTACTGAGGTTGGAGCATGGTGCTAAAAACTTTCTATTCCTAGTTTACATTAATCCCTCTGAGATTTGTGTAAGGAACTTGCTTTTATATCCTTTGAATAGAAGTGCACACTGGGGCTCCTTGGGGTTCACAGTATTTCCCATGATGTTACAGCCAGGAACAAAGTGACATCTTTGGGTTTAAATGCACTATTGTGTCAGCGCCTTTATTCTACACTGCCTTCCATCGCTAAATATTTTACTAATGATTATGATTTGTACATTAAAAAAGATGTCCTTTATAAAAATAAAATTTGTTCCTGCAGATACAAAGGTATATCTTTCTTAGTTCATACATGCTTTATGTCATACTGTAGCTTTCTTATCTATATTTAATTGTAAAATCCTATATAGGCAGAAATTGGATTGTCTAATTCAGTTTATATAATAATAAATTTATAGTTACACAATAAATACTATTTGAATTTTATTATCAAAACAATGTATCTATTCTTCCTAATTGCATTCTCTGTCTCTTCTTCTCACTTCAGAAAAAGTCACCCTTGTCCTCTACACAGCAGAAGAATCATGAAGAGACCACTTAAATATGTTTGATACTTCTATATGCCATTATAAATAAATAAATATATATATAATAAAATCTATATTTAAAATTAAGAAATAAATATGAAATTTTATATGCTAAGTAAAATGTCACATAAACAAGAGAAAAATATAATTTTTCATGACATGTACATGATTTCTGACATTGATTAGTTGCATAGAAATGATTCTTATAAAGTTATGTTAACTAGTTCCAGGTATTCCCAGTCTGAAGCTTTGTGATAATTTTCACAGTTACAAGTGTGTAAGTCTTATCATTTGCTGTCTGAATTTCTAAACTTTGTTGAATTTTGCCAAGATCCTCCAACAGGTTAACACTGTCAAGTAGATTAAAAACATAAAGAGCTAAAGCAATATAGCCCAAACCACTGAGCTATAGTTCTATTCACATGCATAAGAAATGTGGTAACAATTTCTAAAATGCCTGAAACTTTCCAATTAGGAAAGCCTTGGATAAAAATCCTGAAATATCTCAGAACACATTGCCATGTTATGAATTAGAGTACTTGATTATGTTTCCTAATCTGCTGCCACTCTTCTGTATGCTGCTGCTGCTGCTAAGTCGCTTCAGTCGTGTCCGACTCTGTCAGGCTTCCTCGTCCCTGGGATTCTCCAGGCAAGAACACTGGAGTGGGTTGCCATTGCCTTCTCCAATGCAGGAAAGTGAAAAGTGAAAGTGAAGTCGCTCAGTCGTGTCCAGCTCTTAGCGACATGGGTTTACATTTTTAGAAATCTTTTTTATTCGACATAAAAATGTTTCCAAAGACCACAGTGCGGACAAGGCCAACAGAGAAAGAGAGAAAATTAAAATGAGGCAATTTTATTTCCCATTACGGTATATATTCGATGAAGATAAGGGTTGTCTAACACTGTACCTAAGACTAAGTCCAGAATTAGTAGGATCAGTTCAAAATGTAAGTTGAAAGACTAAATGAATAAAAGTCATTGACAGAATATTTTAAAGTGAGTCTGAATTTGCCCTAACCTCAACTCTAATTTGACCTGAACTTTTGGGAAGAAGAATTGCATATATTCACAGAGCCTCTAAGGTTCTTTTTTCTGACAGAAATGGAATTTGAAATACTTATTCCTAGGGGATTTATAATTCTTTCTCTTTTTTAAAGGAAAAAAAATGGATTACAAACGCAAAAAGATAAAAGAAATAAAATCAGTCACCATACCTCTCCATTAAAGAAGCAGAAAATTGTAGATACCAAGAGACCCTGTAAAAGAAAAATAGAATTATCTGATTCCAAATAGAAAAGATACATTTTTTGGTAATCAATTTGTTGTATAGGTAGTCAAAAATGGAGTCAAAGCTACATGTAAATTTACATCCAAACATCACAAAGTGTCTTCATGATGCAAGAACACCATACCTGATAGTGCATGAGGATGTTTATGATGTAATCATATATCTCTTCTGCAATCTTTCCTTCAGGTCGCCATGGAATCAGCACAAATTCAATGCCAAGTAATGGCACCAGGATAAGTGTAGCCCTCACAGCTTTCATGTAAAGATTGGATTCTGCTTGGTGAGTAACTTTTAACTTGGTGATAAGAACACGTACAATATTTAATAGGAAAAAAAGATTCACCTAAAAGAAAATAAAATGGCATATGGAAATTATTTCATATTAAGATTCTTTACTGAAGAATCACTGATATAAATCTTAGAATATTTTCAGTACACAATATGTTCTGTTGAAGAGATAGTTGCTTAAATATTAATTTTTATTTTTGCTGTTGAATTTTTCTTTTATTTTTTTTCTCCAGCTTTACTGACACAAAATTGACATTATTTAAGTTTAGGTTGCATAGCATAATGATTTTATTTATTTATTTTTTTAAATTTTTATTTATTTTTTAATTTAATTTTTATTTTATTTTACTTTACAATATTGTATTGGTTTGGCCATACATTGACATGAATCCGCCACGAGTGTATACGAGCTCCCAATCCTGAACCCCACCTCCCACCTCATACCACATATCATCTCTCTGGATCATCCCCATGCACCAGCCCCAAGCATCCTGTATCCTGTATTGAACATAGACTGGTGCTTTGTTTCTTACATGATAGTATACATGTTTCAATGCCATTCTCCCAAATCATCCTACCCTCGCCCTCTCCCTCAGAGTCCAGAAGTCCGTTCTATACATCTGTGTCTCTTTTGCTGTCTGGCATACAGGGTCATCATTACCATCTTTCTAAATTCCATATATATGTGTAAGTATACTGTATTGGTGTTTTTCTTTCTGGCTTACTTCACTCTGTATAATTGGCTCCATAATGATTTAATCTCACATATATTGTGAAATGATAACCACAATACATTAAGCTAATGTCAACCATCTCATACAGATGCCAAAAAATCTATGTATGTATGTGTATGTATATATATATAAATTTCCTTATGCTGAGAACTTTTACAATTTATTCTCAGCAACTTACATATATATCATACAGTGGTGATAACAATAATCGTCATGCTGTGCATTACATTCCTTGGTCTCCTTCATCTTACACCTGGGAGTTTGTGCCTTTTGACCATCTTCATCCAATTCCTCCATCCCTTACCCCTAAGGGCAACTGCAAATATGATCTCTTTTTTTCTATGAGCTTGTCTATTTGTTTAGATTCCACATATAAGTGATATCATACAGTATCTGTCTTTCTCTGTCTAACTTATTTCACTTGGTGTAATGCCCTCAAGTTTCACTCATGTTGTCTTCAGTGTCAGGATTTCCTCATTTTTTATGGCTAAACAGTAATGTGTGTGTGTGTGTGTGTGTGTGTGTGTGTGTGTGTGTGTGTGTGTGTGTGTGTGTATCCTTCTTAGGTTGTTTCCATGTCTTAGTTATTGTGGATAATGCTTCTATGAGCATGGGATGCAGATATTAATATATTTACTAATATGTTTTTGTTTTCTTTAGATATTGGAATTGTGATTTATTAATTTAAAAAGTACATTAATTTTAATGGACTTATATCTTAAAAAATAAAATTATGGTGGTGTTATTGTGGACCACATTCAGTTGAGTAACATCTGATTGTTTTGCTTAGTTTATTATCTTATGCAATATTTTAAAATCCTGCTATGATTAAGAAAACCAAAACTTTGAATATTTTAATCCCAAAGAAAGGAAACAATTGTTTGTAACAAAGGCTAATTAAGTCTCTACTCTGTATTAGTGTCCAAACAAAGTACTTTCCAAATATGTGTGTGTGTGTGTGTTAAGTTGCTTTAGTCTTGTCTAACTCTTTGCTACCCCATGGACTGTAGCCCGCCAGGCTCCTTGGTTCATGTAATTTTCCAGGGAAAAATAATGGAATGGTTGCCATGTCTTCCTCCAGAGGATCTTCCTGACCCAGGGATCAAAACTGTGTCTCATGTCTCCTGCATTCGTAGGTGGATTCTTTACCCCTAGGGCCACCTGGGAAACCCATCCAAATATGTATTCTATCATAATAGCCATTTTCATATTTTTAGATTTTTCTTCCTGTGTTATTTGTGTGTGTAACGAAAATCATCCCAGTTCCCCAGTATAGTACTATAATCTTCATCCTTGTGAAGAAGCTGAATCACATACTTAAACTAGTTGATATTCAACCTAGATCATCCTAGGGTTAAAACAATTTTGGCACCCAGCAGAACCTTCTGTTAATTACTTTCTGTGATTTTAAAGTCCTATGAATTAACAACTTTCCCCAAGAGAAAATGTTCCCTTTGAAAGGGAGACATAAAACTTCAAAAATATAGTGTTCAGGAAATGAGCAGAGTTCTACAGAAATACATTTCTCTCTCTCTCACTCTTTGGCTGAATATACTTTCTTTCTTATCTTCACCCATGTCAATATCTGTTATTTTGTCTATTTCCTCTATGCCCATTCCTTATGCCTTCCATAGAACTACAGATATTAGCCCCAGAAAAGCCACTTAGGGATCTTTTTCTAATATGCTGTTCTCTTTCCTTTTTTCTCACCTTGACTTTTAGCATCTGTGCTTTGTTTAATAATCTAAAATTTTCAAATTGCATACTATATGCAATTTATATCTTACATCTATTAATTGGAAAAATAATGATATATCTCATCTAATATAGAAAGCAATGGACAAATAACATACATTTGCTGATTTGAGGCATGTATTATGAAAATAACTAGGCATAAAAATATTACACTACCATTCTTTTAGAGAATTCAATGGAGCATATGCTTCAAAAATAAACAGCTAACTATAGTCCTGATGGAAACATATCTATGAAAAGAAACATGGTTACAGACATAGGAATGTCTCTGTTAAAGACAAAAGCCACATAAGCCACTTCAACAGGTGTAAAAATGAAATGTGATGAATCAACACATCAGCTGCTATTCCACCTATCCTACTGTATTCCCTCCCAGGGCATTCATTATTATTTTAAAAGTTTTGACTAAGTGGAAATTACTACCAACCCATAGAAGAAGAGGTATAATACCATTTTATCTGTTTATAAATTTAGAATATTTTATAATCCTAATATGCAAAAATCACAATTATAAAAATCAGTATAAATGTTGCAATTTAGATGTCCCTTATAAGAAAACTTCTAAATGCAAAGTGCTTCTCCAAAATGCAAGTCTGATTTAATATGTGAAACTAGAAATGAGAATGTCCTCCTGATTTTTTGTAAATGTTTTCACTTATTTTAGTTACAAATTGAGCAAGAATTGTGAAGTTCAGATGAATTACATCTGAATCTCATCTACCTTAGAGAAAAACTAAGTGAGTAAAATAGAAGAAACAATTAACTCCAACACCCATAAAGTTCACATAGGTGGTAGGTACCACGGGACATTTTTCACACCATGATACCACGTAGGCTCACAGCAGGAAGCCTGAGCTCAGTGGCAACAAGATTCCTGAAAGTACTCTCCTACTAGATTAGCCAGCAATCACTTAACTGTACACTGAAGTGAGCTAAACACTTCTCACTAAACACAAATTAAATGCATCCTCTCTTAATTTCCCCTTAGCAAGATCTCAAAAGTGCTGTAGCCACTCTATTACCTCCCTGCTCAAGGGGAAATGTGGCAGAGGAAGTCTGAGTGGAAAGAAACTGATTGTGGTTGAAATATTTTATTTATAAAAATTGTGCAAAAAACATGTGACCATATAAACAATCGCTGGAGCACCTCCCAAGACCTTGGAATTGCCCAGTGAGAAGACCTAGAGCTTAAACAAAGGCAGAAAATTTTATCCTGGAAGAAAAAAAGGGCTCCTAATCTTTTGTCAGGCCAGAAAAAAGGTTAGGCACATAATGTAGATTTTCACTTCCTTTCTTACTGAGCAGCTAGCTGGGCTATATTCCTATGTAATATTTTATCCTAATTGCACCACGTTCTCTTTCCTCCCAACATTGATGTGGAAAAGTTCTTTCAAGAACTGTGCTAATTGCTGTTACATTTCTCACTCGTTAAGTGCATTTGTTATTTCCTTAACCTTCTGATTTAGAATTTTGATTGCCACCCACACTCACTAGAACCCTCCTCTGCCCTCCTCTGTTGTGCTCGGCACCCTGGAGGCTCTGAGACAACTCTGAGGACCACTTCATCACCAGACTTTCTTGCCCTCAGATTTTGTTGCATTTGGCCAATGAGAGGAACCAGGAGATCAGAACATGGGCAGAGAGAGAAGTTTGAGTATTTCTTTTTCCCTTTTCCCTGTTAGGCTGTGGTTTTGGCAGTAGCTGTGTTCCTCTACCCAAGGCCACACTTCCTATTGGGCCAGCCCTCCTAATACTTATCCAACCCCAGGAACACTGTTCTGTCCTCTCCTCTTCTCTTCAAGTCTAGCCACGATAATAGCGTCCCACTGTTGGCCCCTGCTACCTCACCATCCTTGTGAATTAGTTCCTTTACTCTTTTTTCCAACACTTCAAATAAGCCCTCCAGTTATTTTTAAAAAACCCTCAAATAAACCAACACCTTTATTAAACCCTCTTCAATCAAACACTGGGAGTATGTTGTCTATGTCCACTGAAATCCTAAAGGATATCATAGGCTAGATGTTTCAAGAAATAAAGTTGTGCTATGAACAATGATAGAAAAAGGAGCATTTTAATTACATACCAATAAAGCAGCACAAATTGGACCATGAATAATGTAGAGAAGTTGCGTATCAGAACTGATCCAGCAGCTAGGGAAAAAAGCAGGAAAATTATGTTGAATATTTTCATTCTACTTACTTCCAATTGAAATAAAAAAGAGATTATCTTACTTGTCATTGTAATATAATCTTCTGGCAACAGCATGAATACAAGCAGGAATCAGTGGAAATCCTGAAAATGTCAAACAGAAAATAAATAGGCAACTTTCTCTATAGATGGAATTCCTAAAATATATCATGAAACTTGGAACTCAGAGATAGTCTAGGAGCAAAAATAACTGGCCATTATATGCCTGTCAAGTACGTATTATCTGTCTAGTTGAACAGTAAATTTGGTAAAGTATTAGGTATCTATATTTTCAAGTGTGTGTGTGTAGTTTATTCTAATATAAGTCAGTTTGAATCAGTGGACTCCAGGGCCTAAGTTCATAAATGTGCTGCCTATTCTCAGAAGCTTAGAAGAAATTCAGAATCCACATATTTTCTATAAAATGGAATTGGCCAACATTTTGTAGATAATCAGATGTGGGAAGAAGTTGAGACTGACTACATGAAAAAGAAAAGAGAAAGATGGTTTATATATCAGAAATTTTGCATGCTCTTAGCATTCTAAATCAGATATTTCAAAGATAAAATGAAGATTTCTTTTATAAAGGTAGCCTAGATATACTAATAGCCTAAATACATGGGCTTCCAGGTGGTGCAGTGGTAAAGAATCCACCTGCCAATGCAAGAGACACAAGATGTGAGGATTTGGTCATGGGTTGGCAGATCCCCTGGAGGAAGAAATGACAACTCAATTCAGTGTTCTTGCCTGGGAAATCCCATGGACAGAGGAGCGTGGGGGCTACAGTCCATGGGGTTGCAAAGAATTCCATACAACTGAACATACACACATACAGGTAACTGAGCAAAAATTGCACTCACTTGGGAAACATATGTCTGACATTTTTATACTCAATAATATCAAATAATCAATAGAAATAAATTCTAGTTCAGTGAAAAAATAAAGATGGTGTGTTTACCAGTTCAGTTCAGTTCAGTCACTTAGTCATGTCCACCTCTTCAGGACCCCATGAATCGCAACACACCAGACCTCCCTGTCCATCACCAATTCCCCGAGTTCACCCAAACTCATGTGCATCAAGTCAGTCATGCCATCCAGCCATCTCATCCTTCTCGTCTCCTTCTCCTCCTGCCCCCAATCCCTCCCAGCATCAGGGTCTTTTCCAATGAGTCAACTCTTCACATGAGGTGGCCAAAGTATTGGAGTTT
>SJYV01019203.1:0-10348 GCA_006410875.1 Neotragus pygmaeus
TGCAGGCTCAGGCTTCCCATCGAGGTGACACAGGGGTCTATCGGCTTCCCCTCGAGGCTTTCCCACAGGTTTCAAACACGTGCCACCGAGGTGTGAGCCAGTCGTCGTGGTGAATGTCGAGGTGGCTCAGGGCCACCAGGTTCAGTTGGTGTGGACAGAGACATCTGGAGGTCTCATGGAACAGGTGGCATGAACCCCGGAGTTCCTCTGGACACTCCAGTGGAGAGCACCTCCTCTTGAGATGCCACAGGACTGGCGGGAATCCTTCCCTGACGAATCAGTGAAAGAAACCCTGGTTTCGAACGGAGCAGGGGGACACAGTACTCCTTGTGTCTTGTGGTGGGAACCTAGNCTGGACACTCCAGTGGAGAGCACCTCCTCTTGAGATGCCACAGGACTGGCGGGAATCCTTCCCTGACGAATCAGTGAAAGAAACCCTGGTTTCGAACGGAGCAGGGGGACACAGTACTCCTTGTGTCTTGTGGTGGGAACCTAGGTGTTCCTCTTGAGTGGAAATGTGAATGTTGGGATAAACTGGAGTCACTGCAAGGGTGTGAAGGAACCCGTCGAGGTTCATGAGATATGGGGTGACTTCCCGTGAGGTGCCACAGAGGACAAGGGCCTAATTTCGCCTGGAGGGGAGATCCTTTTGGTGTTTCTCGAGTTGCGGCAGGTTCCTCTCGACTTAGGACGTGGACACCAGGGACCCGCCCCAGAGGACTCCGGAAAGGCCAGGCTCCACATGAGTTGCCAGGGCCCTCTGGGGATTCCTTGGCAGTCTCTTCCGGATTCTACGTCCTTGTTTTGCACCTGAGGATTCCTCTCCGCTGCACACGTGGACCGTGGAGTTCCCCTGGATGCTCCCCAAGTGAGGCAGGTCTCTTCTTGTGTGGAGACGTGCACTTCCGATTTCCTACCGAGCTGTTGCTGCAGGGTCAGTCTTCCTGTCGAAGTGACACAGGGATCTGGAAATTCCCCTCGAGGCTTTCCTCAGGGTTGAAACACGTGCCAACGTGGTGGGAGCCAATCCTCACGGTGACCGTTGAAGCGGTGCAGGGTCACAAGGTTCCGATGGAGTGGCCAGAGATATCTGTGGGGCTCGTGGAACAGGTGGCGCGACCCCCGGTGTTCCTCTGGACACTCTTGTGGAGATTACCTCCTCTTGAGATACGACGGAACGGTCGGCAATCCATCCCTTAAGAAAGAGGGAAAGAAAGCCTGATTTCGTGCGGAGCAGGGGGACAAGGGGTTCCTCTTGAGTTGTGGGGGGCCCTCGATGTTCCTCTTGAGTGGAGACGTGTATGTCGGGCTATTTTTGAGTCACTGCAAGGGTGTGAAGGAACCCGTCGAGGTTCGTGAGGGATGGGGTGACTTCCCGTGAGGTGCCCCAGAGGACAAGGGCCTCATCTCGCCTGGAGGGGAGATCCTCCTGGTGTTTCTCGAGTTGCTGCAGGTTCCTCTCGAGTTACCACGTGGGCCCCAGGGATGCGCCCCTGAGGCCTCCGGAAAGGCCAGACTCCAAGGGAGTTGCCAGGGGCCCCTGGAGTTTCCTTAGCAGTCGTTTCCGGTTCCTTAGTCCTTATCTGGCACCTGAGGATTCTTCTCCACTGCCGACGTGGACCGTGGGGTTCCTCTGGAGGCTCCCCAGTGGAGTCAGGTCTCGTCTTGAGTGGAGACGTGCCCCTCCGCTTTCCTCCCAAGCTGTAGATGCAGGGTCAGGCTTCCCATCGAGGTGACACATAGGTCTATGGGCTTCCCCTCTAGGCTTTCCCACAGGGTTGAAACACGTGCCACCGTGGTGTGAACCAGTCTTCGGGGTGACTATCGAGGTAGCTTAGGGCCACCAGGTTCAGTTGNTCCAAGCGAGTTGCCAGGGGCCTCTGGGGATTCCTTGGCAGTCGGTTCCGGCTCCTATGTCCTCATCTGACACCTGAGGATTACCCTCCACTGCAGACGTGGACCGTGGGGTTCCTCTGGAGGCTCCCCAGGGGAGCCAGGTCTCGTCTTTATTGGAGACGTGCACCTAAAACTTCCTCCCGAGCTGTAGCTGCAGGATCAGGCTTCCTGTCGAGGTGACACAGGGGTCTGGCGCTTGTCCTCGAGGCTTTCCCATTGGGTTGAAACACGTGCCAATGCGGTGGGAGCCAACCCTCGGGGTGACAGTCGAGGGGGCCCAGGGCCACCAGGTTCAGTTGGAGTGGACAGAGACATCTGGGGGTCTCGTGGATCACATGGCTCAAACCCCGGCGTTCCTCTGGACATTCGTTTGGCAAGCGCCTGCTCTTGACATGGGACGGGACCCTCCGGAACCCTACCCCCATGAAGCTGGGAACTGAAGCCTGATATCGAGCTGAGCAGGGGGACACGCTCGTCCTCTTGAGTTGTAGTGGGACCCTCGGTGTTCCTCTGGCGTGGGGACCTGTATGTCGGGATATCCTTGAGTCGCTACAGGCATGTGAAGAAACCCGTCGAGGTGCATGAGGGATGGGGTGACTTCCCACGAGGTGCTGCAGAGGAAAAAGGCCTCATCACGCCTGGAGGTGAGATCCTCCTGGTTGTTCTCGGGTTACGGCAGGTTCCTCTCGACTTACGACGGGGACCCCAGGGAGCCACTCCAGGGTCCTCCGAAAAGTCCAGGGTCCATGCGAGTTTCCAGGGTCCTCTGGGGATTCCTTGGCAGTCGGTTCTGGCTCCTAGTCCTCGTCTGACAGCTGAGGATTCCTCTCCACTGCAGACGTGGACCGTAGGGTTCCTCTGTAGGCTCCCCATGGGACTGAGGTCTTGTCTCGAGTGGAGACGTGCACCTTGGCTTTCCGGCCGAGCTGTTGCTGCAAGGTCAGGCTTCTCTTCGAGGTGACACAGGGATCTGGGGCTTCCACTCGAGGCTTTCCCACAGGGTTGAAACACGTGCCAACGCGGTGGGAAACAATCCTCGGGGTGACAGTCGAGGCGGTGCAGGGCCACCAGGTTCCAATGGAATGGACAGAGACATCTGGGGGTCTTGTGGAACAGGTGGCACGACCCCGGAGTTCCTCTGGACACTCCTGTGGAGAGCACCTCCTCTTGAGATGTCACAGGACTGGCGGGAATCCTTACCTGATGAATCAGTGAAAGGAACCCTGGTCTCGAACGGAGCAGCGGGACATGGGGCACCTCTTGAGTTGTGGGAAACTCGGTGTTCGTCTCGAGTGGAGACGTCATTGTCGGGATATTCTGGATTCACTGCAAGGGTGTCAAGGATCCCGTCGAGGTTAGTGAGGGATGGGGTGACTTCCTGTGAGGTGCCGCAGAGGACAAAGGCCTAATCTCGCCTGAAGAGGAGATCCTTCTGGTAATTCTCGAGTTGCGGCAGGTTCCTCTCGAGTTATGACCTGGACACCAGGGACCCGCCCTTGAGGCCTCCGGAAAGGCCAGGCTGCAAGCGAGTTGCCAGTGGCCTCTCGGGATTACGTGGCAGTTGGTTCTGGCTCCTACGTCCTCGTCTGGCACATGAGGATTCCTCTCCGCTGCACATGTGGACCGTGGGGTTCCTCTGGAAGCTCCCCAAGGGAGTCAGATCTTGTCTTGAGTGGAGACGTGCACCTCCGCTTTCCTCCCAATCTGCAGCTGCAAGGTCAGGCTTCCCGTTGAGGTGACACAGGGGTCTATGTGCTGCCATTGAAGGCTTTCCCACAGGGTTAAAACACGTGCCAGCACGGTGGGAGCCAGTCTCCGGGCTAACTATAGAGTCGGCTCAGGGCCACCAGGTCCACTTGGAGTGAACAGAGACATCAGGGTGTCTCGTGGAACAGGTGGCCCGACCCCCGGAGTTCCTCTGGACACTCCTGTGGAGAGCATCTCCTCTTGAGATGTCACAGGACTGGCGGGAAGCCTTCCGAGACGAATCAGCGAAAGGAACCCTGGTCTTGAACGGAGCAGAGGGACACGTGGTTCCTCTTGAGTTGTGGTGGGAACCTCGGTGTTCCTCTCGAGTGGAGACGTGAATATTGGGATATTCTGGAGTCACTGCAAGGGTGTGAAGGAACCCGTCGAGGTGCGTGAGGGATGGGGTGACCTCCCGTGAAGTTCCACAGAGGACAAGGGCCTCATCATGCCTGGAGCGGAAATCCTCCTGGTTTTTCTCGAGTTGCGGCAGGTTCCTCTCGAAGTACGGGGTGGAATCCAGGGACCAGCCCCTGAGGCCTCTGGAAAACCAGGCTCCAAGCGAGTTGCCAAGGGCCCCTGGGGATTCCTTGGCAGTTGGTTCTGGCTCCTACGTCCTCGTTTGGCAACTGAGGATTCCTCTCCGCTGCACACGTGGACCGTGGGGTTCCTCTGGAGGCTCCCCAGGGGAGTCAGGTCTTGTCTTGAGTGGAGACGTGCACCTCAACTTTCCTCCTGAGCTGTACCTGCAGGGTCAGTCTTCCGGTCGAGGTGCCACAGGGGTCTGGGGCATGCCCTCGAGGCTTTCCTACTGGGTTGAAACACATCCCAACGTGGTAGGAGCCAACCCTCGGGGTGACAATCGAGATGGTCCAGGGCCACCAGGTTCTGATGGAGTGGACAGAGACATCTGGGGGTCTCGTGGATCACGTGGTTCGAACCCCGGTGTTCCTCTGGACATTCCTTTGGCAAGCACCTGCACTTGACATGCGACCGTACTTTCAGGAACCCTTCCCCCACGAACCCGGGAAAGTCCGGCTGATATCGAGCTGAGCAGTGGGACACGGGCATCATCTCGAGTTGTGGGGCAACTCTCGGTTTTCCTCTGGCGTGGAGACCTGTATGTCAGGATATTCTTCAGTCGCTGCAAGCGTGTGAAGGAACCCGTCGAGGTTCATGAGGGATGGGGTGACTTTCCGCGAGGTGCCGCAGAGGAAAAAGGCCTCATCTCGCCTGGAGGGAAGATCCTTCTTGTTGGTCTCGAGTTATGGCAGGCTCCCCTCGACTTACAATGGGGACCCCAGGGACCGCTCCAGGGCCCTCTGGAAAAGCCAGGGTCCACGAGAGTTCCCAGGGGCCTCGGGGGATTCTTAGCAGTCGATTCTGGCTCCTACGTCCTCGTCAGGCACATGAGGATTCCTCTCCGCTGCATACGTGGACCGTGGGGTTCCTCTGGAGGCTCCCCAGGGGAATCAGGTCTTGTCTTGCATGGAGACGTGCACCTCAGCTCTTCTCCCGAGCTGTAGCTGAAGGGTCAGGCTTCCTGTCGAGGTGACACAGTGGCCTATGGGCTGCCCCTCAAGGCTTTCCCACAGGGTTGAAACACGTGGCAACGCAGTGGGAGCCAATCTTCTGGGTGACAGTCGAGGTGGCTCAGGGCGAATAGGTTCTGTTGGAATGGACAGAGACATCTTGGGGCCTCTTGGAAGAGGTGCCGTGACCCCCGAGTTACTCTGGACACTCCTGTGGAGAGCACCTCCTCTTGAGATGTCACAGGACTGGCGGGAATCCTTCCCAGACGAATCAGTGAAAGGAACCCTGGTATCGAACGGAGGAGGGGGACACGGGGCTCCTCTTGAGTTGTGGTGGGAACTTCGGTGTTCCTCTCGAGTGGAGACATGAATGTCGGGATATTCTGGAGTCACTGCAAGGGTGTGAAGGAATCCGTCGAGGTTCATGAGGAATGGGGTGACTTCTCGTGAGCTGCCCCAGAGGACAAGGGCCTCATCTCGCNTCGGTGTTCCTCTCGAGTGGAGACATGAATGTCGGGATATTCTGGAGTCACTGCAAGGGTGTGAAGGAATCCGTCGAGGTTCATGAGGAATGGGGTGACTTCTCGTGAGCTGCCCCAGAGGACAAGGGCCTCATCTCGCCTGGACGGGAGATCCTCCTGGTTTTTCTTGAGTTGTGGCAGGTTCCTCTCGAGTTACGATGTGGACCCCAGGGACCCCCCCCTGAGGCCTCCAGAAAAGCCAGGCTCCAAGCGAGTTCCCAGGGGCCTCTGGGGATTCCTTGGCAGTCGGTTCTGGCTCCTATGTCCTCGTCTGACATCTGAGGATTACTCTCCACTGCACTCGTGGACCGTGGGGTACCTCTGGAGGCTCCCCAGGGGAGTCAGGTCTCGTCTTGAGTGGAGACGTGCACCTCAACATTCCTCCCGAGCTGTAGCTGCAGGGTCAGGCTTTCAGTCGAGGTGACACAGGGGTCTGGGGCTTGCCTTCAAGGCTTTCCCTCTGGGTTGAAACAGGTGGCAACGCGGTGGGAGCAAACACTCGGGATGACAGTTGAGGGGTCCCAGAGCCACCAGGTTCTGATGGAGTGGATAGAGACACCTTGGGGTCTTAAGGAGCACGTGGTTCAACCCCTGGAGTTCCTCTGGACATTCCTTTGGCAAGCGCCTGCTCTTGACATGAGACTGGACCATCGGGAAACCTTCCCCCACGAAGCCGGGAAAGGAAGCCTGACCTCGAGCTGAGCAGGGGGACACGGGCGTCTTCTCGAGTTGTGGTGGGACCCTCGGTGTTTCTCTGGCGTGGAGACCTGTATGTCGGGATATTTTTGAGTGGCTGCAAGCGTGTGAAGGAACCTGTCGAGGTTCATGAGGGACTTATCGCGAGGTGCAGCAGAGGAAAAAGGCCTCATCTTGCCTGGAGGGGAGATCCTCCTGGTTTTTCTCGAGTTAGGGCAGGTTCCTCTCGACTTACGATTGAGAACACAGGGACCTGCTCCAGGGCCCTCCGGAAAGGCCAGGGTGCACGCAAGTTTGCAGGGGCCTCTGGGGATTCCTTGGCAGTAGGTTCTGGCTACTAAGTCCTCATCTGACACCTGAGGATTCCTTTCCACTGCAGACGTGGACCGTGGGGTTCCTCAGGAGGCTCCCCAGGGGAGTCAGGTCTCGTCTTGAGTGGAGACATGCTCCTCCGCTTTCCTCCCAAGCAGTAGCTGCAGGGTCAGTCTTTCCATCGAGGTGACACAGGGGTCTGGGGCTTCCACTCGAGGCTTTCCCACAGGGATGAAACACGTGCCACCAAGGTGTGAGCCAGTCTTCGGAGTGACTGTCGACTTGGCTCAGGGACACCAGGTTCAGTTGGAGTGGACAGAGACATTTGGGGGTCTCGTGGAACAGGTGGCATGACCTCGGAGTTCCTCTGCACACTCCTCTGGAGAGAACCTCCTCTTGAAATGTCACAGGGTAGGCGGGAATCCTTCCCTGAAGAATCAGTGAAAGGAACCCTGGTCTAAATGGAGCAGGGGGACACGGGGCTCCTCTTGAGCTGTGGTGGGAACCTCGGTGTACCTCTCGAGTGGAGATGTGAATGTTGGGATTTTCTGTAGTCACTGCAAGAGTATGAAGGAACCCGTCGAATTCCTTGAGGGATGGGTTGACTTCCCGTGAGGTGCTGCAGAGGACAAGGGCCTCATCTCGCCTGGAGGGGAGATCCTCCTGATTTTTCTCGAGTTGCGGCAGATTCCTCTCGAATTACGATGTTGACCCCAGGGACACGCCCCTGAGGCCTCCGGAAATGCCAGGCTCCAAGCGAGTTTCCAGGGGTCTCTGGGGATTACTTGGCAGTCGCTTCTGGCTCNTTTTTCTCGAGTTGCGGCAGATTCCTCTCGAATTACGATGTTGACCCCAGGGACACGCCCCTGAGGCCTCCGGAAATGCCAGGCTCCAAGCGAGTTTCCAGGGGTCTCTGGGGATTACTTGGCAGTCGCTTCTGGCTCCTACGTCCTCGTCTGGCACGTGAGGATTCTTCTCCACTGCACACGTGGACCATGGGGTTCCTCTGGAGGCTCACCAGGGGAGTCAGGTCTCGTATTGAGTGTAGACGTGTACCTCAACTTTCCTCCCGAGCTGTAACTCCAGGGTCAACTTCCCGTCGAGGTGACACAGTGGTCTGGGGATTGTCCTTGATGCTTTCCCACTGGATTGAAACACGTGCCAACGCTGTGGGAGCCAAACCTCGGGGTTACAGTCGAGGGGACCCAGGGCCACCAGGTTCTGATGGAGTGGACAGAGACATCTGGGGGTCTCGTGGATCAGGTGGCTCGACCCCAGGAGTTCCTCTGCACATTCTTTTGGCAAGCGCCTGCTCTTGACATGGGACATGACCATCAGGAACCCTTCCCCAACGAACCTGGGAAATGAAGCCTGATATCGAGCTGAGCAGGGGGACACGGGCGTCCTCTCGAGTTGTGGCGGGACCCTCTGTGTTCCTCTGGCGTGGAGACCTGTGTGTCAGGATATTCTCGCGTAGCTGCAAGCGTGTGAGGAACCCGTCGAGGTTCATGAGGGATGGGATTACTTTCCGTGAGGTGCAGCAGAGGAAAAAGGCCTCATCTCGCCTGGAGGGGAGATCCTCCTGGTTGTTCACGACTTACGGTAGGTTCCTCTCGACTTACAATGGGGACCCCAGGGGCCCATTCTGTGGCACTTCGGAAAGGTCAGGGTCCACGTTAGTTGCCATGGTCGTCTGGGGATTCCTTGGCAGTCGGTTCCAGCTCCTAAGTCCTCGTCTGACACCTGAGGATTCCTCTCCACTGCAGACGTGGACCCTGGGGTTCCTCTGGAAGCTCCCCATGGGAGTCAGGTCTCGTCTTGAGTGGTGACGTGCACCTCCGCTTTCCTCCCGAGCCGNGGCAGTCGGTTCCAGCTCCTAAGTCCTCGTCTGACACCTGAGGATTCCTCTCCACTGCAGACGTGGACCCTGGGGTTCCTCTGGAAGCTCCCCATGGGAGTCAGGTCTCGTCTTGAGTGGTGACGTGCACCTCCGCTTTCCTCCCGAGCCGTAGCTGCAGGGTCAGGCTTCCTGTAGAGGTGACACAGGGGTCTATGGGCTCCCCCTCGAGGCTTTCCCACAGGGGTGAAACACGTGCCGCCAAGGTGTGAGCCAGTCTTCGGGGTGACAGTCGAGGCGGTGCAGGGCCACCAGTTTCCGATGTAGTGGACACAGACATCTGGGGGGCTAACGGAACAGGTGGCGTGACCCCCGGAGTTCCTCTGGATACTCCTGTGGAGAGCACCTCCTCTTGAAATGCGACGGGATGGTCGGCAAACCATCCCTGAAGAAGCAGGGAAAGGAATCCTGATTTTATGTGGAGCAGGGGGCCACGGGGTCCCTCTTGAGTTGTGGGGTGACCCTCGATGTTCCTCTTGAGTGGAGACGTGTATGTCGGGCCATTCTTGAGTCTCCTCAAGGTTGTGAAGGAACCCGTCGATGTTCGTTAGGGATGGGATGACTCCCCGTGAAGTTCCCCAGAGGACAAGGGCCTTATCTCCTCTGGATGGGAGATCCTCCTGGTTTTTCTCGAGTTGTGGCAGGTTCCTCTCGAGTTACAATGTGGACCCCAGGGAAAAAGCGAGTTGACAGGAGCCTCTGGGTATACCTTGGCAGTTGGTTCAGGCTCCTAAGTCATCATCTGGCACCTGAAGATTCCTCTCCACTGCAGACGTGGACCATGGGGTTTCTCTGGAAGCTCCCCAGTGGAATCAGGTCTCATCTTGAGTGGAGACATGCACCTCCGCTTTCCTCCCGAGCTGTAGATGCAGGGTCATGCTTCACGTCGAGGTGACACAGAGGTCTATTGGATGCCCCTCATGGTTTTCCCAGAGGTTTGAAACACGTGTCACCGAGGTGTGAACCAGGCATCGGGTTGACTGTCGAGGCGGCTGAGGGCCACCAGGTTCAGATGGAGTGGACAGAGACATCTGGGGGGTCGTTGAACAGGTGGGGCGACCCAAGGAGTTCCTCTGGACACTCCTGTGGACAGCGCCTCCTCTTGAGGTGCGACAGGACTGGCAGGAATCCTTCCCAGAAGAATCAGTGAAAGGAAGCCTGGTCTCAAACGGAGCAGGGGGACACGAGGCTCCTCTTGATTTGTTGTGGGAAACTCGGTGTTCCTCTCAAGTGGAGACATGAATGTCGGAATATTCTGGAGTCACTGTCAGGGTGTGATGGAACTCGTTGAGTTTCATGAGGGATGGGGTGACTTCCCATGAGGTTAAGCAGAGGATAAGGGCTCATTTCACCTGGAGGAGAGAACTTCCTGGTGTTTCTCGAGTTGGGGCAGGTTCCTGTCGAGTTACGACATGGTCCCCAGGGACCCGCCCCTGAGGTCTCTGGAAAGGCCAGGCTCCAAGCGGGTTGTCAGGGGCCTCTGGGGATTCCTTGGTAGTCGGTTCTGGCTCCTATGTCCTCGTCTTACTCCTGAGGATTCCTCTCCATTGCATACTTGTACCGTGGAGTTCATCTGGATGCTCCCCAGGGGAGTCAGGTCTCGACTTGAGTGGAGACATGTACCTCTGCTTTCCTCCTGAGATGTAGCTGCAGGGTGAGGCTTCCTATCCAGGTGACAAAGGGGTCTATGGGCTTCCCCTCGAGGCTTTCCCACAGGGTTGAAACACGTGCCACCGAGGTGTGAGCCA
>SJYV01019207.1:0-23989 GCA_006410875.1 Neotragus pygmaeus
AGAGACAGGAGAAGACAAGACTGCAAACCCTGCTTCAGTCACTATTAACAAAGAAATATGCAAAAGACAACTTTAACACTCAAAAATATGACTGTAAACTTAACTGAAAGCTAAACATTCATAAATCTTAAGAATGAAGTCGAGTCATTAAGAAAAGCTTCTTGGAGGAAGTAAAGCATATGTACTATCTGAAGAACAAAGTAAATAATTTATCTGATCAGTCTGCTGTTCTTTAGCCCAGAGGTTTTTAAACTTTTACTCTGAGATATAAGCATTATTATATTTCTAGTGACTATTCTTAAAAAGGATTTATATTTTATACTGTGTTCAATATTTTCATTAAAGCTTTAGAAAATAAAAAGGTAATATATATATATATATACAGTCATTGCTTATTTTTTGCTGGGGATTGTTTCAAGGACTCCTTTGGACACCAAAATTTCAGATGCCTAAGTCCCACACATAAAACAGCTCAGTACAACCAGCTCTCCCTATCTGCAGATGCTGAGTTAGTGGATACGGAGGATCACCTACTGTTCAAAATTTACTGGTTTCCCCAGCCAATTCTTTTTCCATATTCTTTCATATCTTCAAATTTTCCTTATAATCTTCCAAAGAGTCCTATGCCACAATTTAAATATTCCTAAAAACAGAAACTTGCCAATAAGCATTCTCTGGGTGTGAGTGACTTAATAAAACCTGAAATCAACGTTAAGTAAACTTTGCCAAATTACTAAATCTGTTAAGTATATCAATTATGTTTTCTTTTCCCTATGTTTCACAGTTTCAATATATGGAGAACTTTAAACCTTTAATAGATAAAAAATGTTATACACAGGAATGGAATAAAATGATACTCTACAAATCTAGAATTAAAGAATTGAAAACTTCATTTGAATGTCACATTTATATGAGATGTAGTATCTCAATACTTGCTCAAAGAGATGGAGCTGACAAAAAGTGTACACAAAGTAGCCATTTCTACCATCAGCGGTCTGAGGGATAGGTGGCACAGAAGGAGGATCTACCAATTTTCAGGTGGCAGTATATAAACAACACAGAAGCTTTGCATCCCTAAAAAGTCAAGACGTGCAGGAAGCTAAATCTAGAAGGCTAAAGAAATGACAGATTTGTTAAGAGGTGTGTTTAGGAGGGTAAATCAAAGTCTAGACAAAAAGTTTACACCATGTCTCAACACACACATCCTCAAACACATAATATAACAGTCTCCCTTTATCTAAGAGAAATATATCCCAAGAACCCCAGTGGATGCCTGAAACTGTAGGGAGTACCAAATCCTACAGAGAGAACTGACCTGTGAATGACAACAGGATTAGGGGTCTGGTGCTGCAGAAAGCCTGAGTATCTTAACAGTCATTCCTCTGCATCTGGGGCTCACCATCCTCGAATTCAACCACTCCTGGATTTGGTAGTACTGTAGGTAATATACACTACTGAAAAATCCTGAGTGTAATATAGGAGGTGTGGGGTTCAAACCTGTGTTGTTCAAGGGTCAACTGTCCTATGTGTTTTCCTATACAGGTATTAAGGAGCAGGTAGTATACACAGCCGGAGAAGGCAACAGCACCCCACTCCAGTACTCTTGCCTGGAAAATCCCATGGACGGGAGAGCCTGGTGGCCTGCCGTCTATGGGGTCACACAGAGTCGGACACGACTGAGCAACTTCACTTTCACGCACTGGAGAAGGAAATGGCAACCCACTCCAGTGTTCTTGTTTGGAGAATCCCAGGGACAGGGGAGCCTGGTAGGTTGCCATCTATGAGGTCACACAGAGTCGGACACGACTAAAGCTACTTAGCAGCAGCAGCAGTATACNTCACTTTCACGCACTGGAGAAGGAAATGGCAACCCACTCCAGTGTTCTTGTTTGGAGAATCCCAGGGACAGGGGAGCCTGGTAGGTTGCCATCTATGAGGTCACACAGAGTCGGACACGACTAAAGCTACTTAGCAGCAGCAGCAGTATACACAGCATGGATATGGACAGAGGAACAAGCCATGGCCCACCAGGGACAGAGCAGCCTGCACGAGATTTCATTATGCTGCTCAAAATAATGTGCCATTTAAAATTTATCAACTGTTTATTTCTGGAATTTTCCACTTAATACTTTCAGATCTTGAAGGTAACTAAAATTGCAGAAATCAAAACTGATGATGGGGTGGGGAGAACCACTGTAGATAGTTAGACTTTAATTCAAAGAAAACTAATCTTATCTTTACTTAGAATTTCATTGTGGATATTTTATTCATCATGCTGCTGCTGCTGCTAAGTCACTTCAGTCGTGTCTGACTCTGTGACCCCATAGACAGCAGCCTACCAGGCTCCCCCGTCCCTGGGATTCTCCAGGCAAGAACACTGGAGTGGGTTGCCATTTCCTTCTCCAATGCATGAAAATGAAAAGTGAAAATGAAGTCACAGATTACTCTTAAAAAAAACACACATCAAAATACTATTTATCTTGATTACTGAGTTTTTTATGCTATCTTAAATTTTACAACTTAAGTTAGTCCCTCACTGGTCTTATCCTAATGGTAGCCCTGAGAGATGATTAGGAGAAAACCAATAAGGGATAAAGAACAAAATTAGATGAAAAAATAAAAGAGGTGGTAGATTTAAGAGTTGACATGAGCTATCTTCAGAAAAAAAATAACTAAAAAGTCTAAAGAAGAGATAAAGCAGCAGCCAATGAAAAGTAAGCTAAAAGAGCTAAGAAAAAAGAAATGAGTTGAAACCACATCAGAAGCAGCAATAAAAAGCAAATAAGTCTGTTTTCTAAACAGACTTGAGAAAAATACAAAGTGAAAGAAATATAATGAGTGAACAAAGGAGGTCAAGCAAATGATTTAACTGGTGTTTTAAAAGAGGAAAATGCAACAAATGTAACAAAAAATTCAAAGATACTATCTTTTCTTCCTTTTTTAATCTTTTAGCCCCACCAGGCAGGCATGTGGGATCTCTGACCCTAGGGATCTTAGTTTTCTGACCATGAATCGAACCTGCATCCCCTGCATCGGCAGCACAGAGTCTTGACCACTGAACCACCAGGGAAGTCCTGATACTATCTTTAAATGAAATGTTCAAATCACAGATCCAAAAGACATATTATACCCAGGAAAAATGGTTGCAGGAAATAAACCCAATCTGAAGGCTCATTCTGTGAAATCAATTTAAGAAAGAAGAAACAATGATTCTCAAGCTCTTTCCATTGTCACCCCTGCTCCAAGAAAAAACAAAATTATCCTTAGTGAGAGAGATCAAACAGTAAGAACTAAGATTTTGTCCAGTTGATTTTTCTTGGAGGCCACATTAGATATTGTAAATACCAAGATTATTTCACTTTCCCAAGAACCAAGTATAGGGGACCACTGAGAATGAGAATGCCATGCTAGGGAAGGCCAACAACATAAAAGAAAATGTAGATGGGCCTCATCCTTAACCATGTCCACAGTCACTGTCAACAATAGAAGTATCAAAAGGGGAAATGGCATTTATATCTACTCTTGGTCTGTATTATTTGTTCTTAGGGCTGCTGTAACAAAAAAACCCAGCATACACTGGGTAGCTTTTCTGATTGTTTTACTAGTGAAGTTTTACAATCTACCTACGTGGCGTGTGCTGCATGCTCAGTCGCTAAGTCACGTTTGACTCTTTGCGACCCAATGGACTGCAGCCTGTCAAGTTCCTCCGTCCATAGGATTCTTCAGGCAAGAACACTGGACAGGGTTGTCATTTCCTCCTCCAGAGGATCTTCCCATCCCAGGGATGGAATCCATGTCTCCTGCACTGGCAGGCAGATTCTTTACCTCTGAGCCCTGGAAGTCCCCGAGATAGCTTTAACAACAGAAATTTCTCATAGTTCTGGAGATTGGAAGTCCAAGCTCAGGGTGTGAGCACGGGAGGGCGCTCAGTGAGGGCCTTCTTTCTGGTTTGCCGATGGCTGCCCACTCCAGTGTTCTTGCCTGGAGAATCTCAGAGACGGTGGAGCCTGGTGAGGGGCTGTCTGTGGGGTTGCACAGAGTCAGACACGACTGAAGTGACTTAGCAGCAGGAGCAGCAGCAGCCGTCTAGGTGTATCGTCATATGGAGGGCAGAGAGCTCTCGAGTTTCTTCATCCTCTCATAAGGGCACCAGTGTCACCATGGGGGCTGTACTTACATGACCTCAACTAAATCCAAATTCCTCCTAAAGGCCCCACTTCCAAATTACCATCACAGTGAGAATTAAGGCTTTAACACATACCACAGCATCCATTATCTATCAAAATACCCTTATAGGAAAAGAGGCATATATCCACAAAGAAAAAGAAGAAAAACAGTTGCCAACAAAATTTAAAGCTGGAATGTGATAACTGACATTAATAGGCCTGAATATGCTGAAAAGTAAATATACACAAGGGAAAAGACAAAAAAAAAAAGCCCATTTGTTTTGGAGGCATCAAGTAGCACTAAAGGTAAAAGCATGGCAAGAGCTGAAAACAAAACTAATCAAAAGTCATTAAAAAGTGGAACTAGACCCCTGGAACCTCATTTGCCTATCCCACTGTGCAGTAACATCAGAGGCCCCACCTTTCAGAGAGTTGGTACCAGACAGGTGTAGGAAGAAGGGACATTCCTGTAAATGAGGAAAGGTGAAAAAAGCAGATAAGGGAAAGTGTTCATATTAAAGGATTCTTTTCCTTACTTGATTCCCAAAAGTCTTGTACCCATACTTGTTTCTTCTATCTCCTTCTGCCTGTAAGGAAGATTCATCTACAGGAAAACTAAGTAATCCTAGAGAAAAGACATATAGTAATAATACTTAAGGGTTTCATAACTGGGCACTTAATCAGTATGAAAGGTCTAAACCTCAAAGATATAGAAAAATCACCTTTCAGAACTGGAAGATATGCTTTACCAAAATGAAGAAGTAACCAAGAGAAGTAAGAAGCAATGGAGACTCCAGGAAAAGCAGCAGCAAAGGGACTTCCCAGGAAGACATTAAGGAAAATGCCCACAGCAGAGTTATGCAGAAGATGGAAAATTCTAGATTAGAACAGTATGACAGGATGATTTAGAAGGAATCTCTCTAGTGGGAGGAAAAGTAGAATGCAAAGATTAACTAAAAAAGTTAAACTCAGTGGAGAGGGTGTAGAAGATTTCCCTAGAAATTCAAAGAAAGCCAACCAAATTTTAATAAAGTTTATTGACATATAATTAGTATATAATAAACTATTTATCCACTTAATGTGTGCAATTCAATGGCATTTTCACTTGTATATAACCCATGAAATCAATACCATATCAGGATGGAAATGTTTTCATTTCTGTAGCCCCCAAAGGACTTATCCTGTCTGCAGAACATCTATTCCTCTGTCACCAGCTTCCAGAATCTAAGGATCTTCTTCCTTTCTCTGTATATTAGTGTTCACTTTTTCTAAATTTATATAAATGTAATCAGATAGTAAATACTGTTTTTACTTAGTATAACTATCTTGAGATTTACTCATACTGCTGTGTCTTCTTATTGCTGAGAAGAGTTTAATAATGCTGGATATAACATATTTTACTTATTCATACCTGCAGCTGGTCAAAAGTTCATGTCTTGTAAGGATACAAATTTTTACTTCTTTGGACTTAGAAATGGGCTGACTGACTCATAAAATAGATAAACAGTTAACTTGAAAGAACTGACAAAAGTAGCTGCAGCCATTTTACATTCTTACTGGCAGTCTATCAAACCTACTTACGCCACATCCTTGCCTGATTTACTTGAAGGATCTCTATTCTGTTCCCCTGATCTATAATGTCTATTCTTACTCCTATTCAAAACCAGTATTTTAATTATTGCTGCTTAAGAGCAAATCTTGAAATCATGTAGTATTTTGTCCTCAAACTAAACTCTTCTTTTAAAAACCTGCTTCGGTTAGTCTAGGTAGTTTCCATTACATAATTTATGCTTCCAGATAAATTGTATTACCAAGGGCATTAATATCTTAGATTTTCTATAAGATGTGATACTTTAACAATGCTGAGCCTTCTAATCTATGGACATAATATCTCTCCATTTAGGTCTTCTTTAGCTTGACAATCTCACACAGTTTGCAGGTAACAGTGTCCAAAGTACAGTATACAAGACTGATTCCTGAAGTAATTTTTTTATGCTACTGTGTATGGAATTGTTTTAAAAATTCAGTTAGAGTTTACTAACAGTTCACACACCACAAATGAAAGATCCCGCCTGCCGCAATGAAAATCAAAGATCCTACATGCCATAACCAAGATGCAGCACAGCCAAATAAATATTTTTTAAAAGTCAGTTTGCTAGTGTATATGATAGTACATTTTGTAATTGTATCCTAACCATATATTCTACAGAGTTCCCTTGTGGCTCAGCTAGTAAAGAACCTGCCTGCAATGCAGGAGACCTGGGTTTGATCCCTGGGTTGGGAAGATCTCCTGGAGAAGGGAAAGGCTACCCACTCCAGTATTCTGGCCTGGAGAATTCCATGGACTGTACAGTCCACAGGGTCACAAAGAGTCAGACAAGACTAAGCGAGTTTCACTTATATTCTACAATCTTGCAAAATTCACTTAGTAGTTCTCAAAACTGTTTACCTAATAAATTTGAAGGAATTTAAAGAACGTTGGGCTTCCCTGACAGATCAGTTGGTAAAGAACCCACCTGCAATGCAGGAGACTCCGATTCGATTCCTGAGTCAAGAAGATCCGCTGCAGAAGGGATAGGCTACCCTATTATTGCCCTATTATTATTAATTATTACCCTATTATTACCTTATTACATAGTATTTTTGGGTTTCCTTTGTGGCTCAGCTGGTAAAGAATCCACCTGCAATGAGGGAGACCTGGGTTTGATCCCTGGGTTGGGAAGATCCCCTGGAGAAGGGAAAGGCTACCCACTTCAGTAATCTGACCTGGAGAATTCCAAAGACTGTATAGTTTTCATGGGTCTCAAAGAGATACGATTGAGCGACATTCACTTTCACTTTCAGAGAACGATGTCACCTGCAAACAGCTTTACTTTAGCCTCTCTGATATTTATGTCTTTATATATATATATTTTTTGCCTTACTGAAATGACCAGGATGTCCAGAACAATGTTAAAGTAGTGGTAAGGGCAGGTATCTTTGCCCTATACCTAATCTTAGGGGAAAGGCATAGTATTTCACCATTAAGCTTGATGTCAGTTGTTTGTTTTTGTGGATGTCTTTCATTAGGTTGATGTTATTTCTAGTTATCTAACAATTTTTATTTTCAATACTAAATAGTATTGAATTTTGTCAAACACTTCTCTCTTTTTTACTTGTCTCCCTTTATTGAAATTTGTTACAAATTTTTCTCTTTCATTTGTTAATACAGTGAATTAAAATGACTGAGGCATGGTTATACTGCCCACATAATGTGTGTTATAAAGAGTCTGTGTAAGATTGGGATTATTTCATTGAATGTATGAAAGAATATGGTGATGAAATCCTATGGGTGTGTTTTCTTGGTTAGGCAGGAGTTTAAAAATTCAATGCTTTAGACACTGGTTTATTTACATTTTTAGTATCTTGAAATCAGTAAGAGGGGAAAATATAACCCTGTGCTGTGCTTAGTCTTTGGCTTGTGTCTGACTCTTTGCAATCCCATGGACTGTAGCCCACCAGGCTCCCCTCTCCATGGGGACTCTCCAGACAAGAATACTGGAGTGGGTTGCCATGCCCCTCTCCAGGAAAATATAACCTTATTATTTACCGACATATTTATTTTCTCTATGCTCTTCATTAGCTCCTAAAGATCTGACTTTGCCTCTAGTGTATTTCCCTTCAGCAAGAAAAACTTCCTTTAGCATTTTTTGTTAAGACAGGCCCACCCACAATAAGTTCTCTTAATTTTCCTTCACCTGAAAACATCTTTATTTCATTCCATTTTTGAAGGATAATTTTCACTGAATACAGAGCTCTGAATGGAAAGCTTTTTGTCTTTGAGCCTCTACGGTTTCTAATGAGAAGTGTGTGGTAACCTGAATCACTGTCCCCAATATGTATGATATTTCTCTGTGGCTACCTGCAGCATTTTGTTGCCTTTGGTTTTCACAGTCTGACTATGATTACTATGATTATCCTGTTATGTGTCTGTTAAGTTTCATGAATCTGTAAATTTATATTTTTCACCAAATATGCTAAGATTTTACTACAATTTCTTCAATTTCTTTTTACCCTTTTCCCTCTCCTGAGACTTCTAAAGGCCATTTAATTAAAAATTGCCTCAGAGATCCCTAACATTCTGTTCATTCAAAATCAAACACAAAATCCTAAACATCTGTTATTAAGAATGACTTCTTTTGCTCTAAATTCAAAATCTTGATTTTCTGTCATCTTCATCTGCTACAAATCCTATGCAGTGAATGTTTTTCATTTTAGATGTATTCTTTGTCTCTTCTTAGTTTCAGCTACCTTTTATTCACTATAAGTGTATTTGCTTTTACCTCAAAAAATTATAAATTATAATTAACCTCAAATTATTATAAAAATAATTTTACTTTAAAACCTTTGTCAGATAATTCCAATATCTTTAACTTCGCATTTATTCATGTCTTTTCCCTTGAGAATGTGTTTTAATTTCCTGGCTCTTTGTATGTTGAGTGAGTTTATCTTGGACATTGCGAATGTTAGGTTGTGAACTCTGGATTCTAATGTATTATTCTGAAAAATACAAAAATAGTGGGCAAAAATTTTTGCAGGCCAATTCTTTTGTGTGTTTAATGGGCAGCATCTAGGACCTCAGCTCAAAAGGTTTTGGTCTGGCCTGTACATACACTGCTGAGGATCAGGTACAAATCTGTGCAGAGGGTTAAACTCACAACTTGGGGTTCTTCTTCTCTGGCTCTTTTTTTCTTTTTCTGCATTATTCATTAACTGTGCCCCTTCTGGTTCTTAAAGTTAAAAAGATGGCAATTTTCTTTAAAGGAGTTTTAGCATCCCCAAGTCTCTGTCACAGTAGCAGTAACTCAGGTAACATCCCAGACTGCTTTCCATCTGCCTCATGCATGCATGGCTCAGGAGTCAGCCAGAGACCTGGGGAGAGTTTATACACACAATTTTGAGTTCCCCTTTTTCGGCTTCTCATTTGCGGGATTCCAGCAGCCCCAGATAGCAAGTAAGAAGAAAAAACTCGTGCTTTTGTTTGTCTGCTGCTCCCCATTAGTATCTATCCAGCAGAGATTGTTAGCCCTGGCAATGGCAGTCAGCTCCAGTTTCCATATTCATTTAGAATTCCCTGAACCAGACTCACTGAAGTGTAAGGGGTTGGGGAGGACAAGCTAAACAGCATGCTTTGTGCCACAGAACCACAGAAAGAATAAAAGAATGAGAATCAGTAATTTGAAGCTACAAACAGGTTGACTAAAAGAAACAATTAGTCTGCCTAGACAACATCTCTAAAAATAGCCAAACTACCACTCCAGCAGATTAGAGGTTTTCTATTTGGGTATGTTAAACTAAAGGAGCCCCTAAACTAATGGATATCAAGGAAGGCTGAGGAAAGGGTGCAATATTTAAAAGAGGAAGACAAAGTCTATAGTGAGTAATAAGATCCCACTCCCACCACAAGATTCCACCTACCCAAAGCAATCAAGGAGTATTTAAGGCTGTATATTGTCACCCTGCTTATTTAACTTCTATGCAGAGTGTGTCATGAGAAATGCTGGACTGGATGAAGCACAAGCTGGAGTCAAGATTGCCGGGAGAAATATCAATAACCTCAGAGATGCAGATGACACGATCCTTATGGCAGAAAGTGAAGAACTAAAGAGTCTCCTGATGCAAGTGAAAGAGGACAGTGAAAAAGTTGGCTTAAAGCTCAACATTCAGAAAGCTAAGATCATGGCATCTGGTCCCATCACTTCATGGGAAATAGATGGGGAAACAGTGGAAACAGTGACAGACTTTATTTTGGGGGGCTCCAAAATCACTGCAGATGGTGACTGCAGCCATGAAATTAAGACACTTGCTTCTTGGAAGAAAAGTTATGATCAATCTAGACAGCTTATTAAAAAAGCAGAGACATTACTTTGCCAATAAAGGTCCATTTAGTCAAAGCTATGGTTTCTCCAGTAGTCATTTATAGAAGTACGAGCTGGACTATAAATAAAGCTGATCACCAAAGAATTGATGCTTTTGAACTGTGGTGTTGGAGAAGACTCTTGGACTGCAAGGAGATCCAATTAGTCCATCTTAAAGAAAATCAGTCCTGAGTATTCACTGGAAGGACTGATGCTGAAACTCCAATATTTTGGCCACCTGATGTGAAGAACTGACTCATTTGAAAAGACCCTGATGCTGGGAAAAATTGAAGGTGGGAGGAAAAGGGGATGACAGAAGATGAAATGATTGGATGGCATCACCAATTCAATAGACATAAACTCCTAGAGTTGGTGATGGACAGGGAAGCCTGGTGTGCTGCGGTTCATGGGGTCGCAAAGAGTTGGATACGACAGAGCGACTGAACTGAACTGAGAGTAATCAAGGCTCCTAGAGATATGGGTGATTCCTGGGCTAGAATAGGTAAGGTACACAATGAACTTGGAAAATCTTGAGCTTAAAAGTAAGGGGGTACCTTTTAGAGGTGGGGAGGTGGTCCTGGGGGAGAATGTCAAAAGGACCAAAGAAATAGCTCTAAAGAACTTCAGTTAACCAAATCAAGGCCAATTAGATCATCAAAATACATAACTACAGTAGTGGATTATAGTTCACTGAATAGAAATGAAGTCGCTCAGTCGTGTCCAACTCTTTGTGACCCCATGGTCTGTAGTCTACCAGGATCCTTAGTCCACGGAATTTTCCAGGCAAGAGTACTGGAGTGGGTTGCCATTTCCTTCTTCAGGGGATCTTCCCAACCAAGGGATCGAACCCAGGTCTCCCTGTCTGCAGGCAGACACTTTACCATCTGAGCCACCAGGGAAACCTTAAAAGTAAGCGAGTACTTTTTAGAGGTGGGGAGGTGGTCCCGGGGGAGAATGTCAAAGGGACCAAAGAAACAGCTCTAAAGAACTTCAGTTAACCAAATCAAGGGCAATTAGATCATCAAAATACGTAATGGATTATAGTTCACAGAATAATTCAAAAATATATGAGTCCATTCTGTTAACAAATGGAACAAAAGCAGAGGGCTTTTAAAGAACAAAAAAGAAGAATGCTGACATAAACGTGAAAAGGGTTTACAGAACTGGAAAATCTCCATTTTGCAATCATTATAGAAATCACTGGGTTAGGCAGGCGTCATAAAAGATTACTAAATCAAAAAAGGGAAAAAGTCTGATGAAGAACTGGATTTTTATACATGGTCTTAAACGTCTTCCCAGAGAGCTAACATTTTAATTTCAAGGAAAAGAACAGTCACTACAAGCAGGAAAACTGGACAATCCCTTGATTGGATGATTGAAAGTAACATCACATGAGATGCAGACAGAAACACGTGCCTCTGCTGTGTATCCTGAGAAGGATATCATATCATTTGGTAGCTATTTGACCAAGGAGACCAAGGATGAACAACCTGCATCTAATCATGAAAAACTGTAAGACAAACTCTGAATGAATAAAATTCTATGAAATAGCTAGTCTGTATTTTTTAAAAACATGAATGTTATGCCAGGCAAATAATGGCTAAGGAACTGCTCCGGATTTAAAAAAAAAACCAAGAGACATGAAAATTAAATGCAATATATACTCTGAACTGGATTCAGACTGGAAGGAAAAAATATGCTATAAAGGAAACTGCTGGAGTAAGTGATAAATGTAGACTGTAGATTAGAAAAAGGTATTACATGAAACTTCTTATATTTTTGACAGCCAAATTACATACTTAGGAAGAGAATATCTTTTGGAAATTATATACTAAAGTATGCATGATGTATACTATGTATTCTCAAATGACCAAGAAAAAAAAAAGTGTGTGTCTGTGTGTGTCTGTGTAGAGGGAAAAAATGGTGAAAAGAAAATAATGTTAAAATACTGCTGATCACTTATTGGCCTTCTGGCTAAGACCAAGAGTAAAATACTGATGAATCTAGGTGTTCTTGGGAGTTATCTACATTACTCTGACAACTTTTCTGTATGAAGTTATTTTAAAATAAAAAGTTAAAAATGATACATTAAAAGATACCAGTAATCAACTCTATGCTTTCTCTGCTGTCAACAGTTCCCTGTGAGAGTCAATTGCTCAGTCTCTCCTTGTATCTCATTGTCAAGGGGAGCCGATGTCATCAATCATTTGAGAAAACTTCTAACATTAAAATCAAAGACTAAACACACCAGGGGTGGGGGGAGGGGGGAGAATTCTGAAGAAATCAATAATGTAAGGACCAAAAGGTAAATTTATACACACATACACACAATGTGATTTATGCACACACAAACATGCACAACTTGTAACTCCCAACAGGCCCTCTTCCTTGACATGTTGACTTTTGAGTTAATTGCCTCCTCCATCTTCTCTTGAACGTCTAAGAGGCATCTCAATATATCCAAAACTGATTAGCTGATTTACTTCCCAAACTTCTCTTGCAGGCTTCCTTCCATGTTTCTGTAAATGGTAACTATGGGTTGCTTAGACCTGAAATCATCTGACTCCTCATGTTCCTCACACCTCACAAGGAATCCATCAACAAATCTACAAATTTTATCAGCTCTACCTTCAGAATAATCTGGAATCCAACCATTTCTCATAATCTTCACCAACACAACTCTGGTCCAACCCACCACTGTTTCTCATCTGCATTACTTGCAAGAGCCTCCTACGGCTGCCTGATTTTATTTTCCTGCTTCCATTCCTGCCTCCGACAATTTATTCTTAACACAGCAGCCGAAAGTGATCCTGTTACAAGGATCAAATCACTCCTCTGCTCAAGCCTCCACTAACTTCCCAGCTCACTCAGCATGAAAGCCAAAGTACTTATAACGACTCATAGACAGGCTCTACATGGTCAGGTCCCACAACCTCCTGCCTTCTTTGTCTACTCCACTCCAGCCATACAGGCCTGCTTACAACTGTTTCAAGTGGTCCAGGAGGGTCTTTACAACTGCTGCTCCTTTCCCGCTCACCTCTCCCCTTACTCCTTTTCCTCTTTGAAATTTCTTTTCAAATACCCCATTTCACATATTGTAAAAACTACCCCCTTTATCTCTAAAATATGGTCAATTACAATTTGATATTAACTAAAACTGGCAATGTGGCATATAAAATAATAGATTATTGTAAATTTAGTGGCATCAAAGCATTAAAATACCAGTTAATACTTTGCCAGGGAAACCTTCCTAGATCACCCTATAAAAAATGATGCTTAAGAAACAAAACTTTCTTAACAAATATGTGTTAGTTTAAGAGAGCAGATTCGAGAACAGATTCCCAGACAAGGTCACTCTGATTAATTTCAAGGCCCCTAGCTGCAAATTATCTTCCCCCCAATTTTTTGTTTTTGTTCCCTCCAATTGTAAGCAGGCCTGTATGGCTGGAGTGGTGTAGACAAAGAAGGCAGGAGGTTGTGGGACCTGACCACGCAGAGCCTGACTGTGAGTCATTGTAAGTCCTTTGGCTTTCGTGCTGAGTGAGCTGGGAAGTTAGCGGAGGCTTGAGCAGAGGAGTGATTTGATCCTTGTAACAGGATCACTTTTGTAAACCTAATTTGCAAATCTTCAGAAAAATATATAGGAAAAGAAAATTATAAGTATTCATTATTCAACTTTTTTAACATATTGACTTAATATACCCTCTGGGTAGTTTGTCTCTTATTTTTACCTCAATTTTGGTAATTTCTGAATAAACAAAATGGTTTCAATTTCTATCCTCAAATAAAGGGCTGACCATGATCCAGGCAGCCTCAATTTTTTCATTTTTAGTATGCTTTGACATGAGTGCTGTCCAATACAGTAGTCACTAGCCAGGTGTGACTGATTTGAACCAAGATGTGCTAGAAGTGTAAAATATCAATACACTCTGCATTTTGAAGGCTTGGCATGAAACATCTTAGTAATAATATTTTATGACTATAAATCAGGAAATATTTTAGATATATAAAGTTAAATAAAATATAATAAATTAATCCTTTGTAACTAGAAAATTTTAGTTACATATATGTGACTTGCCAGGTGGCACTAGTGGTAAAGGACCTGCCTGCCAATGTGGGAGACGTAAGAGATGTGGGTTTGATCCTTGTGTCAGAAGATCCCCTGGAGGATAGCATAGCAACCCACTCCAGTATTCTTACCTGGAAAATCCCCACAGAAGAGCCTGGTGGGCTACAGTCCATAGGGTCTCAAAGAGTCCAACAAGACTGAAGCAACTTAGCACATAACACGTGTGGCTTGCACTTGGGACTCACATTATATTTCTACTAGAGAAACATGATCTAAAGCATTCATTTATCTATCTATCCATGTAACCAACTAACAGATAAAATGGTTATGAGTACTTTTGATTTACCAAGTACTAGTAAAGGCACCCAGGATACAGTGATGAGGAAGAACAGGCACTGTCCCTAACTCCAGAGCTCACATTAACCAAATCATAAGGACTATAAAACTTCAACCGCAGCTACAGATAAGAAAGGTGTACTGTGTTAAGAAAGCCTATAATAAAGAAGTAACCTAGTCAAGGAAACCAAAGAAGCCTTCCAAAGTGTTAGTACTTCTATTGGTACTACTTAGAGGAAGTACTCTAAGCACTGCCAATAGAGGAAGGATAAAATGGAATAAAGTAAGAACATTCCAGAGAGCAAGAAAAGAACATGTAAAAATCTGCGGCAGGAGAGAACAAGCCTAGATAAGGCACTGAAAGAAGAGCAGCATGACTGGAGGTAATACCATGACGGGGAATCTGGTGAGATGAGGTTTACGGAGGCAGACAATAACAAAACCTTATAACCCAGGAAAGGCTGAAGGCTGGAAGAGAAAGGAGAGTATAAGGTACTTTCTTTCCTCACTGGGCCTGAAATACCTCATTTCACTTAGAAATTCAGATATATTCTCTCATCTTAAATTACTTGAGAAGACATTAATAATCAGACTCAAAACAAAATTCCAATACTACAAAAGTGTTCTATACAGTCCTGTGTAATGCAGGAGTTCATGTACCCCTGTGCAAATCTGACGAAACTTTCAAACTCCTCAGATCAATATTTTCAAAAGTATAAAACAAAATACCTAGATTATGAAGGAAATAAATTATACAAAACTCATAATGAAAGTTTAAAATTAATATATAATAATATATGCATTAGCTTACGTGTGTTAGTCTGCCAGGCTCCTCTGCCCATGGGATTCTCCAGGCAGGACTACTGGAGGGGTTGCCATTTCCTTCTCCAAGGGGATCTTCCTGACCCAGAGATTGAACCCAGATCTCCTGCATTGCAGGCAGATTCTTTACCATCTGAGCTAAAGGGAAGTCCTATTAGCTTATACTAACAAATTAACGGCAAGAGACAGGTAGTGATATTTTGAGATATCTGCAATATATGTCATGCCATGTGATGCTATCTATTTCTGTTGATGAAAAAGTCACAGACACAACCATTACTGTGATTTCTGTCTGCACTATTAAAGAAAATGACAAATATCAGCTAAAAGTTAGTGAACATAAAATTATAATCTTTTCTCACCATCTTTGCAAATCCCTTGTGGACTTGTGATGAAATTTTATTGGTAATGAAATTTTATTGGTAACAACTAAATAGAGGATAACCTACCTGTCACAAGAATCATAAAAAGCAAACTTTTGCATCCATGCACATTTCCTATTATGACAAAGTTATACTATTTCACAGTAAGTAAACTAACAAACAGTAATTTAAATCAACATCTTTTGATATGCTGCACTCTACTTAAAACATATCTTGGGCCAGACATAACTTTATTTAGCTCCAGTCATCTTTTTCCCAGGGGGGCTTCCCAGGTGGCACTAACGGTAAAGAACCCTCCTGCCAGTGCAGGGGACATAAGACACCCAGGTTCAGTCCCTGGGTCGGAAGAGTCCCCTAGATAAGGAAATGGCAACCCACTCCAGTATTCTTGCCTGGAGAATCCCATTGACAGAGGAGCCTGGCGGAATACAGTCCATGGGGTCACAAAGAGTTAGACACAATTGAAACAACTTGGCACGCGTGCCTCTTCTACAATAATTCTGAAAAACATCTAACAACTTACGAAAATCAAATCCACATCAGAAATAAAAAATGTTGCTATTATTCAACTGACAGCCTTTTATAAAGGCACTATGCTAGGCACCAGAAATCACAGTTCAGTAAAGGAACTTTAATTCAAAATAACTGATTGTAGAATCCCAAATACACTATATTTATAATAAAAACACTACTAGTATGTTCCCAAATTTTACCACAATTTATTTGACTATAACTGCTTTAAGATCCAAGTACATTTTAATGAACTTTGCTCTGAAAAAACTGATTCCAAGTCTTCTAAATAGTAAAAACAACTTAATAACTTGAAAATATTCATGTCTTTGCCAAAACAATTTACTTTCACATAGAACCTGCAAATACAACAGGAATCTGATTTTAACAAGTTTTCTAGATGATTCTAGATGAACACGTTTGGGAATAACTGGGCTAAAGGAAATCCTTCCACCTTGCAATAGGAGTGGACAATTACTATTTCTCCCATAATAAGAATCAAAGGCACAAACAAGACAAAACATATATATATATATATAAACGGTAAATATACAATATAAGGTAATCTCTATTTGCTTATGTATAAGGAGATTATTATGATGAGTAAAGGATTTGGCATGCAGAATACCTAGTACAACTCTTACTACCTAATCGTTAGTCTGTCCATTTTCCTTTTCTAAAAATCTTATAGTTCAGATATAAGGACAAGAAGTGGTTCTTTGAAAACCTGTGGTTTAGGTGGAGCCAAGAGGAAAGATAGATGTCTGATAACGGATGAGGAAAAAGACGTTCTATTATAGGTAATGGAGAATTCAATGGGCAATTTTACCAGAGAATGCCAAGATATAAGTTAGACAACAGTCAGGTTGGTGTAGAGGATGTTCACTTCTCCTTATAACTATTACTATTTCTTTCTGAGACAATCCCTAGCCTCAACAGTTTCCCAAAGTCTGCAACCTTGACACACATTATCCATTTAAATTGCCAGCAATAAGAGCATAACAGTAATTTCTCTTCTTTTATATTACTATATCACCACTTTATGTCAACGTCAGATCAACTATCAAAGTTGAAATGAAGCAGTTAAGAAAATTAGATGGAATAAACCACCAGTTCATGTCCATTTTCTTACTTGAGCACAACTACTCTTCTTGCTTTAAGAGAGTGGTTCTAAAACTAGCACATATCAGAATTATTTAAAGGGTTTGCTAAGACAGAATTGCTGTTGTTAAGTCACTAAGTCATGTCTGACTCTTTGCGACGCCATGAACTGCAACACGCCAGGCTTCCCTGTCCTTCACTATTTCCTGAAGTTTGCTCAAACTCATGTCCAGCAAGTCAGCGATGCTCTCCAACCATCTCATCCTCTGCCATCCCCTTCTCTCTTGCCCTCAATCTTTCACAGCATCAACTCTTCACATCAGCCTTTTGGAGCTTCAGCATCAGTCTTTTCAATGATTATTCAGGTTGATTTTCTTCAGGATTGACTGGTTTGATCTCCTTGCAGTCCAAGGAACCCTCAAGAGTCTTCTCCAACACCACAGTTCAAAAGCATCAATTCTTTGGCACTCAGCCTTCTTTATAATCCAACTGTCACATCCACACATGACTACTGGAAAAAANCGGTAGTTTGAGCATTCTTTGGCATTGCCTTTCTTTGGAATTGGAATGAAAACTGACCTTTTCCAGTCCTGTGGCCACTGCTGAGTTTTCCAAATTTGCTGGTATCTTGAGTGCAGCACTTTCACAGCATCATCTTTCAGGATTTGAAACCACTCAAGTGGAATTTCATCACCTCTACTAGCTTTGTTCATAGTGACGCTTTCTAAGGCCCACTTGACTTCACATTCCAGGATGTCTGGCTCTAGATTAGTGATCACACCATCATGATTATCTGGGTCGTGAAGATCTTTTTTGTATAGTTCTTCCATGTATTCTTGCCACCTCTTCTTAATATCTTAATACACTGTAGTGTCTCTTTAATACACTGTCTAGGTTTGTCACAGCTTTTCTTCCAAGGAGCAAGAGTCTTCTTAATTTTATGGCTGCAGTGACCGTCTGCAGTGATTTTGGAGCTCAAGAAAATAAAATGTCATTTTTTCCATTTTTTTCCCCATCTATTTACCATGAAATGATGGCACAGGATGCCATCATCTTAGTTTTTTGAATGTTGAGTTTCAAGTCAGCTTTTTCACTCTCCTCTTTCACCTTCATCAAGAGGCTATTTAGTTCCTCTTCACTTTCTGCCATCTGTATATCTGAGGTTATCAATATTTCTCCTGGTAATCTTGATTCCAGCTTGAACTTCATCCAGTCCAGCATTTCACATGCATATAAGTTAAATAAGCAGGGTGACAATATATAGCCTTGACATACTCCTTTACTAATTTGGAACCAATCCATTGTTTCATGTCTGGTTCTAACTGTTGCTTCTTGACTTGCATACAGATTTCTCAGGAGGCAGGTAAGGTGGTCTGGTATTCCTATCATTTGAAGACTATTCCACAGTGACTGTGGTATCCACACAGTCTTAAGGCTTTAGCGTAGTCAATGAAGCATAATGCTGGACTTTATAACCAGAACTTCTTACTCATTAGGTCTGAGGTAGGGCTTGAGAATTTGTATTTCCAACAAGTCCATAGCTGATACTGATACTACTGGCCTGGATATCATATTTTAGGTATAATGTCAATGCCCTCTGCTTATGTTCTTATTTAATATTTCCTTGTTTTGAAGTGGCACATTTTCCAGAAGAAAGGTCTGTGGGATTTTTTTTATTATTATTATTATGAGAATTCTCAAACATATGCAAAAATAATGTACCCCCATGCCACTATTCAGCTTCAACAATTAATTCATAGTCATTTTCATTTCATCAACACCCTCTACCAATTCATGCCCGAATAAATGGATATTCTGAAGCAAATTCAAAACATACCATTTCATCCATAGAAATTTAATTATATATCTCTAAAATAAAACATTTTTCAAAAACCACAAGAAGTAAATTTTTTAAGACCTTCATATTTTAAAATGCTTTAATCTGCCCTTATACTTCCTTAGTGGTTCAGCTAGATACAGAGTTCAACGTTGAAAATATTTCTTCAGAAGGCAAGCACGACGTTTTCCATTTTACCTACCAGGGTTGTTCTCAAAAAGCCCACGATTATTTTGAATCCTTGTCCTTTGTTGTGATCCTCCCCCCCTACCCCCATGAACCATTCAGGATATTTTTTCTCCGAAGTGGTCTGACTCACCTCAAAATATGTCTTTCATGATTTTTTTGTTTGTTTTTCACCTATTATGTTGGGTCTTCATTGGCCCTTTCAGTCTGAGAATCCACGCTCTCAATTTCTGCAAATGTTTCTCATATTTTTGCATTGAAAGTTGTTTTCTTTTCTCTCTTTCTGAAGCTCCCACAGTTCACATATCAAATCTCTTTCTTTAGTTTACCTTTTCTCCTATTTCCTATCCTTTTGCTTTTCGCTACTTTTTGGGTGTATAATTCTACCTTCCAATTTGTTTGATTTTTTAAATCACTGACCATATTAATCATTTCTAAGAGCTCTTTTTTACCTTCTTCCTTTCCTATAGTATACTTTTTTGGATTAATGATTCCAAATACTCATCTTAGTTCTTTGAGAAAAGTAACAAATTTTCTTATTTTGTGGAATATTTGAGTTATCTATTGCATAGTATTACATTTACTCTCTTGATTTCATTTATACTGAAAACTTTCCTCACAGGCCTGGTAGTGTTGACTGCTCATTTCTAAAAGTGAGGGATCTAAAAGCTGCCTGGAAGCTGCAAGGCTATGCGTAGTTTAATCAAAGATGGGATTCACTGTGGGATAACCTAGGTAGTTGGGTGACTTTGTTGGGGAAGTTCCAGTGCTATTGTTAGGTATTTCCTCTTAAGGTTGGTCAGATTCTCCAGAGAAGACTCTAGCAACCTCCTCTTCTGAGGATGCAAGATTATTAGCTAATGTTTTGTGAATCAAGTTGGGAATAGGAATGGGATGGGTTAGAGAGAGGTCTCAATATTTTATCAGCATACTTCCTTTAATCTCCCTTTATTCAGTGATTCCTTGCTTTCATTTTTTTTCTAGTGCACATTCCCCCACTTTCCAACCCAGAAAACACAAACCCAATAGAGTATTGTAAAGTTAAATTTAAAAATAAATAAATAAATAAATTTAAATTAAAAGAACAATTCACCATCATTTGTCAGGTGAGGAGTGGGTCAACTATCCAACTGCACAAAGTTGTGTGAGAAAAATCTGAGGATATAATTGTTTCTTAAGCTCATATTTGACTCATCTTGCTTATTTACAACTTCCACTCTCATTTCAAGAGGTATCTGTTACTACTAAAGTATTACATGATTGTGACGTAAATAAAATTCACAGCATTCTCAACTCATAGCTTAGGAGTTGGATTTCTCAGATCTACAAACTCACTTAGCACTTGTCCATGTTTTTCCAACTTCTAAAACTCTGTCTTATATTGTCTCCTTGGGGCTTCCCTAGTGGCTCAGACGGTAAAGAATCTGCTAACAAAGCAGAAGACCTGGGTTTGATCCCTGAGTCAGAAAGATGCCCTGGAGAAGGGAATGGCGACCCACTCCAGTATTCTTGCCTGGAGAATTCCATGGACAGAGGCTACAGTCCATGGGATTGCAAAAGGTCAGATACGACTGAGTGACTAACACATACATTATCTCCTTATCCTTCTCCCTTTCGGGATTAAAACTCTTTTTTAATTCTATTACTAAACTAAAGAGCCTCTTGATGAAGGAGAAAGAGGAGAGTTAAAAAGCTGGCTTAAATTCAATAATCAGAAAATGAAGATCATGGTATGAGGTCCCATCACTTCATGGCAAATAGATGTGGAAACAATGGAAACAGTGACAGACTCTATTTTGGGGGGCTCCAAAATCATTGCAGATGGTGACTGCAGCCATGAAATTAAAAGACATTTGCTTCTTGGAAGAAAAGCTATGACAAACCTAGACAGCATATTAAAAAGCAAAGATATCACTTTTCTGACAAAGGTCCATCTAGTCAAAGCCATAGTTTTTCCAGTAGTCATTTTTGGATGTGAGAGTTGGACCATAAAGAAAGCTGAGTGCCAAAGAATTGATGCGTTTAAACTGTGGTGTTAGAGAAGACTCCTGAGAGTCCCTTGGATTACAAGGTGTATCAAACCAGTCAATCCTAAAGGAAATCAACCCTGAATGTTCATTGGAAGGACTGATACTGAAGCTGAAACACCAATACTTTGGCAAACTGATGTGAAGAGCTGACTCATTTGAAAAAACCCTGACGCCGGGAAAGACTGAAGGCAGGAGGAGATGATGATGACAGAGGACAAGATGGTTGGATGGCATCACCAACTCAACGGACATAGTTTGAGCAAGCTCTGGGAGAGGGTGAAGGACAGGGAAGCCTGGTGCTGCAGTCCATGGAGTTGTAGAGTTGGTCACAACTGAGCGACTGAACAACTATTCTTTTATGGGCAAAGAGATACAGTACATGAATCTTTACCTAGAAGAACTTCCTAATTTTTTAAAGCCAAATGAAACCTCTTTCATAACAGGAGAAAACCTCACTTCATGGAATTGGGTTTGTATATAAGTTTTCAAGAATTATTACCCAATCCAGTCTCCTTCCCTCAAGACACCACCATCCTTATAGAGATCACTTGAATTTCTGGATGAGTGTCAACTGGTCATGATGTCTTAGTTTCTTGTACCCTCATAATCAATTTATAATGATCTTTTTCTTTCTTAAGTGATAAATCCTCTTTTAAAAAATAAAATGAAAATATAGGAAAGAATTATTTTTAGAAATAATTTGTGGATAATATATATTCTCTAACTTAGGGACTAAGAATATATCTCATTCTTTTTATCAGCTAAGTTCCCTGCCTTAAATGAAGAAAGGACAGAGATTAAGTCTACACAGCAATCACTCCAAGGAAGAAGCTCAAGAGTAATACCAATTTCCCTAGTGAAATCACTACATGATGAGTTGCTAGCTTGTAATGTCAATCTAAAGCTTTGTAATTTTAAATAAATGGCTGTGTGCCACCGAAGACCAAACTAAAAATCTTGAAATTAAGCAAAATATACATACAAATAGGTTCTAAATATGTTATTTTCTAATGATAGTTACAAAATCAGTCTGTTTGGCAGAAAATATTACCAAATACATATCTGAAATTATGATATATGGAATATATAAAGAACTTTCATAACTCAACAGCAAGAAGGCAAACAGAAATGAGATTTGAAAATATGTATTACCAAAGAGATACAAATAACAAGCAGATGAAAAGATGTACATGATTAGGAAATGCAAACTGAAGCCACAATGAGATATCACTATACAACTACTAGAATAGTTGATAAAAAAATCAACCAAATAAAAAATTTTTTAAAAAAAGCAATGAAAAAAATGTGAGCAACTGGAATTCTAATACATTGTTGGTAGAAATATAAAATGGTACTGCCACTTTGGGAACACAGCTTGGCAGTTTCTTATCAAGTTAAACATACTCTTATATAGGACCCAGCAATCTCATTCCTATTGCTGCTGCTAAGTTGCTTCAGTTGTGTCCAACTCTGTGGGACCCCATAGACGGCAGCCCACCAGGCTCCCCCGTCCCTGGGATTCTCCAGGCAAGAACACTGGAGTGGGTTGCCATTTCCTTCTCTAATGCATGAAAGTGAAAAGTGAAAGTGAAGTCGCTCAGTGTGTCCGACTCCTAGTGACCCCATGGACCACAGCCTACCAAGCTCCTCTGTTCATGGGATTTTCCAGGCAAGAGTACTGGAGTGGGGTGCCATTGCTTTCTCCGAATCTCATTCCTAGGACCCAGCAATTCCCATTCCAAACCCAAAAGAAATAAAACATTATATTTTCACAAAGACCTGTACTTGAATTATTAGCAGCTTACTTATGGTAGCCCCAAATNTGTCCGACTCCTAGTGACCCCATGGACCACAGCCTACCAAGCTCCTCTGTTCATGGGATTTTCCAGGCAAGAGTACTGGAGTGGGGTGCCATTGCTTTCTCCGAATCTCATTCCTAGGACCCAGCAATTCCCATTCCAAACCCAAAAGAAATAAAACATTATATTTTCACAAAGACCTGTACTTGAATTATTAGCAGCTTACTTATGGTAGCCCCAAATTGGAAGCATAGATCAAGTGGGGAATGGATAAACAAACAGTGGTATGTGTACACTGTGGAACAGTACTCAGTAATAAAAAGGAGTAAATTAGGGATGCAGAGAACATGGATGATTCCCCAAAAGCATTACACTAAATGAAAAGTCAGACACAAAGAGTTGCATACTGTATGATTTCATTTTATATAATAATCTGGAAAAGCTAAAACTATAAGAACAGTGGTTGCCAGAGATTGGGGATGGAGAGATAACTAATCACAAAGAGGGCAGGCTAGAACTTTTTGGGATGATGAAAATTATCTATGCTCTGTTGTAATGATCACATGACTATATACATTTGTGAAACCTCTAATTGTACACTTAAAGGGGTGATTTTTACCGAGCATAAATTATACCTAAATAATTATGGTTTTTAAAAAGGCAAAATATGCCTTAACACACATACACACACACAATAAGCAGTAGAACAAAGAAGAAAAGTAGTCAGAAGATGCAAAAGCATAAAGAGCTAGCTGTTTAGTACAGTACATATATATATATTTTTATACTGTATTGGTTTTGCCATACATCAACATGAATCCGCCACGGGTGTACATGAGTTCCCAATCCTGAA
>SJYV01019208.1:0-10872 GCA_006410875.1 Neotragus pygmaeus
TTGCATATATCACAAATCTAAAACCCAGTACATTTTTACAAGTTGAGCAAAGCCATACAACCACATAAAATAATTTCAATACCCAGAAAGTACTCTAATGCTCATCATAGTTAACTTATCTGCAAACATAAGCAATATTCTGAACACTAACATTATAAAATATCTATGCTTGTTGCATTTTATATAAATTGGATTATAAAGTAAATACTAATATTGTCATATAGTAAATTATTTTCATTCCTTTTCATTTATATTTAGCATTTCATTTACTGAGTATACTAAAATGTATTTCTCCATTTGATTGTTGATGCATGCATTAATTTATTCCAGGGTTTTTCTCTAAACAATTAAGCCACTTTAAACATTAAGGTATCTGTCTATGGATGAATTATAGTTTCATTCATGTTTGGCAGAGTCATAGAAATGAATTTAATGTTATATATATCAGGATTTATTTATTAGCTTTACTCTTTTCCATTGGTCTAAATGTCTATCTTTATGCCAGTACCACACTCTTGAATATACTGTATATATGTGTACATATACTATATATATACACATATACATATAAAATTTTGTTTATTGTTTTCTTTTGGCTTTGCTGGGTACTCCTTCTGTGTGGGCCTTTCTTTAGTTGTGGCAAGTAGGGGTTACTTTCTAGTTATGGTGCTTGAGCTTCTCATTGTGGAGGCTTCTCTTGTTGTGGAGCACAGGCTCCAGAACACAGGTTCAGTATCTGTTACACTCGGGCTAAGTTGCTCCACAGCATGTGGGATCTTCCCAGATCAGGGATCAAAATCATGTTTCTCCTACACTGGCAGGAGGATTCTTTACCACTGAACCATGAGGGAAGCCCTGGATTACTGTAGTTTTTTTTTTGGTAAGTTTTAAAATTGCTAAGTGTGTGTCCTCCTGCCGGGAGCCAGCATGAGGAATCCCACCCGTGATAAGGTCACGTGGCAGAGATCTGATGGGCAAGGCGAATCAGATCTCAGGGTGTCCTCTGGTATTTCCTGAGCATGTACCCCCAAAACCAAAAATCTGCCAGCGTTTGTACTCTGCTTTTCCACTTTTCTGACACACTCTGGAAAAAGTCAACTCAAGGCTTTAGTCTTCTGCATTTGAAAGGAATGTTTCAGTTAAACCCCCTCTGATAGCTCTCTAGCTTGCCTAACAGGTTCCCCTGGACCTCTTACAGCTTGTGAATTGCTTACAGCCCCCCAACTGCAAGATACACAAAGCTTAAAAGCATCTTAAAGATACAGAGCCTTTTCTAAAGAGCTAAAAATCATATTGGTGACGGATTTTCACTGTTGACTTAATGATTGCTGCCAGGCCTCCGTATTTTTTATCTTTTAGGCACCTGGGAGGATGTTAATCAATGTAAACGGGATATGGAAAAAGATATATAGTAGTTTTGATGTTAACAACAGTAGACTTTTGAGTTAATTACTTTTCTTTTGTTATAAATCACTGTACTCCGTACTTGTTATAAATTGCTGTATCTTTGCTATGTAAGAATGTAACTTTATTTAGTCTTTTCTGAGAGTGGCACCAGACTTTGAGAAGATCAACACAAATAAGTCTTCTGGTTGACAAACCCTTATCAGAAAAAAGGCTGTAAAATGCTAATTGGCTCTCTGACCAGAAGATGATGTAAATCACCTAAGACTTGCATATACAATTAGGTATACAGAGAGAAAGCCTAGTTTGATAAAAGTCAGGGCTGCTGACATTGCATAATTTTGTATTACCCATTGATCTCTATGTATTATCAAAAGTATAAAAGGCCTTCTGAACAATAAAGGATGGACCAGTATGTCAGACTAGTCTCTTTGCCTAGTTTCTTGGGAATCTTGTTCCCCCCATGTCTCTCTCTCTCTCTCTTTTTCTCCCTTTCCCTCCCTCTCGTTTTTCGGCTGAATTCTCATCTGGAGCGGGGCTTGCTCACCAAGTCTACTTACGTGCCCTGGATTCTAAGACCCGCGTGAAAGGGAGCCTAAGGCGGGGCACCCTTAGATATTCAAGTGGGCGCCGGTGGCCCAATGTAAATGGTGCAAATCTCTTGTCCTGAGATTTTATTGGTTTTCCCTGTAAGCCAAGTTATTCAGCCTCTTTTCTCCACTTAATTTTCCTACTACACTGTTTCTTCCTAATCTAATCTTATATTTCTATATTAATAAATAAATAAGTTCTCCTCACCTATGCTGTCCACGCTTTGAATTTCCCTGGATCCACCAGGGCTGGACCCCGGCATCCTCCAGCTCTGTGCTTCTTTTTCAGTATTTTTTAGGTTACTCAGTGTTCTGTAAGATTCCATATGGGTTTTATGATGATATTTCCTGTTTTTGCAAAAATATTGTTGGGATTTTGATCGGATTGAATTGAATCTAATATTGTTTTGGGTAGTATTGACATATTAACAATAGTAAGACTTCTACTCCCTGAAAACTGGCTATGTTTCTACTTCTGTTTTCTATTTGTTTTAGTAATGTTTTTAGTTTTCAATTGTACAAATAATTTACCTTCTAAGTAAGTTCTTAAATTTTTTTCTTGTTGATGATACTGTAAATGGAATTGTCTTCCTAAATTATTTTTTGGTGTCCTCTCTCTTCAGATTTTTTTTTTTTGAAAACCTTGGGAAAGATTGATATTGGTTCTTCTTGAAATCTTAGTATAATAATTTACCATCAGGTTCAGAATTTTTCTTTTGTTGAGAAATCTTTGATTACTGATTCAGTTTCTTAGCTAGTAATATATTTCCTATATTCTATTTCTTCATGCTTTCATAACTGTGGGTTTTGTGTTTCTAGGAATTTGTCTATTTTATCTAGGTTATCCAAATTGTTAGCTTACAGTGCTCAAAGTAGTGTATTATACTCCTCCTATTTTTGTAAAATCAGTGGAAAAATTTACAATTTGATTGCCAAATTTAGTAATTTGAGTGTTTTGTTCTTTTTTAAAGTCCATGTAGCTAAAGATCTGTCATTTTTGGTTATATTTTAAGAGACTAATTTTTCTGTATTTATTTTTTGAGAATCAACTTTTGGTTTTCCTGATTTTCTCTATGATTTTTCTAGTATATATTTGTTTATATATACACTAATATTTATTATTTATTCTTTATAAAAACGTTGGCCTTAATTAGTTATTTTTTTAATTCTTTAAGCTACAGTTAGGCCATTGAATTGGTTTTAATTTTTGTTTGTTTGTTTGTTTGTTTTTACTGCCAATTGTTAGTGATGGTGTTCAGTTGCTAAATCATGTCTGAATGTTGCAACTTCCTGGACTGCAGCACATCATCCTCTTGTGTCCACCACTATAAAACAGAGCATGTTTAAATTCATGTTCATTTAGTCACTGCCATCTAGCCATCTCATCCTCTGCCACTCCCTTCTCTTCCTGCTCTCAATCTTTCCCAGTATCAAGGATTTTTTCCAGGCATCTTCTCTTCACATCTAGTGGCCAAAGTACTGGAGTTTCAGCTTCAGCATCAGTCCTTCCAATGAATTTTAAGGACTGATTTCCTTTAGGATTGACTGGTTTGATCTCCTTGCAGTCCAAGGGACTCTCAAGAGTCCTCTCCAAAACCACAATTTGAAAGCATCAATTCTTCAGTGCTCATTTTCTTTATAGCCTAACTCTCATGTCCATACATGACCATGGAAAAACCATAGCTTTGACTAGACAGACGTTTGTCTACAAAGTAATGTCTCTGTTTTTTAATACACTGCCTAGGTTGATCATAGCTTTCCTTCCAAGGAGAAAGTGTCTTAATTTCATGGTTGGTGTCACTGTCAGCAGTTATTTTGGAGCCCAAGGAAATGAAATCTGTCACTTCTTCCATTTTTTCTGCTTTTATTTGCCATGAAGTGCTGGGACTGGACGCCATGATTTATTTGTTTTTTGTTTTTTTATGTTGAGTTTTAAGCCAGATTTTTCTCTATCCTGTTTCACTCTCATCAAGACGCTATTTAGTTCCTGTTCAATTTCTGACTTTAGAGAGGTATCATCTGCATATCTGAAGTTGTTGACATGTCTCCCTGCATACTTGACTCCAGCTAATCATTCATCCAGCACAGCATTTCACATGATGTACTCTGCAAAAAAAGGTGTACTTTTCATTATAAGGGACTGGAATGCAAAAGGTAGGAAGTCAAGAAATACCTGGAATAACAGGCAAATTTAGCCTTGGAGTACAGAATGAAGCAGGGCAAAGGCTAAGAGTTTTGCTAAGAGAATGTGCTGGTCACAAGAGAAGACTCTACACATGGACATCACCAGATGGTCAATACCATAATCAGCTTAATTATATTCTTTGCAGCCAAAGATGGAGAAGCTCTATACAGTCAGCAAAAAAAAAAAAAAAAAAAAAAAAAGACCAGGAACTGACAGTGGCTGAGATCATGAACTCCTTATTGCCAAATTCGGACTTAAATTGAAGAAAGTGGGAAAAACCACTAGACCATTCAAGTATGATCTAAATCAAATCCCTTATGATTACACATAAGTGGAAGTGACAAATAAATTCAAGGGATTAGACCTATAAGACTGCCTGAAGAACTACGGACAGAGGTTCATGACATTTTACAAGAGGCAGTGATCAAGACCATCCCCAACAAAAAGAAATCAAAACAAGCAAAATGGTTGTCTGAGGAGGCCTTACAATAGCAGTGAAAAGAAGAGAACCTAAAGGCAAAGGAGAAAGGAATGATATACCCATTTGAATGCAGAGGTCCAAAGAATAGCAAGAAGAGATAAGAAAACCTTCCTCAGCAATCAATGCAAAGAAATAGAGGAAAAGAATAGAATATGAAAGAATAGAGATCTCTTCAAGAAAACAAAAGAGTTACCAAGGGAACATTTCATGCAAAAACAGGCACAATAAAGGACAGAAATGGTATAGACCTAACAGAAGCAGAAGATATTAAGAAGAGGTAGAAAGAATACACACAAGAACTATACAGTAAAGATCTTCACGACCCAGATAACTATGATGGTGTGATCACTCACCTAGAGCCAGACATCCTGGAATGTGAAGTCAAGAGGGCCTTAAGAAACATCACTATGAACAAAGCTAGTGGAGTTGATGGAATTTCAGTTGAGCTATTTCAAATCCTAAACGATGTTACTGTGAAAGTATTGTACTTAATTTGCCAGCAATTTTAGAAAACTCGGCAAGGGAGACAGGACTGGAAAAGGTCAGTTTTCATTCCAATCCCAAAGAAAAGCAAGGCCAAAGAATGCTCAGACTACACCACCATTGCACTCATCTCACATGCTAGCAAAGTAATGTTCAAAATTCTCCAAGCCAGGTTTCACAGTACGTGAACCATGGACTTCTGCATGTTCAAGCTGGATTTAAAAAAGGCAGAGGAACCAAAGATCAAGTTGCCAACATCAGTTGGATCATTGAAAACATAAGAGAGTTCCAATAAAACAACTATTCTACTTTATTGATTACGCCAAAGCCTTTGACTGTGGATCACAACAAACGGGAAAATTCTTAAAGAGAAGGGAATACTGGGCCACTTAGTTTGCGAAATCTTGTGAAATCGGTATGCAGGTCAGGAAGCAACAGTTGGAACTGGACATGGAACAACAGACTGGTTCCAAATCGGGAAAGGAGTACATCAATGCTGTATATTGTAACCCTACTTATTTAACTTATATGCAGTGTACATCATGTGAAATGCCAGACTGGATGAACCATAAGCTGGAATCAAGATTGCCAGGAGAAACATCAATAACCTCAGATAGGCAGATTACACCACCCTTATGGCAGTAAGGGAAGAAGAATTAAAGAACCTTTTGATGATTGTGAAAGAGGAGAGTGAAAAAGTTGGCTTAAAGCTCAACATTGAGAAAACTAAGATCATGGCATTTGGTCTCATCACTTCATGTCAAATAGATGAGGAAACAGTGAGAGACTTTATTTTTTTGGTCTCCAAAATTACTGCAGATGGTGACTGCAACAATGAAATTAAAAGACACTTGCTACTTGGAAGAAAAGTGATGACCAACCTAGACAGCACATTAAAAAGCAGAGATGTTACTTTACTAACAAAGGTCTGTCTAGTCAAAGCTATGGTTTTTCCAGTAGTCATGTATGGATGTGAAAGTTCAACTATAAAGAAAGCTGAGCACCAAAGTTTTAAACTGTGGTGTTGGAGAAGACTCTTGAGAGTCCCTTTAACTGCAAGGAGATATAGCCAGTCAATCCTGAAGGAAATCAGTCCTGAATTTCATTGGAAGGAAGGACAAATACTGAAGCTGAAACTGCGATACTTTGGCCACCTGATGAAAGAACTGACTCATTGGAAAACACCCTGATGCTGGGAAAGATTGAAGGCGGGAGAAGAAGGGGACAACAGAGGATGAAATGATTTGATGGCATCACCGATTCAGTGGACATAAGTTTGAGTAAACTCCGGGAGTTGGTGATGGATAGGGAGGCCTGGAGTCTGCAGTCCATGGGGTTGCAAAGTGTCAGACACAACTGAGCAAATTTACTGAACTGGACTGACTCTGCATGTAAGCTAAATAAGCAAGGCGACAATATATAATCTTGTACTCCTTTCTCAAGTTTTGAACCAGTCCATTTTTCCATGTCTGGTTCTAACTCTTTCTCCTTTACCTGCATATAAATTTCTCAGGAGACAGTTAACATGGTCTGTTTCTCCCACCTCTTTAAGAATTTTCCACAGTTTGTTGTGATTCAAAGTGTTTAGCCTAGTCAATGAAGGAAAAATAGATATTTTTCTGAAATTCTCCTGCTTTCTCCATAATCCAAAAAATGTTGGCAATTTGACCTCTGGTTCCTCTGCCTCTTGGAAACCCAACTTGAACATCTGGAAGTTCACAGATCATGTACTGTAGAAGCCTGGCTTGAAGGATTTTCAGTATAATCTTGCCAGCATTGGAAATGAGTGTAATTGTATGGTAATTCAAGCATTCTTTAGCCATGCCCCTTCTTTGGGATTGAAACAAAAGCTGATATTTTCCAGTCCTGTGGCCAGTGCTATTTTCCAAATTTTCTGACACATGAGTGGAATACTTTAACAGCATCATCTTTTAGGATTGTAAATAGCTCGGCTGTAATTCTGTCACCTCCACTAGCTTTGTTCATAGTAACGTTTACTAGTACCAACTTGAATTCACACTCTAGGATGTTCAGCTCTAGGTGTGTGACCATATGGTTATCCGGGTCATTAAGACCTTTCTTGTATAGTTCTTCTGTGGATTCCTGCCACCTCTTAATCTCTTCTGCTTCTGTTAGTTACTTGCCATTTCTATCCTTTATTGTGCCCATCTTTGCATGACATGTTCCATTAATATCTCCAATTTTCTTCAGGAGATCTCTAGTCTTTCCCATTCTAACGTTTTCCTCTATTTCTTTACATCATTCATTTAAGACGGCTTTCTCATCTCTCTTTGCTATTCTTTGGAACTCTGCATTCAGTTGAGTACATCTTTCCCTTTCTCCTTTGCCTTTCATTTCTTTTCTCTTCTCATCTATTTGTAAAGTCTCCTCAGAAAACTACTTGCCTTGCTGCATTTATTTTTGTTTATGATGGTTTCGGTCATTGCCTCCTGTACAATGTTATGAACCTCTGTCCATAGTTCTTCAGGCACTCTATCAGATCTAATACCTTGAGTCTATTCAGTACCTCCACTGTATTTTCATAAGGGATTTGGTTTAGGTCATAGCTGAATGACCTAGTGGTTTTCCTACTTTCTCCAATTTAAGCTTGAATTTTTTAAATAAGGAGATCATGATCTGATCCACAGTTGGCTGCAGGTTTTGTTTTTGTTGACTGTATGAAGCTTCTCCATGTTTGGCTTCAAAGAACATAATCAATCTAATTTTGTTATTGACCATCTGGTGATATCCTGGTGTAGATTCATGTCTTGGATTTTTGGAAAAGAATGTTTGCTATAATCATCGTTTTCTGTTGACAAAACCCTGTTACTTTTGCCCTGCATCATTTTGTACTCCAAGGCCAAACTTGCCTGTTATTCTGGGTATCTCTTGGTTTCCTACTTTGCATTCCAGTCTCCTATGATGAAAAGGATATCTTTTTCATGTTTATTTCATTAGGTCTTTTTGGTCTTCATAGAACTGGCCAACTTCAGCTTCTTCAGCACCATAGACCTAGACTGCTGTGATGTTGGATGGTTTGCTTGGAAATGAACCAAGATCACTCTGTTGTCTTTGAGGGTGCACACAAGTCCTGCATTTCAAACTCTTTTGTTGACTAAGAGAGCTACTCCATTTCTTCTAAGGGATTCTTGCCCACAGTTGTAGATATAATGATCATCTGAATTAAATTCACGCATTCCCATCCATTTTAGTTCACTGATTTCTTTGGAGATCACAGATCTGACATTGTTCACCATAAGCTATTATGTCCATGGGGTTATCCAAACAATATTAATGGGTTTTCGTTTCCTCCTCCAGTGGGTCACGTTTTGTCAGAACACTTTACTATGACCCATCCATCTTGGATGGCCATGCAGGACATGGCTTATAGTTTCATTGAGTTATGCAAGTCCCTTCATAATAACATGGCCGTTATCCATGAAGCAGTCTTTTTCGCTTACTTTTATGTATATTATATAGGTATTTCTTTGTGATTACCATGGGAATTAGATTTAATATCATAAAGTTATAAGGCTCAATTTGAACTTACACCAACTTAACTTCAATAAAACATGAACGCTCTTCTCCTTAACAGCTCCATCCTCAACCTTTTAGGGTGTTGATGTCACAGAGTTACATGTTTATATATTTTTCTCAAAAATGTAAATTGACAATTTTAAGGCATTAATCTCTTATGTTATATTGAAAATAAATGAGGAGTTACAAACCAAAATTATGAAAATACTAACTTTTAAATGAATATATATTTTACTTTTTAATATATTTGTCTCTTAATTCATGTAAAAAGCAAAAAGTGGAGTAACATATCATTGTTACAATAATACTGCTTTTAAACTTTCTCATTTATTTACCTTTACTGAAATTTTTATATCTTCATAAGATTCCAAGTTACTGAATGATGTCCTTTCATCCTGAAGCACTTCCTTTAGTATTCTTGCCAGCAGATATAATGGTAATGATTTCCCTCAAGTCTTGTTTACCTGGGAGTACCCTCACATCTGAAGGACAATTTTACTGGGTATTATTTGGTAAATCCTGGTTAGTATTTTCTTTTTCTCTTTGCATTTTGAATATATGAATTCTACTGTCTGCAGGTCTACAAAGTTTTTCATGAGAACCAATTGATAATCTTATTGAAGAGAGATTGTGTGGGATAATTCATTTCTCTCTTGTCCCTTCCATGATTCTTTTTGTCACTGTCTTTCAGCAGTTTCTTTACCATGTGTCTCATTAAGGGTCTCTTTGAGTTCATCTGACTTGGAGTCCATTAAACTTCTTGGATAATTACAGTTATATCTTTCTTCAAATCTGGGGAAGTTTCAGACATTTTTTCCCCAAACATTCTGTTTTTCCTTTCTTACATCCCAGTTTTGGACTTCCACAATGCATATGTTGGTCCACTGGTTGGAGTCCTTCAGGTCTTTAAGCTCTGTTCACTTTTCTTCAGTCTTTTTGTTTACTGTTTCTCAGACCTGATAATTTTCACCATCCTGTTTACAAGTTTACTGGTTCTTTTTTCTGTCCACCTAAATCTGACTTTGAATACCCCTAGTGGATTTTTTTTCTATCAGCCATTTTACTTTCAGTTCCAAATTTCTTTTTGCTCCACTATGTGTTCTACCTTTTATTGATATTTCTCTCTCTTCATACTTCTTATCCTTCTCCGTGTTGTCCTTTAGTTCTTCAAATGTCTTCAAGATAGTTATTTAAGTCTTTGTCTAGAAGACTCATGTGTTGTGACTGAGTAGCTTCAGTTGTGTCCAACTCTGACTCTTAGCAATGTGACCCCTTTGCACAGTAGCTCACCAGGCTCTTCTGTCCATGGGATTCTCAGACAAGAATACTCGAGTGGATTGCCATGCCCTTCTCCAAGCAACCGTCCAGATCCAGTGATTGAACCCATACCCTTTAGTCTCCTGCATTGGCAGACAGGTTCTTTACCACTAATGCCACCTAGGAAGCCATAGAAGAGTCACAATCAGGTATTTTTCAGGGACAGTTTTTGTTTATTTATTTTTACTTTGAATGAACCATATTTTTCTGTTTTTTTTAATATGCTTTGAATTTTTCGTTTAAACCTGAATACTTGAATTGAAAAATGTGGTAAATCTTAAAAGCATATTTACCTCTTTCCTCCGAGTTTGTTGTGGAATCTTTTGTCTGTTGTTTGTTTTATTATTATTATAGACTGTCTCTGTGCTGAAGATTGGCCTGAAGTGTAAATTTAAGGTCTTTTCTGACCATAATCATGCACTATGTCTTTTTAATTTTCTCTACATATGCAGTAGGTTTTAAACATCTTAGTCTTTAATGTTTGACTCCCAAAGAGGAAAATGAAAAATAAAAAATAGAGGAAATGTGCTGGCCTTTAAATCCCCTAGAAGTCACTTCAGCCAAAGGGGAAAGGACCTACAACAATGTGAAAGGGTGCAAAAACAATGGCTGTCCCCTCTGTGTCTGAATCTCTGTGATCAGAAATAATAATCAGTGATCAGAGATCTCTACTATGTAAAGAACAAAGTGTTTTTTTACTTACCTAGGTTCCTACAAGCTATATTCAAACTGCCCTAGGAACATGTACACATTTACTTGCCATAGAAATTTTGCAAAGCTGCTACTGTATTAAGAGTTAAAATTGACCAAATTTAACTACAACTTATCATCCAAAGATTCCCCTGGAAATTGCAAGTCTTCAATAAAATCTAGAG
>SJYV01019212.1:0-15253 GCA_006410875.1 Neotragus pygmaeus
AAGACCCTGATGCTGGGAAAGATTGAGGGCAGGAGGAGAAGGGGACGACAGAGGATGAGATGGCTGGAGGGCATCACCAACTCAATGGACAGGAGTTTGGGTAGGCTCCAGGAGTTGGTGAGGGACAGGGAAGCCTGGCATGCTGCAGCTCATGGGGTCACAAATAGTTGGACATGACTGAGCAACTGAACTGAAACACATTTGGTGCTATTAACGTAGGCAAGCTTTGTAACGAAAGGGCCTAGGCTTTTTTTTGTTTGTTTTTTTTGAGGACTCTTTAGTAGGCTAATTGTAAACCTTTTTTTCTAATCAATATTATGTTTCAAAAATGTCTTATCTCTTTTACTTGTATGGATTTTAGGACTATTCTGTAATTCCTATTTGCATTAATCTAACAATCACTTTCTCATGAGTCTTATTTAGTGAAGTTTTACTGTAAATTTACTAAATTAAAAATTATTTTAAAAATTGGAGAATAATTGCTTTACAATGTTGTGTTAGTTGCTGCTATATGATGAAATGAATCTTCTATATGTATACAGGGACTCCCCCCGCTTTCAGCTCCCTCCCAGTACACCCCCATCCCTCCACTCTAGGTTATCACTGTAAATCACTTTTACAGGAAAAATTCAGGAACACTTATAACACAGCTTGAATAAAGAGTGCCCTCTGCTTATGCTGCTGGTGGTGGTCCGGTGGGCTAGAAATGTGACCTAATGGCCAAGAAGGCATTTGCCAAGGGGCATGTGAGCAGGCTACATTCCAGGGACAGAATAGAATGGGGAAGGGCACAGCGAATTACATATTTATTGAATGCAGTGAAACAAAACAGCAACTAAAACCAAGTACTAATTCCCATGAAACTCGTATCCTAATAGAATGAGAGGGCTTGCAGGGTTCCAGTATTGGCCAGTCATTTAGTGTAATGAGGGGAAGTCACGAAGATGAGGCTGGTGAAACTGTTTAGTTCCCATCAGAAGGGTCTTGAAAGACAAACTAAGGAATCTGAACTTTAACCTGTAACGGGGGTCCTCGGGGTGTTGACCAGTTTGCCTCTGGAGAGCAGGATGGATGATGACTTTCTGTGAATGAAATTAAAACCAGACAGTGTGCCTAAAAGTGCAACAGTGTTCATCTTGGCATTTGCTGGAGCAAAAGACCTTGAGCTGATTTCATAGCCTCTGTTGGGTGGGAATTGAAATGCCATACCATGGCATGTAAGAAGATTTAAAGGGAAGAAAAATTGAAGTGAGAGCAGGAGTCACAGGAAATGGCTGCAAGGTGGTGGCCTTGTGCACTGGCCTTGGACTTGAACCTGAATTCCTGTTGCCTGCCAGTGACTTGGAGTGTGCACACGGCTTCACCTGAGGTAGCCAGATGGATCACAGCAAATGCTATGCCAAGATGTTCCCACTGGGTACTCTAAAAATTCCTGGAACAACACAAGGCTTCTGTGCAAAGCCTGAAAATGGGTATTCTGGGAACCCATTTTTCACCCTCAGTTTGAAAACAGGAATCAAATCTGTTGATTCTTGTCTACCCCACAACCCTATCCACAACCTCTCCCACTGTCTTAAAGTTCCTTGAACGTGCTGCCATACGACTTTCTGCAAAGATGATTGATCTCTCTCCATTTTTTTCCTAATGGCAGTCACCCTAATAGCTTAGCCTATAATGAAAAGAGTGTTTTTAATGATATTTAGATGAGTAATGTGCTGATTCTGGCCACCACTAACTGAAGAACACTTCTGTTCTTTTGTGTGCTAAGTCGCTTAGATTGTATCCGAATCTCTGCAACTGTATGGACTGTAGCCACCAAGCTTGCTGTGCATGGGATTCTCCAGACAAGAATACTGGAGTGGATTGTCATTTCCTTCTCCAGGGAATCTTCCCAACCCAGGCATCAAACCGAAGTCCCCTGTGTCTCCTGCATTGCAGGCAGATACTTTACCATTGAGCCAGTTCTTTAGAATGGTAGTAAGGGACACTGACCCTGCCTCTGACCAAAGGCCTTGGATTTAAAATAGGTCTGTAGCAGCAAACATCATCACATGACGTTGACCTGACACAGCTCACTAACTGGTTTTCAAATTTGGGGTGGTTCTTAAATTTGGAGTGTATATCAGGATCAAATGAGATTTTTAAAAACACAGCTTGCTGGCTTACACTACAGAATTCCTGATTCAATGGGTCTGGATAGGGCCTGAGAATTTGCATTTTTAAGAAGTTCTCAGGCTATGCTAATGCCACCTGGATAACACCCTGAGCACCATTTATCTTGTATCTCAAATTTACCTGACCTACTGGAACAGAATCTGCAGGGGAGGGGTCCTCAGATGTTGATTTTTCTTTCTCCAAAAGGCCCAGGTGCTTTCAGTCATCAGGGAAATTTAGACCATATTGTGAACATTCCCCAGGTGAATTATGTGATTGTTAAATCTAATAACCTATTTTAACAATCATTTAGGGCAACAGTTCACTTTACTCTAAATGCATAGTAGGATCACTTGGAGAGGTTTTTAAAAATACTGATCTCTAGGTCATACTCCCAGAGATTCTGATTCAGCTGGTCAGTGTAAGCACAGACATCTATATTTCTTAAAAGCCTCTCTGGATATTTCTCCTGTGCAGCCAAGGTTTGGCTGATAAGCCTCTTAGAAGGCCCTTAGCCCCTTGCTTTCCCAGACTAATTACTTCAGCACCCAACCTGATCCCACCTCAGGAAGGAAGGGTCCCTTACATGTCCACCCCAGGCAGGGTGAAGCCCTCCTCCACCTCCTTAAAAATCAGCTTAAAATCAAGCACTCCTCTACCTCCTTAAAATCAGTTTTATCAAAACAGTGTTCATGATGTTTGCAATCACTGTGGACTTAATCAGTTACTCCTATGAGAAGGTGAATTTCTTGAAGACAGACACCAGGTCTGAATTTTCTCTCAATCCCATGCCTGGAAAACAGGATGCAGTTGACTTTGGGCTTTGGAAGGAATGAATAGAACTCTTTTGGTTTTTTGTCATGCTTCCTGAAATAGAGTAGAGGGCAGACCCAGCTTTGCCACTCACAAGCTCTGGACATGTTATTTAGTCAAGTAGCCCCCAACTTTTCTGGTACCAGGAATGGGTTTCATGGAAGACAGTTTTCCTATGGACCAGGTTGTTGGGGGTGGGGTGGTTTAAGGATGATTCAAGCATGTTACATTTATTGTGCACCACATTTTTATTATTACAGTGTGATATATGATGAAATTATTATACAACTCGCCATAATGCAGAATCAGTGGGAGCTCAGGTTGTCATGTGAACAATGAGGGGTGGCTGTAAATACAGATGAAGCTTTTGCTTCAGCCTTTTACTGTGCTGCCCAGACCCCTGATTTAGTCTTTTTGAGCCTCTGTTTGCTTCTGTGTAGAATGGATACCTCATGGAGGTTTTGTGAGATTTAGATCAAATGATTGATATAAAGCACATCTCACAATACAATACATGTAGTCAGTGATTTGTCAAGGTCAGTGTCAATACTAATGTTCATTGGCACTGGTGAGTTCACTTCCTGTTCTTCAACATCATTGCCTCTCAGCCAGGTCATAGTTCATCCAGACCCAGCAGTGCTTCTAGATGATGGTCCTAAAATGTACTTTATGAAGACACACCTGTTCTCTCATTCTCAAATTTTTAGACCAATAGTTCTCAAGCTGTGGTCTTTACATGGATCAGCAGCAGTAGCATCACTTGGGAACATGTTAGACATGTACATTCTTGCCTCCCCGGGCCCCAACACTTACTGAATGAGAAACTCAGAATTATTATCAGCCATCTGTGGTTCAACAAGCCCTTCAGGTGATCTTAATATACACAGAAGTTTGAGAAACATTGGTTTAGAAGAACAGCTGTTTGAAAAAAAAAAGCAAAACACTTTTAGTCTGCTACACATTCCTAAAACTGATCTAAACCACTGGTTCCCGAGTAGGGGAGAGGGTTGTGTCTCTCCCTGCAGTGTTGTGTCAGCGCTTCCAGGGGCATATGTGACTTGAAAAAGTGACCCAGAGGTTTTGATTCTCTAGAGAGTCTAGAGTCCGTGATCCCTGTAGTTGAAAAGTTTTTTAAAAAATGTTTTTGTTTTTAGGCCATTTTAGGAGTGATTCAGATCCAGCCAACTCTGATTTAAAGGATATTATATTCCAAGTTCTATGCTAAGTTAACTGAGTATAAACTATTGAATGTATATATTCATAACTTCATTATTAACACTTTACAAATAAAGGAAGAGGATCAAGGAATATAAGTTATTTACCTTTGCTCACACAGTTAATAATGATAGGGTTGAGCTGTAAGCTTATTGTATCCTTAAAAACTTGGATATTTTTCTTTCAATTTTATATTCTATTTATATAGCAGTCTAAATAGTCTACTGATCTGTTGAGTGGATTTCCTTAAATATAAAATCATGTTAATTGCCCTGTTATTATCATTTATTTCATGAACTGCAGCAATTTAGTATTTCTCTAACTTTTAAACTAAGGCAAGGGAGGGAGGAATTTCCAATTCTGGTAGTAGTTGAGTCTCCTATGGCTAGCTGTTTTGTTGTTCAGTTGCTAAGTTGTGTCTGACTCTTTGCAACCCCATGGACTGCAGCACGCCAGGCTTCCCTATCCTTTACCATCTCATGGAGTTTGCTCAAACTCATGTCCATTGAGTTGGTGATGCCATCCAACCGTCTCATCCTCAATCTCATCACATGAACCTTCAAAATCAGAGTTTTTCCAGCTGGAGTCAGAAAAATAAAGGAAAAGAGGCAAAGGGGATTTGATACTTGGAGGACTTGTACCCCCTCTGTAAGCTGGTTTTGAAGGGGGAGTAAGAGAGTGCTAAGCGAAGGAATAGAGAGGCTTCTAGAAGCTGAGAATGGCCCTCAGCTGACAGCCAGCGAGGATAAAAAAAGGACCTTGGCCCTACAGCTGCAAGGAATTGTGCCAGTGACCTGAATGAACAAGGAAATACACTGTCCCCAAAAACCTGCAGAGGAAGTGAAGCTGTGGCAATGCCCTGCTTGTCGGTCTTGCGAGTCGCTAAGCAGAGGAACAGCTAAACCATGCTGTACTTGAACTTCTGACCTAAAGAACTGTGAAGTATATTTATTTGGTTTTAAGCTACTGTTGGCAATAATTTTTATTGTAGCATTAAAAAAACTGATACTGAAGAAAATGTGTAAATATCTATAAAGTCCTTTATAGGACTTGAAACTTCTCAGGTTTCCTTTAAAGGAAAGTAAGTCCATGTATAGTTCTGTATCCAACAAAAATATCTTTTATAAATGAAAGTGAAATAACTATATTTTCAGATAATGAAAACGAGTACAATTTGATGCCAGCAGACCTATATAATAAGAAATGCTAAAAGAGGTTCTTTAAGATAAAGGGGAAATGATACCAGATGAAATTCCAGATTTAGAGGAAGAAATGAAGAACATTAGAAATGGTAAATAAATGGTAAATATAAAGACCATTTTCTTAATTTCTTTAAAAGATAACTGATTTTAATATAAAATTCAAAAATTGCATTAGTTTATAAGTCAGTGGAAAAAATAAGTCAGCAGAAACTGTATAAAAATGATTATCACAGAATATGGGAGAGGTTAATATAATTACATGTAGTATTTGCAAAATACTTACAGTATTTCATGTAAAATAATACAACATTAATTCTAAGTAAACTGATGATTTAAGAGAGTGTATGTAGAAGTGATTAAAAAGCTTTTGAGAAATTTAGATGGAATACTAAAAAAAGGTATCCAATAAGAAGATAAGAAGGAATATAAAAAAGGTGAAACAAATAGAAAATAAATAACAAAATAGTGGATATAAATAAACTGTATTTATAATTACATTGTTAGTTGACAAAATTCAGATTGACAGAATGAATAAAAAATAATGCTAATGTAGGTTTATGAATTGTAACACATGTACCATGCTGATGGGGGATGTTNGGTGAAACAAATAGAAAATAAATAACAAAATAGTGGATATAAATAAACTGTATTTATAATTACATTGTTAGTTGACAAAATTCAGATTGACAGAATGAATAAAAAATAATGCTAATGTAGGTTTATGAATTGTAACACATGTACCATGCTGATGGGGGATGTTGGTAATGACGTACCCTATGCATATGTTGGGGAGGAAGTATGTGGGCGATCTCTGTAAGTTTGGCTCAATTTTACTATGAACCTATAATTTCTGTAATAAATCTGGTGGCTCAAATGGTAAAGAAACTGCCTGCAATGCAGGAGATCTGGGTTCAATGCCTGGGTCGGAAGATCCATGGTGAAGGGAATGTCTACCTACTCCAGTATAACTTCTCTTAAAAAAAAAAAAAAAAAAAGTTACACTAAATTTTATGCTCTCTGCAAGAGACANGAGATCTGGGTTCAATGCCTGGGTCGGAAGATCCATGGTGAAGGGAATGTCTACCTACTCCAGTGTAACTTCTCTTAAAAAAAAAAAAAAAAAGTTACACTAAATTTTATGCTCTCTGCAAGAGACACACTTTAAATATAAAGCCGCAGGTAAGTTTTAAGTAAAAGAAAAGAAAGAAGTAAAACTCTATTCACAGACAGCATAGTTGTTTATCCTAAAGAATATACAAAACACTCATTATAATTAAGTGAAATTTAGCAGTCACAGGATACAAATTCAGTACACAAACATCAATTATATTTCTAGATACCAATAACAAACAATTGGAAATTGAACTTAAAAAAACACTTTTATGATAGCATTAAACATGAAATACATAAGGAATACATTTAACAAAATATGTGCAAAACCACATGCATAGCTCAGATAAATCAAATAAGGCTTAAATAAATGAAAAGATATGCCATGTGCCTGAATTGGAAGATGCAATATTGCTAAAGATGCCAATTCTCCCCAATTTGACTTATAGATTCAGTGTCATGCCATTTAAAATTGTAGCACGCTCCTTTGTAGGTACTGTTGTGGCAATTCTTAAATTTACATAGGCCCAGAAGAGCCCAAAGAATTTTGAGAAGAAGATTAAATAGGAAGCACACTACCTGATTTCAAGACTTAAAGTAAAGGCGCAATAATAAAAACAGTGTGGTGTTGGTACCAGGATCGACCACCAGATAAATGAAACAGAACTGAGACCAGAAACAGGCCCACACATAAATGGACCTTTGACAGGATAGCCCGTGTAGTGCAATGGGAAAGGAAAGTGCACTTACCAGGTGTGCTGGAGCTCCTAGGGAAATGTCAGGGAAAAAGAACATTGATCACTGCCTCACAGCGCACACAAAATACAATCAAAATGGACAATAGATCTAACCTTAAAAGGTAGAATTCTGAAGCTTCTAGTCACAGCATAGAAGAAAACCATGAGTGTCTTTATAGCCTGAAGTGGTGAAGATTTTTTTTTTAGAGGGAATGTGTGAGTGCTTGCTCAGTCACTTGAGTCATGTCCGACTCTTTGTGATGCCATGAACTGTAGCCCACCAGGCTCCTCTGTCCCTGGGATTCTCCAGGCAAGAATGCTGGAGTGGGAAGCCATGCCTTCCTTCAGCGGATCTTCCTGACCCAGGGATCGAACCTGCGTCTTCTGTGTCTCCTGCATTGCAGCTGGATTCTTTCACCCCTGAGCCACCAGGGAAGCCCAAAGTGAACACAAATAGTACTAAATGTAAAAAGAACTTACAGATTGTATCAAAATTTAGAATTCATCCTCATCAAAGGGCACTGTTAAGAAACTGTAAAAGCAAGCCACATACTAGAAGGAAATGTTTCCAATCCGTATATGACAAAATTGTTATATCCAGAGTATATGGGGAACTCCCACAAGTCAATAATAAGGGGCAACTCCCACAAGTCAATAATAAGGGGCAACTCCCACAAGTCAATAATAAGGGGCAACTCCCACAAGTCAATAATAAGGGGCAACTCAGTTTTTGTAATGGGCAAAAAGACTTGAACAGACACTTTACAGAAGGAGAAATGCAACAGGCCAGTCAACATACAAAGTTCTCAATATCATTATTCTTGAAGGAAATTAAATTACAACCATATAAAGTTTACTACGCATTCATAAAATGGATAAAATTTAAGACTTTGATGACACCAAGTGTTGGCAAGAATGTGGGGCAACAAGCAGCAGCATCTTTTGATGATGACTGTGTGAACAGGTACAACCATTTTGCAGAAAGTTTGATAGTTCCTTATAAAGTCAAACCATATACATGCTGTGTCCCAGTAATCCTACTTCTGTGTATTCAAGAGGAATTAAAACATGATTTCCACAGAAAGGCATATGTTGTAGCCACACGTTCTGGAAAACAAACGCACTCAGAAGGACAATGTAGATAGTGGACTGCAGTTTATTATACCGGCGGGCCCAAGGCAAAGTCTCCTCTTAGCCAAGGACCCTGACCAGTTTTCCTGAAAACCTTATATACCCTAAGTGTACGTGCCCAAACCCACCTCCCCAAATTCCCTGAAACTAGTCTGAACAAAGGAAAAGAAAGATACAATCAAAGTTAACCTGTGATTCATGTGCCTTAAGCCTAGGTAGTTAACAGTGGACAATTATCAATAGGCCCGTGGTCATACCCCAATAAGGATAAAGGAATATATGATTCTATTCGGTTACACACATAAGTACTCTTTTAGGCAACAGAGAGTCGAGGCATGAGCCCTGGGGCTCTTCCATCCAGGGGGCCTGGTTTTCCAGTTAGTTTGTCATTTCCATAGATACTGGGCATCTAGCTNGATAAAGGAATATATGATTCTATTCGGTTACACACATAAGTACTCTTTTAGGCAACAGAGAGTCGAGGCATGAGCCCTGGGGCTCTTCCATCCAGGGGGCCTGGTTTTCCAGTTAGTTTGTCATTTCCATAGATACTGGGCATCTAGCTCAAAGTCCACAGTCCGGCCCAAGATGGAGCCTGTTCTGTCTGTTTCCTCCTTCACATACACAGGAATGTTCACACCAGCTGTATTCAAGTTTGCCTAATTTTGGAATCATCCCAATTGTCCATCAGCAGTAGAATGGAGAACCGAGTTATGATGTTTTCATACATGTTTCAATACTCCTTATCAGTTCAAAGAAGAACTAATATTACAACAGTATGGATGAATCTCAAGTATTATATCAAGTGAAGAAAGATTTCTACTAGTTCTATGATATACAGCCATAGGGAAATCATATGTACAACAATAGAAATCAATACTGGTTATCTCTGAGTGGAGGGCTTAACTAGAAGGAGACACAGGGAAATCTTCTAGGGTGATAGAAATTTGTATCAATTATGGTGATTATATGGATGAATTCTTTTATCAAAATTCATCCAGTTACACACTAAAAATGTGTGCATTTTTCCTTCATGTAATTTTTCAACCTCAAAAAAAAGGAGCAATAATTTGAGATTGGTTGCTAGATAATTACATANATCAATTATGGTGATTATATGGATGAATTCTTTTATCAAAATTCATCCAGTTACACACTAAAAATGTGTGCATTTTTCCTTCATGTAATTTTTCAACCTCAAAAAAAAGGAGCAATAATTTGAGATTGGTTGCTAGATAATTACATAAATCAGTCATAGTATGGTTTGGATTTTCCTTACTCTAATAAAATTCATGTTAAACATTGGATATTTAATTAAATTGGTCATCTTCTATATTAACCAAAAATTGATTCAGAAGTATTTAAGTATTAGCACATTTCTCCTGAGAAACTGGTATTCACACATTGGCCCTGCAGGGCCCCACTCACCCTCTCCACCGGTAAATGAATGAAGGCTATTGAAACATTTTGAAGATCAGAGCTCTGGTTTCCATACACTCGACCTCTTTGTGGTCAAGTTCATTATTTCCCAGAATGCTTTTTTCCTTCTATGGAACTTTTATGTGACAATGTCTCTAACATAGGGCTGCCTGCCATTATTTAAGTGAAATATGACCTGTTGCTTACAATTGGATTTAAATGCAAAGTCAACTATGAGCAAAACATTGAGGCCAGTTATTTTTTTTTCAAAACCCTTATTTTTGCCAATACAAAGGAATAAAAAAGAGCNAAATGCCTTTCAAAAAAAACCGTATATGCAATAATATATGGTATTTATCTTTTTCTTTCTGACTTACTTCATTCTGTTTTGTATGACAGATTCTAGGTCTATCCACGTCTCTAAAAATGACCCACTTTCATTTCTTTTCATGGCTGAGTAATACATATACACCATATCTTCTTTATCTATTCATCTGTCAATAGACATTTTGGTTGTTTCTATGTCCTGGCTATTGTAATTATTAGTAAAACACATGCACATTGGTAGAAGCCTAATTTTAGCTAGATCCAGTTAAAAGGAAGATTGAGTGGCTCAGTGTAATAAGAGAAACTCTGATAGGAAACAAGATACAATGGTATCATTTATTCTATCTTTATTTTTCTTCCTTTACCTCTCTGTATGTGAGAACTTGGCCTCTCCAGCAAGCTTTCTACTTGGGCTGGAACCATGGCTGGGTCTGGACTCTTAGCTGTGTAGTTCTCAGATAGAAAAGGGAAGAACCTTCTTTTCAAGCTCCAGCTCCCAAAACCCCAGGAAAGGACCATGAGTTTGCCTACATTGGGGTCACATGACCACCTCTGGGCCAGTCACTGGCCTCCAGAGCATGGAGCATTCTGATTGGCCAGCTTGTGTCAGGTACTTGGACTTGAATGGGTAGGTGATGCTGTTCCATTTGATCCTATGACAGAGCTTTCTGCTCCAACAAGGAAGCAAAACAAACATCCCTGGGGAACATTCATGAGATAGGCTGTCCTCTCCATCACAGTTTGTATCTCAAGTGTCCAGCATGGATTCTAATTCTTATTTTTACATTTATTTGTTTACTACCTGTCTCTTCCATTAGACAGAAAGCTGGTTATTACCACAACTTGTGCACAATGAACACTGACTAGGTGAATGTACGAGTTAATCTTAGTAGCTTCGTGAGAAGTTATTCATCTTAGGCACTTGGGAATAAGAAGATGAAATCCCTGGAAATTCTCAGGAATTTCCCAAAAGTCATTCTATACATTTTAGAACCTTATTATTTATGTGGTACTTTTTTTTAAACAGCAATATAAGACCATCATGATAAAAAGTGAATAATTTGTTTCACTGATAGTGTCATAAAAGATAATTTAGAGATTTTATTGTAACAAACATGCTTTACTATGCATTTTTGGGAACTGATATATTGTGATAAGATTAGATATTTCAATAACAGGTAAGAATTATTTCTTCCTGATACAGACATTTGATCATAGAAATCATCACCAAAAATAAATTTCAAATGAAAATCAATTTTAAAATGAAAAGATCATTCCACCGACGTGTAGTAGTTTAGAGTTATCATTCTTAAACTGCAGTTTTAAAACACAAGACTTTCAGTGCTCCAACTCAATATCTTTGTCTTTCTTTTGTGACAAAATTGTCCAGACATGGAAAAATGCCTTTCCTTTTCCATGGTCATTGGTTGAGTTGTTAAGGAAGAGAGCAAAAATATCCTAGGTTGGTTTTAGTACCAAAAGTTGGGTGTTAGAGCTCATGTTGTTTCATATAAGTTCTCCTTCACTTTTTTTAAGATTAATGTTTTTAATTGTCTGTTTATCTATCGTCTCTATTGATCAGTTATCTGTATCTATTTTTCTGTCTCTTCTATCTGTCTCTATGTATTTATCCAAGTATATTTTGTCCTACAAACTTCCTCAGCCTACAGTGGATATTCAAACCCTGAATACACAAGTGCACAATATTGGATAGTATTTGAATAATGCTAATGTTTTTATCTCCTAGCAAGACTCACAGCCCTACACAGAATTACATGTTAAAACTGACTATTTAATGACTTATTTTGCTTCCAGAATTTGCTATTTCTTCGAACACCACTCATAGTATTCGCATGCACTATGCATAAAAACTCATTCGTGCTTATTTTATTTTCAAGAATGACTTTCAGTGAGCAGCAGAAAGGGCCATGAACACACCCTTGTAATGTGGCCACAACAGCCAGCAAGAATGATTTATTCATAATCTCTTGTCTCCTACACACTCCTGTCCCCACTCAAGAAATGTTACTGATGCTACCTGTCAGTTTTTCCTGCTGTTGCTGTTCACCAGTGTCAGTGGATCCTTTGGGAATGTCTCTATGCCAGGAAGACAGTCCCACATGGAAACCCTAAGGCAAGCTTAGCGTAGAACTGGCAACAGTGGACCGGAGTACATCCTTGAGCCTAACTATGCCAGCTTCCAGGTAGCTCACGCCTCCTACATGAGTAGCACCCAAAGCTTACAGTAGGTGACACTGTATAATTTTTTTTGGCTGTGCTGGGTCTTCGTTGTGGCATGCAGTCTGTACCTAGCTGCAGAGCATGGGCTGTCAAGCAAGCCAGCTTCTCTAGATACTGCACACGGACTTAGTTGCTCCACGGCATGTGGGATCTTAGTTCCCTGATCAGGGATCAAACCCATGTTCCCTGCATTGGAAGGCAGATTCTTAACCACTGGACCGCCAGGGAATTCTGACATCATATAAAGTATTTGCCCAAGGTCACAAAGTTACAGAGTGACAGAACTAGGTTCTATTTGACTCTACTATATTATACACCTGGGGCTTCCCAGGGGGCATTTGGTTCAGTTCAGTCGCTCAGTCATGTCTGACTCTTTGCCACCCCATGGACTGCAGCACACCAGGTTTCCCTGTCCATCACCAACTCCCGGAGTTTGCTCAAACTCATGACCATCGAGTTGGTGGTGTCATCCAACTATCTCATCCTCAGTTGTCCCCTTCTCCTCTTGCCTTCAATCTTTCCCAGCATCAGGGTCTTTTCCAATGAGTCAGTTCCTCATATCAGGTGGCCAAAGTATTGGAGCTTTAGCCTGAGCATCAGTCTTAACAATGAATATTCAGGACTGAAGAAACCACCAGCCAATATAGGAGACATAGGTTTGAGCCCTGGGTAGGGAAGATTCCCTGGAGGAAGAAATGGCATCCCACTCCAGTATTCTTGCCTAGAAAATTCCATGGACAGAGGAGCCTGGAGGGCTACAATCCATGTAGTCTCAAGGCTGAGCATATCACTTTAAGCATCCGTGTTTCTACAACGTATATGTTTTTATTTCTGTCTGGAGTGCATGAATACTTACTTCTTTTGGCAATGCTACCACTGCTATTATGACGTATTTTTAAATTACTTATGGATTGCTTAAAATGCACTGTGCCAAATCTTTCCTACATTCACATGTAGAAAATGTAGTCCTTCCAATAATCCTTGGATGCCAGAACTCTTATCATCTCCATTTATCCAAATCTGAGGCTCTGAGATGTCTTCCTGAGGTCTCTTGAGAAGTGATAAAGCTGATAAATGAACACAGTTCTGTCTCATTGGATATCTTATTTATTTATTTTTAAACAAAACTTCCTGAGATCAGGAAATGATACCAGTGTATCCTGGAAGTAACTAGAGTGACATTTGACCCAGAAAAGCAGACTCCTGTAAGTTTCCAGGTGTGAATTTGGGAGGGGAGGTGGTGTAGGGGGGCCAACGCAATGAATGTCCAAGTGGTCCTGGGATGCTTGAGCCGGGGAATCTTCTTGAGACCAAGTAGATTATAGAACAAATGAGGAGTTGGTGGTGCTAGTGGTAAAGAACCCACCTGCCAATGCAGGAGACTAAGAGACGTGGGTTCGATTCCTGGGTTGGGAAGATCCCCTGGAGGAGGGCATGGCAACCCACTCCAGTATCTCCTGCCCATGGAGAATTCCATGGGCAGAGGAGCCTGGTGGGCTACAGTCCATAGCATCACAGAGAGCTGGACACTACTGAAGCAACTTAGCACAAGGTATTCAGCACTGAAGAAGCTAAGAAGGTTTTAGCCCTGTGCGCTAGGAGGTTCTGAGCACTTCTCAGGTATTGACTCATATAATCTTCATAACAGTCTCAGTTACAGATGAAAAAACCAGGCACCAGGAGATGAACTAGTTTATCCAAAGCCATTCAACAAGGATGTGACAAAGAGATGCAGAAACTAGTGACTCTGCCCTGTCCAGCCCCATCTCTGGGGTCTGCTTCCCTCTGTCCTCCTTGAGTGAGGGGTACATTTTTACTGCAAAGGATGATTCTTGACAATCCAGCGGCCTGATCAACTTATTTTTAGGTGGAGAGAGTAGTAACGAATGATGATTGACCTTCGTTCTTTGTCTTGCAGCTTCTTAAACTCAAGTCATGAACATTTGCCCTGGATGGGCTTGAGGGTTTGGTGTGCACTGAGATTTCATTTAGGACATTCAGTTTTATTTTCCTTGGAGAGGTGGTGAGGACAGGTGACAGACTCATTTCTACAATCCCAGGTTAAACCTAAAATCTAAAGCAAATGTTCACCCTAGTGCCAGACACATAAAGTGCTTTTCGACCCAGAGACACAAACCTATCATTGTGTTATTATTTGCAGAAGTGTTTGGCTCAGCTGTGAAGGGACTGTTCCATTCAGTTCTCTATAAATATCATGTAGGCAGGAACTAAAAAAGCATTTGGCTTTAGGAAAGAGGACTTTTAGTAATTTACACCCTGCCATTATTAAAAGGCTCTATGAGTGTGTGTGTGCGTGTGTGTGTTGTGTATACATCACATTCCTTTTGGCAAGTAACGCATTTAATTAATCTGCATGGAGTTTTAGTACAACATAGTTGATTAGCATAGTAGACACAGTGCCTTTTTAATATAACAAATCTACTGAGAAATATCCTTAGTTAATGAGCTGTGTCATTTTTGGAAAGTTTGTCTTATAACTAATGTATGAAAATAACACTGTATTTTTTTAATGGTGTGTGTTCAAAGCCAAATAAGTTATCCTGGGTATGAATAGAGCTCTAAATCTTTGACAGTCTCTACTCTCAGTCTATTGTGGGTTTTTTTTCAACTTTTATAGGTTGATTCCTCTTCTATACAATTGCTTGGCAAAGAGGCAAAGCCAGAAGAGGCTCATAAACTTTCAAAAAAGGTTTGTTATGGGTCATCTCTAGGTAGAAGGAATATTTACAACAAACAAGATACATGAATTTTCTTCAACCCATTTGTGAATGTGGAGTAAATCGAGTTCATTTATATTTTAACAAGAGTTCCCATTGATGGACTCAACTTCTAACCCTCTTCCTGAGACTGGAGACCTGGGTTTGATCCCTGGATCGTGAAGAT
>SJYV01019214.1:0-10140 GCA_006410875.1 Neotragus pygmaeus
TTAAAACTCAACATTCAGAAAACTAAGATCATGGCATCTGGTCCCATCACTTCGTGGCAAATAGAAGGGGAAGCAATAGAAACAATAAGAGACTTTATTTTGGGGAACTCCAAAATCACTGTAGATCATGACTGCAGCCATGAAATTAAAAGAGACTTGCTCTTTGGAAGAAAAGCTATGACCAACCTACACAGCATATTCAAAAGCAGAGACGTTACTTTGCCAGCAAAGGTCCATCTAGTAGTCAAAGCTATGATTTTTCCAGTAGTCATGTATGGATATGAAAATTAGATGACAAAGAAGGCTGAATGCTGAAGAATTGATGCTTTTGAACTCTGGTGTTGGAAAGGAGTTTTGAGAGCCCCTTGGACTTCAAGGAGATCCAACCAGTCTATCCTAAAGGAAATCAGTCCTGAATATTCATTGGAAGGACTGATGTTGAAGCTAAAACTCTAAAACTTTGCCCACCTGATACGAAGAACTGACCCTCTGGAAAAGACCCTGATGCTGGGAAAGATTGAAGGCAGGAGAAGAAGGGGCCAACAGGGGATGAGATGCTTGGATGACATCATCGACTCAATAGACATGAGTTTGTGTAAGCTCNACTCTAAAACTTTGCCCACCTGATATGAAGAACTGACCCTCTGGAAAAGACCCTGATGCTGGGAAAGATTGAAGGCAGGAGAAGAAGGGGCCAACAGGGGATGAGATGCTTGGATGACATCATCGACTCAATAGACATGAGTTTGTGTAAGCTCCAGGAGTTAGTGATGAACAGGGAATCCTTGCATGCTGTAGTTCATGGGGACCAAAGAGTTGGACACAACTGAGTGACTGAATTGAACTGAGCAACCAAGCACAGCATAGCACAGGTTATATAATAAGCTAAATTTTTATGGGCTGAAATATGTTTATCCAAAATACATACCTTGAGGTACTATTGCAAACCTCAGAATATAAATGTATTTGGAGATAAAGTACTTAGATATGTAGTGAATTTAAAATGAGGTCATTAGGGTACAGCCTCATCCATTGACTTTTATCCTTATAGTAGGAGATTAGAAGAAAGATCCAAACAGAGGGATGGCCACCATGTGAAGACAGAGAGCAGATGGCCATCTCTAAGGGAAGGAGGGCCTTTGAAGAAATCAGCGGTGCTGACACCTTGATCTTGGACTTTAAGTATCCAGAATTGTGAGAAAATAAATTCTGTTGTTTAAGCTACTTTGGTTGTAGCACAGTTTTATGGTAGCCATGACAAATGACTACAGAAATAATCAAATCATATTGTGTGTTAACTATTCTTGTCACTATTAGGAGAGTCTGATAAGAAAGAGAATGACTCAGCACACAGAGAAAGATGCTAAGAGAGACGAGAGGGGTGAAGAAGAATTCTTCTGCATTGAGGAAGCTCTTCTCTGAAGACAGCTGTTCTGTGCTGTGCTTAGTCACTCAAGTCATGTCCATCTCTTTGGGACACCAGGGACTGTAGCCCACCAGACTCCTCTGTCCATGGGGATTCTCCAGGCAAGAATATTGGAGTGGGTGGCTATGCCATCCCCTTCTCCAATGGATCTTCCCAACCCATGGATCAAATCCAGCTCTCCCACATTGCAGGCAGATTCTTTACCATCTGAACCACCAGGAAAGCCCAAAAATACTGGAGTGGGTAGCCTAGCCCTTCTCCAGTGGATCTTTCTGACCCAGAGATTGAACCAGGGTCTCCTGTGCTGAGCTACCAGGGAAGTCCATACACATATTTCTTAGCAATCCAGTTGTATGACACATGATTGAGTTGAAAACTCAACTGCTGCTTGAAGCAGCTCTAAGCATCAGCTCTCAAGGTAAAGCCTTAGTGAAAGATTGGGCTGTGACACAGGTCTTTTTTCCAGTGCCTGGTACTCCGAGTTCTCAGCCAAACAAGGGGTATCAGCCTGAGTTAAATATTTGATTTGGACTGCTGTTTCATATCACACTCCACCTCTACCTTTCAAATGACTTTTAATTATCAATCACAAAACTAGGAGAGCTGGGGTTGTGAATGGAACCCAACCCTACATATTCCAGCAAATATGTAAGTTTTTAGACTTAAAACTTTCATCTAGTAAGGTGATTGGCATTTTAAGGCACTCCTCTCCAGGTGTCTTGGTATTTCCAATTGGTCTAGACCTCCCAAGCAACAGAAATTTGNCCCTACATATTCCAGCAAATATGTAAGTTTTTAGACTTAAAACTTTCATCTAGTAAGGTGATTGGCATTTTAAGGCACTCCTCTCCAGGTGTCTTGGTATTTCCAATTGGTCTAGACCTCCCAAGCAACAGAAATTTGCATGTTTTAATGATAGATAAAATTTCCTTTTCTTTTCCCCAGTACCTTCCGCTCTTTGCATTCTAAAGGTGGTAGATATATGGAGCCTTTTTTTTTTTTTTTTTTACTCCTTTCACCTGAGACACCTGTTTCTGTTCAAAGCATACTAAAACCTTTCTTATCTCTCCAGGAGCCAAGGTTTACATTCCTGGTTGGAGAATTTCTCCTTCTCCCCTAGGAGGTGAACTGTTTACATTCCAAAATAAAAGATAAACTCTTTCTTTTAACTCCAGAGGGGAGGAGGAAATGTGTCTGCACCCATATAAACTTCAAGATTCATAAGTTCGAAGTTCCTCTCCTGTGGTGCAGACCACTCTGTATGTTCACGGAACATTTGCCTCTCATTACATAGCCCCATGAGGGAGCAGCAACTGCATTACGTATTCCATGAGTAAGTAAAATAGTTTCTCTTTTTTCTTTTCTTTTTTTTTTTTTTTCTTTTGACTCTGATCAAGATCTGGTGTTTCTGCTAGCGTGTTTGTATATGTGTATATTTATTAATTTCTTCTATCCATCACCCAATCTTTATAGCATACATATCTATATATTTCTGTCTAAGTGTACAAATAGGGTAATAGCTCAAATTCCTCACTCTTTCAGACTTATCAGGTATATGAAAGTGAAAAGTGAAAGTGCTAGTCACTCAGTCATTTCTACTCTTTGTGACCCCATAAACTGTAGGCTCCTGCCAGGCTCCTCTATCCATGGAATTTTCCAGGCAAGAATACTGGAATGGATAGCCATCCCCTTCTCCAGTGATCTTTCCAACCTCAGGATCAAACTCAGGTCTCCTGGATTGCAGGAAGATTCTTTACTGTCTGAGCCACCAGGAAAGCTCCTGCCAGCTATATACCTAAGGTCAAATGGATATCACAAAGAGCAAATATGTAAGAAGTCTTCTAAATTTTTTGTTGTGGTTGAGAATTGTATCACAAAAATATACAACCAAACAAAAAACAAACATAAAAAAAATATTGCAAGCCTAGCCTACAACCTTTCAAAACCATTTCTAGTCCAACAAACCTACATCAATATAATTGTCATTTTAAAGCTATTCGGCTTCTGAAAAGAACATCTGTTTCATTGCCAATCTCACATGTGGACAGAGAGTATAATGGACAAAAATAAACCTTCCAGAAAGAAGGATCCAGAGGCCATAGAGAAAAATGAAAAAGGCAGCTCATGCCAAAGAACAAATCCAGCCACTAACAGATGGTCTAACAGAAATTAACTGCACTGCCAGCGCAAGGAATCTTCAATTTCTTCCCTGACTAATGACTGCCTTGTGTTCCCCATTCTTCCTTTTTCCGAATGCAGGTTGTAAAATGGGTTACTCATTATCTAAGGACAATTGCATACTCAATGTGTTAGGGACACATAACTTGAATTTTAATTTGCAGGTATAGAGTCCACTATTCTACCTACAGCAGCACTTAAATAGAAAATGTTAAAAGTGACTGTGTGTTTTATCACAAATGGCAAATGCTATGAAAAACAAAATGATGTTTGATTGACCTCACTATGTCAGAACCTCACAGGACTGGCCAAAGAACAATTGTTCTTGTTTGAATTATTTGTATGCAGACCCCTAGACTTATTCCTTCCTAACCATAGGACAACTTTTCAATCTCATTACCATCACTAGGAAGAAATAACATATTTTTTACCCTTTCTAGGTATTGTGTGTTCATGGGATTGTCCACGCAAGAATACTGAAATGGGTTGCCAGCCATTAAACATCTCTAATTTAGCCCTCTTAGTGATTTTTTTCCACTCGTAGGCATCCTTGCTTGGCAAGTTAAATTCGGTTTGCTAATGTTGTACTTTTTTTTTTTTAATCGTACCTTTTTAAAGATTTCTGGATGTTGTTGTTTCCAGAGGTCATGATACAATAAAGAGCCATATCTAGACCTGATAAAAGGGGACTACTTATCACAGAATTTCAGAGATTGAGTTGAATGAAGTAATCGGTTGGGATGTTAGGGTATTTCCCCCTTAGGAAAGAGACTGAATGAGTACAATAGAAAAATGAATAGCATAATTATGTAGTTAAGACAGCTATTGGAACAAACAATATGTTTCCTTCCCATCTTTGATATCAAAATACCATTAGACTGTCAGATATTTTGCTGTCCATGTAAAACTTTCGTTAGCCTTATTGCTATGACTATGCATGGTATGAAAATCCCATGGATGGTGGAACCTGGTAGGCTACAGTCCATGGCATCATAAAGAGTCAGACACAACTAAACATTCACTTTTACTTTCATGACTATGCAGAAAAGTTCTGACCACTGGAAAGTAAGTAGAGGTGTATGAAATTTCCAGGAATGTTCTTGAAATGATACTTAGCATGCTGTTTTTCTGTCTTTTCTTCTTTGACCTGCTTCTTGAGGATTAGAATGCAAATGAGATGGCTGTGGTGGCTTGGCCAACAAGGAAGTAAGTTGACAGAGGGACTAAAGGCTACATAAGGTGGGACAAGTTAAAAGTAAACTGTTTTAGAAGCTCTAGGAAACTAAAAGATAGTTTCTGCCAGAAAATAGGAGGCTGCCGTAGTGACAACTAAAACTTTTAGTGTCACTCTTTTTAGGGAATGGATAGAGGCTGGCAAAATTTGCAGATGCACCATAATAAAGGTCATTATTTGTCTTGAAAAAAATGGTTGGTAGAAACATGGGTGTTAAAGACTATTCCAGTAAGAGCTCAGAGGAAGCGAAGAACACTAGGGAGAAAATTTCTGTTATCTTAGAGAACACAGATTGTCATGAGCAGCTGCTGGTAGAAAGATGATCATTAAAGGTGCTTCTGGGAAGTGATGGAATGAAATGAGGAACAGGATACTTAAATTGGAGGAAAGGTGATCCTTGTTATAAAGTTTCAGAAAATTGAGTTGCATTGTTTTCTATTGTTGGATGTTCAGTGGTCAGATATAAGTGATGAGACTGGACATTAATCTGAGAGATTTCTAAGGAAGGTGATGAAGCTGAGGCTTGGCTTTTCTTTACTAATTATATTAAAAGTGTGAAAGGAAAGATAAATTGAGGAAGGAACTGCTAGCAAGAAGGAATCAGCATTTGATGTGGAAGATACTTAGCCCATCTGGATTGTTAAAACTAAGAAATCACTGTTGTAAAGTATGCTCTGGAGATTGAGTAAAGTGTGAGGCTGGAAAATCATCCTGAGGTGATCAGGTGCCTGATTCGAAGATACACTCAGCCTTCTTAGGAGAATTTAGGAATAGAAACAGGATTATTTAGGAAGGATTTATGCACGATTCCGTTTCTAATGATGTGGTTCCTCTCAACATACACAAGAAAATTCATATTTTTTGGCAATGCCATACAGAATAAACACCAGCAACTTTGACTGAAAGGGAAAGAGATGGAACAGAATGAGGGCAAGCTGTCAGTCTGGGATTCTACAGTGAGGAAATGGACTGAGCATTACTAGGCTGAAAACATGTGCTAACCTTCAAATACAGGAGAAATGACTATAAAGATGTTCAACATAACGGATTCACTGCCAAAGGTAAGAGAGACATGGAACAGGCTTATAAACTTGGCTGCACTTCCCAATTAATTTTATCCTTCTAATAAAGTAGTCTGCCATTTTTTGTTCATTTCTGATTGTTTTATTAGTTAAAATACATAGGAGCAACATCATAAGACCTTAATGTGTAGAAAAAATGTGCTTACATGCTTGCCTAAATTATGTATTTGATTAAAATTGCTATAACAGCCATGCCTTTCTCACCAGTAAAATGAATCTCATGCATCAAGGTAATGACTAGACCTTTAACTTGATATATTATACAGTAAAATACCTGTAGAAATGAGTATGGAAAGAATAATTACAAATAAAGTGTGTGTTTGAGAAAACAACTTTGCAATTAGAGGCAAGCTGGTATTTCTATGTTTGCCCTGTGCATTTTCAATAACATCAGCATGGCATTTTAACAATTATAAGATATTACAAACTATTAAATGTGATAATGAGTGTTTATCTATGAAGGATATTTTAAAGTTAAATACCTTGCATCATTTAATATTTATATGTCAAATATATACAATGATTATTTTGCTTACAGATAGTAGCAATTTATTTTCGAAGGTTAGGTTATGTAACTTACTAGCTTCATTAATTTGCCCCCTCAGTAACTTGATTCTATGGCACTAGGAATATAAACTGGAAAAATGTATGTATATATCTTAAATAAATGCTTTTGAGAGTAATCAAAATTCCAAATTTTTTACAATATTAATTCAACCTTCTAAAAATATTTTCTTGGAACATCTGTCTGAAATCTCAGAAGTTCTGATACATTACCATTCAGAAGCAAAGGACTGGTCTCCAATATTAGGCCAATGATAGAAACTTAATGGAAAAAAAAATAGTTAAAATCCTAATCATGTTTCCTGAGACCAAAAAAAAAAAAAGTAGCCAGAGTGAGAAATAAAAATGTATTTTAAATAAATTTAGTTACAGTCAATAGAATTTAATAGTGAAAAAGAAATTAATTGCAGTAAACAAACCAAATTAATGAACCATAAGGTTGCAAAAACAAAAGCAAAACCAATACCGTAATAACACATTTTTAAATATTTAATTATCATTGCAGGTTACAAATGCTTTCATAATCTATTTGTATTGTAATTTTAATGTTTAAAATAGCCTTAATAGGTTGGAAAGTCAAGAGTTTGTTTTTCTACTATTTTGATTAGAAACTAGACCTTTAGGAGGTAACACTGTCTAATTAATAGCCATCATCACTAGGCCTTCTCAGTATCTTAATCTTCCTACTACCCTAATTTGCAGTTACTGGCATCAAAATGCCGCCCACATGATATTAAAGGTAAACTGATTAATTGTAATTTCCTGAGCCATAGTTTACAAAGAATACTTAGGAAGGTTTTAAAATGTTTGTGGTTATTGAATTTGGAGATTTGTTTAAAGCTGAGACCCCTCAAAAGGTATCATTATTTCCATTCAAAGGTAATGAGATTATAAAATCCAGCTTTGTGCAAAAACAGTGATCCAACAAACAAATTTAGGAGATATTCAAAACAAGATCAGAATGGCTGATAGGAGAAACTGTGTGGTAACATGGAGAAAAGTCATACCTGTTCGTTGAGTATTGATTCTTTAGCAAACACCTTTTTGAAGTGTGTGTGTGTGTGTGTGTGTGTGTGTGTGTGTACATAGATAGAGAGATGCAACAGAGTTGCCAGAATATATCCTATAATGGATATTTCCCTGGCATCTCAGTGGTAAAGATTCACCTGCCAAGCAGCAGACAGGGTTTCAGTCCTGGGATGGGGACTCTCCCCTGGAAAAGGAAATGGAAACACACTCCAGTATTCTTGTCTGAGAAATCCCACAGACAGAGGAGCCTCTTGGGTTCCATGGCATTGCAAAGAGTCAGACACTACTTAGCGATTAAAACAATGGCAACAGCAAATACCTATAATGAGCTGATAAGAAGCATGTGATCATAGCCTTGGAACAAACTCATATTGAGAAGAAAAGCAGTAGACATGACAGAATATAAATCAGAGCAAATGCTATTATTTGATTCATACCTGACTGTGGTCGTTTACCTAAACCTAAGTAAAAAGGGAATTAAAAAATTTGATTTCAGTGTTTTTTCTCTTTTAAGGACTTCCACTAGGGAAAAAAAAAAAAAAAATCAGCCTTGATCTCTGAGCAGATTTTCACATCAATTCATATACTGTTCAGTTCCTAAGTAGTGTCCAACTCTTTTGTGATGCCATTGACTGTAGCTCATCTGGCTCCTCTGTTCATGGGGTTTTCCAGGCAAGAATACTGGAGTCGGTTGCAATTTTCTTCTCCAGGAGATCTTTCCAACCTTGGACTCAAACCTGAGTCCTCTGTATTGCGAGTAGATTCCTTACAACTGAGCCACCAGGGAAGTCCATGACTGGTTGTAAGATTACCTAATAAATAAATAAATAATCTTTCCTTGTGGCTCTCTGCCTGAGACAGTCATGATCTTTTCTATGCTTACCTGTCTACATGTCCTTCACCAGTGATCTACATCATCTCTCAAGTTATGTCCACTCTACACTTTAATAGCACCAAATCCACTGGATTGCTCTGTTGTATAAAACCTTTGTCTATATTGTTCCCTCTGTTATAATTTCTATCCTTTTTTTCTTTCATTTAATGTACCAAAATGATCAGATTACTGGTCCTTTATTTGGTAAACNACACTTTAATAGCACCAAATCCACTGGATTGCTCTGTTGTATAAAACCTTTGTCTATATTGTTCCCTCTGTTATAATTTCTATCCTTTTTTTCTTTCATTTAATGTACCAAAATGATCAGATTACTGGTCCTTTATTTGGTAAACCTTTTCTTTTCTCTGTTAAAATTTAAAATTTAAACATGTTCAATCACATTGTCACATAGTACAAGCTTCATATATCTGCCTTCTACTTACCATACTATACGTAAATTCCTTGTCCTTCTCTCTCTCTCCACCAATTGTGAGTTTAAGGATGGTACATCATAATTTTTTGTCCTTCATCATATCCTTAAAATCTACATTTTTAATAAGGTATAATTTTTTAATATTAAAGAAGTTTATTTTGTGTTTTCGTACATTTTTTAAAATGTAAAATCTCATTAGTTATTGGTATCAACAGTCACGTGGACTAGGTAGACCCTATCTTCAGTAAGTTAGCACAGGTGAGGAAATTGGACAGCAGAGTGGAGATTTCCTTTTTTTTTTTTTTATTAGTATCTGTAAAAGTTAAGGATTGAAGTGAAGTGAAAGTTGTCAGTTTTGTCTGACTCTTTGTGACCACATGGATAGTCTGTGGAATTCTCCAGGCCAGAATACTGAGGTGGGTAGCAGTTTTCTTCTGCAGGGAATCTTCCCAACCCAGAAGTCAAACCCAGGTCTCCTACATTGCAGGCAGATTCTTTACCAGCTGAGCAACCAGGGAAGCCCAAGAATTAAAGAAGCTAACTCATTAAAGATAAGAAATCACAGATGGCTTAGAGTTTCAGAGATAATTTTTATTTGGGGAGTAGTGTTTATAATTGAAGTCAATGCCTCCACCACTATAATAAGGGCTAATCAATCTAGCATAGAAAGATGCTTAATAAAAGTCTTTCTGCCCTGTGCTTATGTTTCAAAATAACTGCTCTCAAAGCAGGCCAACTATTTAATGTACAAGTTTCTGGCTACCAAAACCATTTTTAACACAATCTTCAAAATATCTTCCAACCTTACTTCCTGAATTAACAGAGGTGGTGGTAGTGGTGAAACTTCAACTCAATACCAATGAGCACTGTAAGATTCAAATTATATACCAGGCATATATTATACATACACAAATTCTATTTATTACATACCATGTGGATTGATTATTTATAATTGTATATTATATATGAAAAAGCATATCATATATCCATATTATATACAAATGTATTATTTACATATAAATTAACATGCATATATTTATACTGCAGCCAACACTGCTAAATTAAACCCAACATCATTTAAATCAAAATAAACAGCAGAAGCAGATTTTACCACATTCAAAAAGGGCTTCTTTGGTGGCTCAGGTAGTAAAATATATATCTGAAATATGAGAATGAGGTTCAATTCCTGGATCAGGAAGATCCTCTGGGGAAGGGAATGGCTACACACTCCACTATTCTTGCGTGGAGAATTCCATGGACAGAGGAGCCTGGAGGGCTATAGTCCATGGGGTGGCAAAGAGTTGGATACCACTGAGT
>SJYV01019219.1:7131-60855 GCA_006410875.1 Neotragus pygmaeus
AAAAAAAAAAAAAAAGACCCATAAATATGCTGTCTAAAAGAAACCCACTTAAGACCTAAAGACACATATAGACTGAGAGGATGGAAAAATATATTCCATGCAAATGGGAAGCAAAAGAAAGCTGGAGTAGAAATCCTCCTATCAGACAAAATAGACTGATATGAAGATTACATAAAAGAAGATTACAGGAGATAAGGAAGGATACTACATAATGATCAAGTGATCAATCCAAGAGGAAGACACAACAATTCTAAGTACCTATAGACTCAACATAGGAGCACCTCAATACATAAGACAAACAATATCAGACCTAAAAGGAGAAATTGACAGTAGCACAATAATAGTAGGAGACTTTAACACCCCACTCACACCAATGGACAGTTCATCAAAACAGAAAATTAATAAGGAAACACAAGTCTTAAATGGTACAGTAGATGAGATGGATCTCATTAATATCTTCAGGACATTTCATACAAATGCAGAAGATTGGATTGAGAAGGTAAATACCTTCTTCTCAAGTGCACATGGAACATTCTCCAGGATAGACCACATCTTGGGTCACAAATCAGAACTTAGTAAATTTAAGAAAATTGAAATTGTATCAGACATCTTCTCTGACCACAGTGCTATGAAACTAGATATCAATTTCAAGAAAAAAGCTGTAAGAAATTACAAACACATGGAGATTAAACAACACGTTTCTAAATAACCAGCAGGTTACTTAAGAAATCAAAAGGGAAATCAAAACTTTTCTGGAAAAAAAATGATGATGAAAATATGACAATAAAAACCTACGGTACTGTCTCTTATACACATCTAGATGTGTATAAGAGACAGGAACTAAGGACAGTCTCAGAGACCTCTGGGACCGTATCAAATGCTCCAACATTCAAATTATAGGGGTCTCAGAAGAAGAAGACAAAAAGAAAGATCATGAGAAAACACTTGAGGAAATAATAGTTGAAAACTTCCCTAAAATGGGGAAGGAAATAATTACCCATGTCCAAGAAACCCAGAGAGTTCCAAACAGGATAAACCCAAGGCAAAACACTCTAAGACACATATTAATCAAATTAACAAAGATCAAACACAAAGAACAAATATTAAAAGAAGCAAGGGAAAAATAACAAATAACACACAAGGGGATTCCCATAAGGATAACTGCAGACCTTTCAATAGAAACGCTTCAGACCAGGAGGGAATGGCAAGACATACTTAAAGTGANATATATATATATATATCATTATATGTATATGTACATTTATTTTAATGCTTTTTCTTTGAATAATAAAGATTCCACAAAATTATATACCTAAATTATTCTCAAGTAGCTGGAAATCATAGTGTCCTGATTTTCAGATATTTGGGAACTGACTCACTACTTTACATGGTTAGTTTACATTATGTAGTGGTAACAAAGTAGTTAAAAGTGAGTATCTGTGACAAGGAAGTTGACAGTGTTTAGACATATTCAGAAAATCGCTCATCACCTCTAAAAGCTAGGAACACATGTGAATTATCAGACTTGCCTGAAACTGAATCTTTAGGATTTCCAGAATTAGGAGAGAAATGCTGATGCCTCCAAACTTGTAGTCTTAACCATCTCTGATACAATTTGTCTAAAGAAGTGATAAAAGAGTAAGGGAGTCAGCTAAGAGAACTCTCAAGGACTACTTAAGAATAAGAATTGAAACTGATATTTTCTTTATATTCTCTAGATTACTGAGCCTAGTTTTGGTTTGTTGGAATTCAATTGGTACTTGCTGATAGACAAGTTGAATTTTAAGAAACAGTTCCCCCCCAAATTATTGAGAAGTTCAGGATAGAAATGTCTATCTCAGGCTCCAGGACTAGTTTCTTAAAGAATTCAGTGCCATTGATTAGTTTCCATCTGTGATGCCTCCTTAAATATGACCTCTCTTTAACTAAAAAAAAGTCAAAACACTCATTACTGGGACTTCACTTTGAACACAGTTTTCTTCTAGAGAATAGACAAGACAGAATGACTATTCTCTGAAGTTCTTACAAGCAAAATAAACCTTATAACCACTGACTGTTAACACAGAAAAAATATCATGTATGTATTGATTTATAAAGAGATAAAATATTGTTTTCACAACCATATTGCTTATAGAAACTATGTTTGATAAATTAAACTTCAGAGTTTAGTCAAGACAGCTATATCATCAGCAAGTTTCAGAGACTTGAAGTTGAAATAATTTAAATATTGGACAGACATTTCCCATCCTATGCTGATCATTATTTATGAATGACTTCAATTGCAAAATTAAAGAATTGTGATATGGAACTGCAGAAATATATCATTAAATTACTGGATTTTAAAGAAGAATGCTGGGAGACCCTGGGGTGCTACAAGCAGCAACCCAGTGTGCTGTGAAAACACATTAACTTTGGAAGATCTGTTCTACCACCATCATCTGACCCTGAAACAAATCCCAAACAAAACAACACAAAACGAGAAAACAAACAAAGCCCTGAAGAGGTACAGAATGCTTCATCTTTGGGCAGCACAACAGAAAATAACTAACACTGTTAGGCACCGAAAAGTACAAAATGCCTTCAAAGCTGGAGTAATTGACCATCGATAGCCACTAGCCCTAAAATAACAGACAGGAAAGGGAGAGTGAAAAGTCATTGCTCACCACAGTAGTTATTTTGTCATCCTATATGGCTGGCTTTTCTTATTTCAAAGAAGAAATATTATTTGGAATATGAATGAGAAATTTCATATTTTCCTTATGGTGTAAGAGTTATTTGTTCCTATTTGATTCCTTTGTGAAAATTTTTATTACTGAATTTTGTCTTATGTCTCCTTGATTTTTTTTTATATTTACAGAGAAAACTGCTGTTTTCTACTATTAGAAATAAAATTGGGAAACCTATAATTTGTGTGTAGTTTTGCAGATACTTCTGTCTCAAGAAATGAATGAAGAAAAGAAAATGTCCTGTTGTTTTATTTTGGCATAATAGTTCTAGTAGCCAGAGAAGAATTCCTTCCAGGACTAAACATGACATACAGATTTATCCCTGCAACAAACACTTTCTTTTTAACTTATACAGGATCCTCACACTAGNGCAGATACTTCTGTCTCAAGAAATGAATGAAGAAAAGAAAATGTCCTGTTGTTTTATTTTGGCATAATAGTTCTAGTAGCCAGAGAAGAATTCCCTCCAGGACTAAACATGACATACAGATTTATCCCTGCAACAAACACTTTATTTTTAACTTATACAGGATCCTCACACTAGCAGTGTATTGCCATTTTCTCTGACTAGCCTACCACTTTTTTTGAAATCAGCCATGACAGTGAACTACCCTAAGTGTAGACAGCCATCTACACCAAAGCAGGTGAATCAGTAATGGTTTAACCCATTCAATCCAACCAAGCAAACTTCTCCTATGAACTTTACTGCTTCATCATTGCAGCTGTCAAGTCAAGGAGTGATTCTGCTGTGTCACCAATCAACCTTTCATATCCCAAGACCCAAAAACATTTAGAGAAAAAGGATAGTGCTGCTCTGGTCCTTCTTCAAGAGGACTGATACTCATTCACTTCAGCTCCCCGCCCCCATCTCTAAAAGAAATGGTAGTGAAAAACTGCATCAACTGACAGAAGAATGTTCTAAGATGGAATTCTCTCACCCGCTTTCAGCTGTCGTTAGTAGAACTGAAGAGGAAACTGTCAGTGCTGCATTGTCAGGGGTACATGGAGTCTGCATATTCTGGGTAGCTGGGACTAGTTACAAGAGCCCTTGTGTTGTCCTGGGCCTTATTGACATTTATATCCTTTCAGAGAATACCACCTTCAAGTGGGGCTCCTATCTTGTTCATGCCATACTCAGGGCCACTGGTGCAGAAATGGTAGACTTAAAAGAAGGCATGGAAAGAAATCCAGAAACAGGACTTGATTTGTCACAGTTGGTGTACCACATGGAAAATGAAGGCACCATTGGAGTAGATAAATACTACTGGTGTGGATAAATATGGGGATAGTCACAAATATTTATAATAGAATTTATTCAGGTCATTGGTTATTTGCATAATCAATAGCTGATGTCTGAAACACTTTGAGGTCCTCCAGAGATTTGTATCTCAAGTGATCATTTAGCAAATGGCAACCAACACCAGTATTCTAGCCTTGGAAATCCCATGGATAGAGGAGCCTAGAGGGCTACAGTCCATGGGTGGCAAAATGTTGGATGTGACTGAGTGGTTATTATTTTCACTTTTCACTTGATACGTTTAAGCTCGAGAGAAATTGAGTGGAAGAAGTATCTCTAAAGCCCTGGGGATAGTGGAACATGCACACAGTGGACTTATCTAGTGAGAACTGAAACCACAGAGAAGCAGCAGCCTTGGCCAGAAAGCCATCAAAGGCCGAAACTGTGACAGGAATAGCCTGAATTTTGCCCTCAACTCTCCAATTTTCCACCAATATCTCCCAAAGATAAATCCTAGTTTGCAGCCAACAAACTGACACTTAGAAATTTTAAAGTAGCACATGTCAGGTGCCTTGCAGTGCAGAGAAGATTAGAGGAATGGATGCTTATGAGGGCAGCCAAGGAGATGAGGTTAATAATTATTTTCAAAGGATCACTAATTCTTGTGATCTATCTTGTTCTTGTAACATGAAATACTAGCCCTCTTTCTGGAGGAACACTCTACCCATCCATTGCCTACTACCAACCATCACTTCTGATACTTTTTGTTGTACAAACAGCCTGGTTAAAAAATGTGGCATAAAATCTATGTGCTCAGTTGTTCAGTTTTGTCTGAATCTTTGTGACTACATGTACTGTAGACCGCCAGGCTCCTCTGCCCATGGGATTTTTCAGGCAAGAATGATGGAGTCGGTTGCCATTCTTTCCCCATGGGAGCTTCCTGACCCAGGAATTGAACCCATGTCCCCTGTAGCTCCTGAATTGGCAGGGAGATTCTTTGCCATAGAGCCACCTGGGATGCCCACAATCTATGAGCTCTTGTGAAAAGTAGTGATTTATCAGTGAATATTTAGAATACTAGTTGTAAAAGAGGTACTTACACATTTATTCTCCAGTGTCTGTGAATATTATTCAGGTCCAAGAATCATCTCTCTGCATTCTTTATTTGTAAATGCATCATGTCTGTTTGTTTTAGTCCATTTTGGCTGCTGTGACAAATAAAGCATAAACTGGGTAGCTTAAACAATGAATATTTATTTCTTATAGTTCTAGAGAATAGAAAACTCAACATCAATGTACCAGTAGGTGCAACATCTGGTAAGGGCCCACTTCCTAGATTACAGATGGCAGTATTCTTCCTGGTCCTCATATGAATGAAGGGCTGAAGGAGCACTCTGAGATCCGTAATAAGGGCACTAACTCCATTCATAAGGACTCTGCTCTCATGACATAATCATATCTCCAAAGCCTATGACCAAACATCATCACATCAGGGATTAGATTTCAACATATGAATCATGGGGAGCCACAGAGATTCTACAGCAGCTGGTTTATTTGATATATCTCATCACAAGAAAAAGATAGATACTTGGCTGATACTCACTGTTCCATGCTTCTATATGCAATACAAAATGTGTCTATTGAAGACATACAAATCTTTTTGCCTTTACATTTCTTTAATATTTGTGTATTTTGAGGGTTTCATCTTTACTCATTATGTTGGTTGTCTATAGTATTGCCCATAGAAATTGACTCCTGATGACTCTTAAAAACTGTTGCTGTGTTTGTTGATGATACCCACGAATCTAGTCTTACCCTTAATTACAGAAAACTGTGAACAATAATTCAGTTTTTGGTCATGATAAGTTAACTATTAAGAATTTTATAAAATTAGCATAGAATAACACATCTTCCAAAAATATCACTCTGGAAGTCTTTAGACCATAACCATTTCATTTCTAGGTTGGAATCTTTTCCAATTTTAGCTGCATATATGTATTTTTTACCCACCATCAGAAGGCACAATAAATAAGAGTGTTTGTCCTTTATCTGGAAGAGTTTAAGACTACTCTAGGAAATACTGGAAATGGCCATTAGTATTAGTATTAGGTTAGTATTGTGGAACAACAGTCTTATTCTCTCAGAGAAGACAGTTGTACTAGTTTCAGAGGCCTGCCATAACAAAGAACTACAAACTATATGGATTAATCAACACTATATGGATTAATCTCACTCCTATAGAGAATAGAATTTTTTCTTCCAAGGATTATGAGGGAGAAACTGCACCATGCCTGTCTCCTAGTTTCTGGTGGTTTGCTGGCAATTTTTGGCCTTATTTGGCTTGTGGCAACTTAATTCCCATATCCGCATGACATTTTCTCTGTCTCTCAGTGTCTATGTCCAAATTTACCCTCTGTGGATGGACACAGACATATTGGATTAGTGTTCATCCTAATGAATTCATCTTAACTTGATCTTCTGCAAAGCTTCTATTTCAAAATAAGGCCACGGTCATGGGTACTGGGCTCCAAGATATTTTAGAGAGTCATTGTTCAGTCTCAAATACTATTCTTGGATGACTGCCTGATGTTTGACATGGAACTTGTTGGAGAAGTTAGATAGGTGACCTGGTTGAAATCAAATGGGGATAAGCTCTTTCAGCCCACATGTGTGGCTCAAGTCCAAGGGTTAGCAATGAGTTGTTGGAGAACGTGAGTTCTAAAGTAATTCTACTTCTGACATGAGTGACAGTTCACCAAAATCATAGCATTAGCCCCATTCTGGCAGCTTAATATTGCGCGATCCTATGAGAGACTCCTATTTCTCCCATTATTTTGGTGGTATGGAAGTACTTTTAGATTTTTAATTTTCTGTTTTTATTTATTTCCATAGAAATCACTATAGTGATAGACACTAGCTTATACAGAAGAAAAGAACAATATACCAGTATCCTTTCATTAGGTAGTTAAAAATTAAAAAGTGCTTCCAGATAAGGGCTTCCCAGGTGGAATTAGTGGTAAAAACCCATCTGCCAATTCAGGAGATGTGAGAGACTTGGGTTCAACCCCTGGGTTGGGAAGATCCTCTGGAGAAGGGCATGGCAACACACTCCAGTAATCTTGCCTGGTGAGTCCCATGGACAGAGGAGCCTGACGAGCTATGGTCCATAGGGTTGCAAAGAGTTGGACACAACTGAAGCGACTTAGCACACACATAGCCAAGTGATACATAAGTATGAAATGATTCTCAGTTTTACTTTGTATTAAAATCTATGATATCTAGCAGAATTTTCTTTTAGATATTGAATCAAATAATTCAAAGAATAAAAAAGAAAAGTATTCTATTTATATTGAAGTTAATAAATAAATTTGCTATTTTTCTTTTTTTAGGGTTCATGATGATTCTCTGAAAAAAGAACTCTAGGAGCATATAACTTGACACTTTAGTCTCTCATTCAGGGATACAATGACAAAGAAAAGTAGCTAGGTAAAAATTATTAATGTCAATATTAAAAATTCTCATTGAATAAAACAAATGGAGAAGTACTTTATAATCTCTGACTTGAAATGCAAATTAAAATATATATTTAAAAGTTACTCTCAAAAGATTTTTTTTCATTAAAAAGGAGATAGCTGAAATAACATTCTAATCTCAAAGTATGTTAAATTTCAAATTCTAAGGAGAATATATGTATAGCAATGTAATTATCTAAGTAGTTTTGAGGGAGAAAAAAATTTTNTAAAATATATATTTAAAAGTTACTCTCAAAAGATTTTTTTTCATTAAAAAGGAGATAGCTGAAATAACATTCTAATCTCAAAGTATGTTAAATTTCAAATTCTAAGGAGAATATACGTATAGCAATGTAATTATCTAAGTAGTTTTGAGGGAGAAAAAAATTTTCTTTTAATGAAGATTTATTATTTCACTAAATTAATGTTAGTTTGACTAAATTCAGTTTTTAATTCTGTGATAATTCAGCATATGAGATACAGGCTTTATCATAGTCTAAAGGAAAATGATTGAGTAAAAACATCTACAAAATTTTTTTTGTTATCTTATGACTTCATGAGATATTTATATCATGGGACCAGAGTCTTTTTCTCAGTATTTTATAATCTGGATATTAATTTTAATCAGTCTATCTAGGGATATTCATGTGCTAGTATATTCATCCAAATAACAATAGACTAATTTGAAAGTCAGAAAGCAATTTTACAACTGTGCATGGAGACATCCAAATGTTTAATCACAATCTCCATTTACAGGCTAACCCAATACTTTAATAGCTTCCTGCATGCTAAAGAATTAAGTTTATATTGGTTTTGCCACACATCAACAGGAATCCGCCAGAGGTGTACAGGTGTTCCCAATCCCAAACCTACCTCCCCCCTCCCCCCAAAAAAAATAATAATAAATTTTTTTAAAAAGAAAGAAAAAAAGAGAATTAAGTTTAGTATATTTATCTTGACATGTAACACTCAGTGACCTTATTTTGAATGTATTTCTCCATCTATTTGTAATTACTTTCTCCATACCTGCTATATTCCAGAAAATTTTCCAGTTTCTCCTTTTCCTTTTATGAATTAACTGCATTATACCCTCCACTTGGCAAGTCATTTCTCTTTGCAAGAGCCATTTGAGTCTTTTCAGATTCAGCTCATATTATTCCTTTCATTAAAGTTTCCTCATTCTACTCCCAGTTTCCAAATACCAAACGAAGAATTATTATTTTTTTCTTTATCCTTTCATTTAATATTGTAGCTATATTTTCACGGCTTTATTTCCCCTATGATTATACACTCTGAAGGTAGTAAATAAGGCATTGAAAGATCAATTATTGCATTCTCCATAGATTTATGCAAGGTGTCTTCTACTTAGCATTTTTTCAATAAAAAAATAATTTTATTAAATATGATGAGATTTTAAAAAATAAGTAAACAAAATATTTATACTGGTTGATTAGTTTACTTATCTTTATTAAATGATCTGATTGGAGGAAATTTGAGATTTTTAATTAGTAGCATTAATAAAATCTGGTAGTTTAATTCAACACTTTACAAACAAAAATAAAACATATTTGCCAAGCAAATACAAACATTTATCTTCAGTGTTGTGGTTCCGATTCTCTAGGTAAGAGCCAACATATTGCTAAATGCTTGGCCCAAAAGTAGACTCTCAAGAAATGCTGCCTGAATAGATGCCAGTGTCACATTCTGGCCTCTTGTCTCTCCATTTCTTTCCCAAAGACTTCAGTCCTCTTGCCTTAGCCTTCTTCTGACATTACATAGAAGAAGTTACAATTAATTAGGTCACAGTTTATCTTATATTGGCTTTATTTGAGTCTCTTTAATGAGATTTGAGAAGCCCCCTTGTGTAATCATTCTCACATTTAGGAACCATCTGTTAGAATAGGTCACTTCTGCAGATGGCTAATCTCATTAATTTATGTTGAATCTTTCCAGCTTCAATATCAGAATGAAATTTCCTACTAGTTTCCAGTCTTCGGAAGAACACCTCATTTGGAGTCTTTAGCCATCTATGATCTGGAGAAAGAACTAAATGTGCCTTAATTTTTATTCTTTTTACAGTAGAATGGTTCTTATCACATATAGTGAGAGTTAAATCGACTCCTCATTTATATAGCCTGTTGTTTCTCCCCATGGAGAGCCAGCATGCCATTTAGGAAGGTAGTAATTTGAGCCTTAATTAGTTTCGACTCAAATGGTGACTCATGACAACTGTGTTTCTTCAGAATGACATGATGAATCCTATTGAATTCTTACATCTTCATTTAATCTTAACAATGGTGATGTCAGAGTTTGAACTCTGTGTAAAAGTATGTCCAAACTGTAAAGAACAATATTTGGTCTGTAACTTCTCAGCTACATTGTCTGTCTACACTAGTTGAACAGCAATGATATTGAAAAGAGTCCTAAATTGTATATTTTGCATTAATAGCACTGACTACTTATACCAATAAATAAAGTAAACTTGAACACTCAAAAATTTTAGAGAAAGGCAGAATAACTCCAATATCAGAACATGGCATTTAAAAATATATATTCTGATCATAAAAGCAAAAATTAATGTCATAAAAGTTAATACTTTTATTGAAGTGGAGATTACTGAATGTTAGAATTGAAGGAAACTTTGTTGCTCAGTTGCTAAGTCAAGTCTGACTCTAAAGGAACTTTAGTGACCTTCTTAATCATTTCACCCTTCAATAAGGAAATAAATACAGAAATCTGCTGTGATTTACATATAATCAAACAGCAAATTATGGAAAACAAGGACAGAATCAGGTATCCAGGCTGTCAATACTGTGTGTTTAGACTATGTATTTTTTTTTCTTTTGAGCAGGTTTAAGTTCACAGCAAATTTGAATGGAAGGTATAGAGATTACCCATATGCCTCCTGTCTCCAGCTATGTATAGTGTCCCTTATCAATGTCTCCCACAGAGTGATACATTCCTTACAATTGATGAATCTACACTGACAAATCATAGTCATCTAAAGTCCATGGTTCACAATGGGTTCACTCCTAGTGTTGTACATTCTGTGTGACGTGGAACAAATACATAGTGACATGTATCTAACATTATAGATTATAGTTCCACTGAATGGGTCCGCTTCACTACACTGAGTAGTTACACTGCTCTCTTCACAGTCCAACTCTCACATCCATACATGACTCATGGAAAAACCATAGCCTTGACTAGACAGACCTTAGTCGGCAAAGTAATGTCTCTTCTTTTAAATATGCTATCTAGGTTGGTCATAACTTTTCTTCCAAGGAGTAAGCATCTTTTAATTTCATGGCTGCAATCACCATCTTAAGTAATTTTGGAGCCCCCCAAAATAACGTTTAACACTGTTTCCTCATCTATTTCCCATGAGGTGATGGGACCAGATACCATGATCTTCNGTCTGGGATTCCCATCTCTTTCAGAATTTTCCACAGTTTACTGTGATCCACACAGTCAAAGCCTTTGGCATAGTCCATAAAGCAGAAATCGATGTTTTTCTGGAACTCTCTTGCTTTTTCCATGATCCAGCAGATGTTGGCAATTTGATCTCTGTTTCCTCTGCCTTTTATGAAACCAGCTTGAACACCAGGAAGTTCACAGTTCACGTATTGCTGAAGCCTGGCTTGGAGACTTTTGAGCATTAATTTACTAGCATGTGAGATGAGTGCAATTGTGTGGTAGTTTGAGCATTCTTAGTCTATCTAATCATCCATCCCTCTTCTCTAACCCCTGGAAACCACTGTGTGTGTGTGTATCCAACTTTGTTCTCTTTTAATATTATGTCAATCATTCTGGGTCTTCTGCCTCTCCATGTAATTTTTAGAATCAATTCAATGTTGTCCACAGATAAGTTCTGAGATTTCAATTGATTGCAATTGCATTGAGTCTAGATTAAGTTGGGAAGAACTGACATCTTGACAATATTGAGTCTTTCCTTTTAAGACCATTAGTATATCTTTCAAATGATTTAGCTATTCTTTGCTTTCTTTCATCAGAGTTCTATAAATTTCCTCATATAGATTTTATATGTATTTTGTTAATAAATAATTATATATCTATATATTTCATTTGGGGCATTGAAAATATACATTATACTATAAAAATCAGAATATAGTTAATTTACAATGTTATGTTAATTTCAGATGTATAGCAAAGTGAATCAGTTTTATACATACATATATAACTCATTTTTTCATTCTTTTCCCATATAGGCCATTTTAGAGTATTGAGTTCCCTGTGCTATACAGTAAGTTCTTATTGGGTATTTATTTTATGTAGAGGAGTATGTATATGTCAACTCCAATCTTCCAATTTATCCCCCCTCCACTCATCTTCTGTTAGCCATATGTTTGTTAACTACATTTATAACTTTATTTCTGCTTTGTAGATAAGTTCATTTGTATGTTTTTTAAGATTCTACCTATAAACCATATCATATGTTATTTATATTCCTCTGCCTGATATACTTCACTCAGTATGATAATCTCTAGGTCTATCCGTATTGCTGCTAATGGCATTATTTCATTCTTTTTTTATGTCTGAGTAATATCCTATTGCATATATCCAGGCAAAAAATCATAATATGAAGATACATATACCTCCATGTTAATGGCAGCACTATTCAAAATAGTCAGGACAAGGAGGCAAATTAAATGTCCATCAACAGAGGAATGGATAAAGAAGATGTGATACATATACACAATGGTATTTTATTTTTAATTCCAAATTCTACTTATTCATTGCCAAAATAGAGGAAAGTGATTGACTTTTGTATGTTAAACCTTGTATCCTGTAACCTTGCTATAATTGTTTTAGTTCCAGGAGTTTTGTTTTTGTCAAGACTTTGGGATTTTCTGAATCAAATGATATGTCATCCATGAAAAAAATAGTTTTAATTATTTCATCTCAATATATATTCCTAGTAAGTCCTTCCCTTGTTTTACTTCATTAGCTAAGACTTCCAGCACAAAGTTGAAAAACATTGGTGAGAGAGGACAACCTTGCCTAGATCCTGATCCTAGTGGAAAACTATGTTTCTCACTATTATATACATATTAGCTGTAGATGTTGTTGTAGTTACATTCTTTATTAAATTGAGAAAATTCCCTTTTACTTCTAGTTTACTGAGAGCTTTTATCATGGATGGATGTTGGATCTTGCCAAGTAATTTTTTTGTATCAATTTATATGATTATGTGACTCTTCTTTTTTAGTATGTTGATATGTGGAGTTACATTAGGTAACTTTCAAATGTTAAATCAGAGTTGTATACCTGGGATAAATCCTGTGTGTGTGCTAAGTCATTTCAGTAATGTCCAACTCTTTGTGGCCCCATGGACCATAGCCCGCTGAGCTCCTCTGTCCATGGGGTTCTCCAGCAAGAATACTGGAAAAGGTTGCTATTTCCTCTTTCAGAGGATCACTCCAACCCAGGGATCAAACCTGTGTCTCTTATGTCTCCTGCATTGGCAGGCAGGTTCTTTACCACTGACATCACCTGGAAGCCCCTTGGATTTAATTTGCTAAAATTTTTTTAAGGACTTTTACATCTATGTTCATGTGAGACATTGGTATGTTGTTTTCTTGTTGTTGTTGTTCAGTTGCTCTGTCATTTTTGATGTCTGCAGCCCCATGGACTGCAGCTTGCCAGGCTTCCCTGTCCTCCGTTATCTCCCGGAGTTTGCTCAAGTTCATGTTCTTTGAGTCAGTAATGCTATTCCGACCATCTCATCCTCTGCTGCCCTCTTTGCCTTTTGCCTTCAATCTTTCCCAGCATCAGAATCTTTTCAAATAACTTTTCTTTTAATGTTTTAAGACATCTCTTGTCTGGTTTTTATGTTAGGATAAATCTAGACTCATAGCATGAGAGAAGTAGTCCCTCTGCTTCCAACCTCTAAAACAGATTGTAGAGAATATGTACAACTTTTTCTTTAAACATTTGGTGCAATTCACCAGTGAACTTATCTTTCTCTTCATATTGTATATTAATTTTTTGTTCATTTTGGAAATTGTCTCTTTCCATAAGTTGGTTCATTTCACCTAGGTTATTAAGTTTGCGTGCGTGAAGACATTCACAATATTCCTCTGTTATTCTTTTAATGACCATGGGAGCTATCATGATGTTGCTTATTTCGTTTCTGATATTAGTAATTTGCATACTCTCTCTTCCCAGAAAAGGAAATGGCAACCCACTCCAATATTCTTGCTGGAGAATCCCATGGACACAGGAGTCTGGCAGCTACAGTCCATGGGTCACAAAGAGTCAGACATGACTGCACACACATGAACATACTCTTTCTGTGTATATATCTCCTCCCATTATTATATTATTTTCATCATAAATTCATTGCCATAATTTATTATAGATATCAGTACTGTAATGATTTTCTTAAATTAGTTTAAACTAAAATTTGACAACACAGTATTGATTATCTCTGTTTTCTTAATTTTTGTATGGTTCAGAGACTGGACTTCCTCAAATACATAGAGTAGTCCTGGAAAAAATATATCTTACAATATAAATTGCATTACAAAAATATGACATGATAAAAAATAAATTTTTTAATAATCAAGTACAGAATCTTTCCTGGATTTATGTTACTGATCTTTGATAACTAATTTATCAGCAATACTAACTGTTGCATCTGGTAAATAACTTTCCTTGCCCAAGCTAAAATGGATAGAGAATGAGAAAGATATTAGCAAAGAGTAAAGTTGGCATCTTTATCATTTTGTGTAGTCATATCAATGTACAAGAGACAGATAACTGGTTCTGATTTTGACATTGGCCTTATGTGAGACATTGCCAATCTGAGAGCAAATGACACAGGGCAATGGTCAAGTAATTTTCTGGATGTTGAAAGTTTTCTTTGGAAAGGGCTATGTGTCATTTTACCCACATTTTCTTGGCTAAAGAAAAATAAATCACAGAGGCAATTCTAATTTCAATGAAATGAGACACTAACCCCCTTCCGCTCCCCACAGAAAGAAGCATTCAAATCACATATTCAAATCCAGTGAATGAGATGAGGTTCAAACTATCTCACAAATGTGGTCAGCAAATATTTGGTAGTAAAGATAAAAATTATTAAATCAAGAATTTGTTCCCAGCAGTTTCTCAATTAATTATGAAATGCATTTTTCCTATTCTAAAGGTGTGTCTTATTGATGACCAACATTTGAAGCTAGTTCTTTGCCTTCTTTTTAAAACTCTGATTAAATCATTGAATATGATGAAAAAAGGAAAGAAATAAGGAGAGAGAGGAAAGAGAGAAGAGGAGGAAGTAGAGGAGAAGAAAGAAAGAAAATAAGGAAGATAAGAAAAGAAAAAGAAAAGAGAAGAAAGAGCAAATTTGCTTATGTATTGTAGGGTGACCACATGTCCTTGTTTCTCCAAGATCTGAATATTGCTTTAGATGTGAAATCTTCAGTGCTAAACCTGGAAAAGTCTAGGAAGATCAGGATAGATGGCCTCTTCTTGTCCCTGGATGAAGACAGTACCTACACTTGCTAACGGATTTCACTATCCAAATATCAATGGAAAGATAATCTGGAATAAGTGTAGTCAATGTCTCTGGTGGCAAGACCTGAAAATGTGGTTCCTGACAATTTTTCCTAGATTTCTAAAACTGTTATGAGATGCCTTTTAGCATTCAAATGAAATATTGGAAAAGAAAATTTAATATCTCATATATTTTAATTATCTAATATATAGGTACTACAAAACATTTGCATCAAGAACTTTTGTGCTGAGAGTTAAGACAGGAGTCTAGATAATTAAAATTGTCTTTAGTTATACACAAACATACACTACAATCATGAGTTCACAGAACATGATCCATATGGACTGATCCATACAGTCAGGAGTAGTTAGAGGTCAGAGATGTTATAATTACATGTATATATATATATATATATACACACACACACACATATATATATATAAATAATAGACAGCTTCCTAAGTTGTCTATATGTTGTTCATAGCATGATAGTGAATGCAGTAAGGTTGCTTTTTTTCTTTGCCTGAGAGGTGCTTCTGAGGAGTTGGGCTTCACATTGTTTGGCTCATAAGAAAGTAGACTAAGTATCCTCTCCTAAGCTGTCTCTACCAGCCAGCCTTCCTTGACTGTTCATTTTACCTAGGATTAAATCTTTAGCAGCCCAAAGAGTCTCTCATAGCCTTGAGATAAACAAGCCTTGGAATAAGCAGTAATAGTGCTGAGCCCTAAACCCACAAGCCTCTTTTGTATCCTCAATAATTAACATAATCTTATATATATCATAAGGCACAGAATATTAATAGGAAGCAGTCCTTATATGGGGTTTTCCCCCCTAGGACATTTGGCGATATCTGGAGACATTTTTGATTGTCACAACTAGGAGAGACAATTGCTAATAGTATCAAGTGAGTAGAGATTAAAAAAAAAAAAAACCCACAAACTTACAGTGAACAGACTAGCCTCCTACAGTAAAGAATTATGTTTCCCAGATCTCAGATGTGCCAAGTTTGAGAAACCCTGCTCTAGGATACTGCATGTAGTTAGCCACTTTTAATTCAATACTTGGCAAATAGTTATAATAATTATATCAAAGGTATGTGCATAATTATGCTCATGAATTTCACTTTGTCACTCTTTGCACTATTGATTGTATGTGTCTTTTGAAAGTAGCATATCATAGATTTCTTTAGCAAGAATTTTTGACCAGTAAATCAGATAAAGAATGACCATCTATCTGGAAGTGATGTAAAATATACAATAGTACGAACTATTGTAAACCCTTTGCACTACATCTACCTCTGTAAAACCAAGGAGCTAAGCTTGAGACAAGAAGAGGTTCATGAGGTGCTAAATCTTAGTGGATTGTTAATTATTTCAGAATGGACCTTTTAAAATAGTCCTGACTTCTCAATAATCCAGAGGCTATTTCTATTATTTATTTGCTACAACAAGTGCTTTATGGTCTGCATTGCAATTGTTAACACTTTAATCATTAAATGTTTCTCAGTTTATCATATTTTAACACAGAACATAAAAATCTTTAAAATGTATTCTATTCAGCATATATTTGGGCAATAAGTAACAGAAGAGCTATTATTGTTGGCAGAGGGATTCAACAGAAAGTATAATTCAAGGAAAAAAGTTTTATCAATGGCTGAGGATGTTTTTTTCGCTGTTGTTTCAGCTGCCTAGAATCTATAGTTTTACGTCCTAATGCTAAATATTTGGAGCAGGTAGGGAGGGGTTCAGAGTGTTAATCTACTTAGACAACAATCTAATTGCTGCTCCTTCACTTGAAGCAATAAAACTTCATTTGAATCTGACATTCCATCTGTTAATCTCCTTAAAATTTCAGATAAACAAACCCAAAGAAATCAATCACCATCCCATGCTCCACTAGTTTCAGGGATTCCTGGGAGGCTAGAAAATTGAATGTGATCACCAATCTAAAACTGGAGTTCGATTACCAGGTAGGAAGAGAGTAGAAAGGCCATAAATTATCACTACTGAAATATATATGGAGACATTCATAAATGGATTTCAAACTCTGAGTACGGTATCTTTAATTTCTGAAATTATGATAAAATTTTGGAAGTTGTGGGCAGTGTTTCTTCCCTTATGTTACTATCATTATCCTGAAACTTTGTTTTTAGAAAAGTAATATGTTGTATGATCAAGTAATATGTTGCATGTGTCTTACTCTGTATACTGCTAAACTTTCCTGCACAAAGTTAGAATTGGTCAAATAAGGGAACATCTGGGCTGTAAGTAGTTTTCTTTAGGAACTATCAGCCTGTCCCTGTGGAAGTGTAGAGTTGTGGACTGTGTGCTGCACTCTTACAAAACAGGCACATTATCCAGGTACTTGCGAACTTTTTTTTTTTACTTCTGGTCCTTTACTAGAAACATATATTTTATTGTTATTTGCTTTTTAAACGTTGGTCTGGCCATTTATTGAAGATCCGCTTAGGGCACAATTTGCTTCAAATCCATTCCAAATTGCATATTTGTTTTCAAATAAAACTAAATTATAATTTATCCTTCCCTCCTGGAGAAGAAAATGACAACCCACTTAAATATTCTAGCCTGGAGAATCCCTTAGACAGAGGAGTCTGGCAGGCTACAGTCCATGGGGTCACAAGAGTCAGACATGACTTAGCTACTAAACCACCAGCACCATCACCCCTCACTCCACATCTACCCAGATCCCGCTAGTGGGTGTTCACCTCTCCTTTGGTAGTTGTGAATGTTGGCCACTAGCAACTCACAGATACTCTCTTCTCAAGACAGTCATTTTCAGGTAGAGGTGGGCTACCTTTCCAGGGAGCCTCCATTCTCAGGCCTTCATGGCCCCTGTGACCATAATTGACTGTTATAGATGTACAAAAAAATTGATCCCTTTGCCTCTAGGTGGGATTTGGTGGTATAACTTGTGGATCAGTACTCCCTGTGGGATCAAGCCTGAGTGATTCTCGCAGACACCACATAACTTAGCTCCCCCAACACTGCCACTTCATCCTTCTTTCCTCACTTTCTCTTCTGAGCGTATCCCTCCAATTCTTCTTCCTAACAAGAATCCCCACTTCAGGGACTGCTTCTTAAGACTTTAGGGTACCTACTAATAAAAATATATATTATCATTTATTTGCTGTTAATGTAATTATTTGTCCTTAGTAAAATTACAATATTGATAGTTAATATTGATTGGTAATTTAATCTAAGGCACTAAGCCAGTTAGTTAAATATATCTTCTAATTTGTATTGCCTAACCTACTGTAAATAGAAGTTGCTAATTTTTTTCAATTTTATAGTTGAATAAACTGAGGCATACAGAAACTAAGTAATTTGCAGAATAAATGAATAAGTAAATAAAATGCATGTTGCATGCTTTGCAATAATATTTTATATTTTATTTGCAAAGAAAGAAATCTGAGACTTAAGTCAATACTCAGCTGACATTTATTAAGATACTAGTTTACGATTAAAGGTTAGTGAAAAGTGTTATGAATAGAAATAAAACAGGTTAAGGAAGATCAGCATATGAGTGCATTTGTGAGTCTGTGGTGGAGAAGGCAATGGCACCCCACTTCCGTACATTTACCTGGAAAATCCCACGGATGGAGGAGTTTTGTAGGCTGCAGTCCATAGGGTTGCTAGAGTCAGACATGACTGAGCGACTTCACTTTCACTTTTCACTTTCTGCATTGGGGAAGGAATGGCAACCCACTCCAGTGTTCTTGCCTGGAGAATCCCAGGGACAGGGAAGCCTGGTGGGCTGCCATCTATGGGGTCGCACAGAGTAAGACATGACTGAAGCGACTTAGCAGCAGCAGCAGCAGCAGTGAGTCTGTGGGCTGGTGAGATGTAGAAGATTGCTTGCTATTANTGTTCTTGCCTGGAGAATCCCAGGGACAGGGAAGCCTGGTGGGCTGCCATCTATGGGGTCGCACAGAGTAAGACATGACTGAAGCGACTTAGCAGCAGCAGCAGCAGCAGTGAGTCTGTGGGCTGGTGAGATGTAGAAGATTGCTTGCTATTATTTGTTGTCCTCACTGTGAAGATGACAGTGAGGCATGAAACATGATGGGTTAACCCATGCAGATGGCTTGAGAAATAGCATTATAGGGATGGAACAGCAAATTCAGGGGCTCTGGTAGAATGGGTTGATGAGGTAGATGGTGCAAAGTGAGGTTACACTGGCATAAGCAAGGGTGAAGTAGCAGAGAAGGAGAACAAAAGAAACATTTTCTTCTACTCTGGGTAAAATAGGACACTAGTGACATCTTTTACATAACAGGGACACTACTTGTCTTCCATTTCATGAGGGTAGTCTCTAAGGTTGCTATGGGTTAGGGGTAAGAGGTAAGACTAGAAGAAAGCAAAGCCATTTTGAGATGTGTAAGATTCCGACACGAATTCTGATGGGTGTCTGCGCCCCCCAACAACCAAAAATTTAGTAACACCAGCAGGGGGTGGACATGGAACAACAGACTGGTTCCAAACAGGAAAAGGAGTATGTCAAGGCTGTATATTGTCACCCTGCTTATTTAACTTATATGCAGAGTTCATCGTGAGAAACACTGGGCTGGAAAAAGCACAAGATGGAATGAAGATTGCCNCCATTCTGAAGGAGATCAGCCCTGGGATTTCTTTGGAAGGAATGATGTTAAAGCTGAAACTCCAGTACTTTGGCCACCTCATACAAAGAGTTGGCTCATTGCAAAACATTGTGATGCTGGGAGGGATTGGGGGCAGGAGGAGAAGGGGACGAAAGAGAATGAGATGGATGGATGCCATCACTGACTTGATGGACGTGAGTCTGTGTGAACTCCGGGAGTTGGTGATGGACAAGGAAGTCTGGCGTGCTGCGATTCATGGTCTCGCGAAGAGTCGGACACGACTGAATGACTGAACTGAAGTGAACTGACCTGGGGAGTTCATCTTTCAGTGTCTTATCTTTTTGCCTTTTCATACTGTTCTTGGGGTTCTCAAGGNGGAAGTCTGGCGTGCTGCGATTCATGGTCTCGCGAAGAGTCGGACACGACTGAATGACTGAACTGAAGTGAACTGACCTGGGGAGTTCATCTTTCAGTGTCTTATCTTTTTGCCTTTTCATACTGTTCTTGGGGTTCTCAAGGTAAGAATACTGAAGTGGTTTGCCATTCCCTTCTCCAGTGGACCATGTTTTGTCAGAACTCTCCACCATGACCCATCTGTCTTGGGTGGCCCTACACAGCATGGCTCATAGTTTCATTGAGTTAGACAAGGCTGTGGTCCATGTGATCAGTTTGGTTAGCTTTCTGTGATTGTGCTTTTCATTTTGTCTGCCATCTTATGGAGAAAGATAAGAGGCTTAAGCTTCCTGATAGAAGAGACTGATTGAGGAGGAAACTGGGTCTTTTCCAATAACTTTCTGTTGATAAATGGGGCTGTGTTTCCTCTCTGTTGTTAGACCTAAGGCCAAACTATGATGGAAGTAATGAAGATAATTGCAACCTCCTTCAAAATGTTCCATGCACACCCTTCTGCACTCAGTACTCCCAACCATGCAGCAGGACACTGCCAACCCACACCTCCACCAGAGCCTCCTGGACACTCACAGGCAAGTCTGGGTCAGTCTCTTGTGGCATCACTGCTCCTTTCTCCTGGGTCCTGGTGCACACAGGACTTTGTTTGTCCCCTCCAAGAGTCTGTTTTACCAGTCCTGTGTTATCTCTGGTGGCTCTATAGTAGGGTTAATGGCAACCTCTTCCAAGATGGCTTATGCCATACCCAGGTCTGCCTCACTCAGAGACCCTACTCCTGTGACAGGCCACTGCCGACCCTTACCTCTGCAGGAGACACTCAGACACAATTCTGCCTCAGTCTCTGTGGGGTCTCTGGGTTCTGGTGCACACAAGATTTATCTGAGCCCTCCAAGCATCTCTGGTGGGTATGAGTTTGATTCTAAATGCAATTTTACCCCTCTTGCTGTCTTGTTGGGGCTTCTTCTTTGCCCCTGGACATGGGGTATCTTTGTGTGTGGGTGTGTGTGTTTTTTTGTTTTTGTTTTTGTTTTGATGGGATCTAACGTTCTCCTGTCTGTGGTTTTCAGTAGAAAGTTTTAATTTTGGAGTTCTCTCAGGAGAAAATAAACACATGTCTTTCTACTCTGCTGTCTTGAAGAAAGGGTGATAAGGCTAAGAGCTTCCCAAATGATCTCATTAACATATAAAACACATGTTTATCACTATCCTCATTTAGAAAATTCCAGTGGATTTAGGAGCTCTGTGCCAGGAACAGTGTACTGAGACTAAATGTATATTTTTTATGCACATAAATCATAATGTCACAAATATGGCGACTTGGAAATTGTGAGAAGAAATCAGACTTTAAATATGTTTTGAATCAAATGTTTATTTACATGAAGAGATTAAATTGTTTTCCTTAGGGAGTCACTTTGATAATTTCTCATAGCGAGGTACCCGCTAATGTTAAGATGAAGCCTTACTAACCTTTCTAGGCTTATTGGTTGAAGTACAGAGCTCAGGTGATGGCTGACTGCCAGGATTCCAGGCAAGATGGAAGGAACTCTGCATAAAAAAATGGAAAGAGTTGGGACTTAGGGCAAAGGGCAGGTAGGGGTTTCAGAAAGAGCCAGAGCGTTGGAGGGAGAGTCAAGCTACAGATTGCTGATTGCTATACCAGAGATTCCTCCCTACTGTTTCTGAAATCTTCAGTGTTCCTAGAAAAGTCTTGCAGTGATTGAAATTCTTGTGGAGAGGCAGCTGTTTTAAAACTAGGTTGACACAGGGATATAGCTAGGCAATATCAGGGGCAAAGCAGTGGGGAGGCCTCCTGCAGACGTAGGGCTATTAGAAACATAAGGAATACTCAGGGAACTGAGTTCATTAGTCACTTTGACAGACTGCTCACCATCAAACCCCATACACATCCCATACAATCATGCAAACTTGTGGTTCTGTTGTTCATATCATAGAAAATTTACATTTTTCTGGTTGGCATTTGTAACTGGATTTGTACAGTTCTAACCATCACTTCATCTGAAATAGATGGGGAAACAGTGGAAACAGTGTCAGACTTTATTTTTTGGGGGCTCCAAAATAACTGCAGATGGTGACTGCAGCCATGAAATTAAAAGAAGGAAAGTTATGACCAACCTAGATAACATATTGAAAAGCAGAGACATTACTTTGCCAACAAAAGTCCGTCTAGTCAAGGCTATGGTTTTTCCATTGTCAGGTATGAATGTGAGAGTTGGACTGTGAAGAAAGTTGAGCACCGAAGAACTGATGCTTTTGAACTGTGGTGTTGGAGAAGACTCTTGAGAGTCACTTGGGCTGAAAGGAGATCCAGCCAGTCCATTATGAAGGAGATTACCCTTGGGATTTCTTTGGAGAGAATGATATTAAAGCTGAAACTCCAGTACTTTGGCCATCTCATGTGAAGAGTTGACTCATTGGAAAAGGCTGTGATGCTGGGAGGGATTAGGGGCCAGAGGAGAAGGGGACAACAGAGAATGAGATGGTTGGATGGCATCACTGACTCGATGGACTTGAGTCTGAGTGAACCCGGGAGTTGGTGATGGACAGGGAGGCCTGGCGTGCTGCAATTCATGGGGTCACAAAGAATCAGACACAACTGAGCGACTGAACTGAACTGAACCTTTATGAAACAGTTTCATACTCTGCTCACCACTCATTCTCTCCTTCTTCCTACTGTCTCAGAAACAGAAAGAACTCTGTAAACCAGTGGAAAAATGTATACTAGCTACCGTCTTTTCTCTAAAATTGGACTATATACTTGTAGGAAAACCCTGCAGCTTGGAAAATACCTAGATGACCAGCTGAAGCATGTTCCACCAAATATACTGGAGGGAGATATAGGGTAGGCAAGAGACTTTTCTATTAAAAACTCTAGAGAATGCTTATAGATTTCTATGCAACACATTTATAAATAAAATTACTTCAGACTCTGTGTTTAATTTTTCTCATTAAGATAGAATCTCACAATGGAAAATAAGTTTCAGTTTAATGGACAGACGCTCAAGTTTTTAATAACATGTACATGTTTGTACTGTTCTGTAATAAGTAATGTGAGGTAATCTGCATTTAGAGCATATGCATGTGTAAATGTGTAAACTTTTAGCTTGACATGAGCAAAATACTATGATATGTCTAGTTAATATTAACCCGTGATTTGCTATCATGACATATGCATGAATTTAATCAACTGCAATATTCAGTGTAGTATGTCTCATATAATCTTATGTATCAACAGAGCTTATAAGAAATCCTGATGGTGATAGAAAAATGTTTACTTAAAATTCTTTAATAGCTATTTCAAAAGTGCCTGATATTGGTTTACTTTTAAATGAAACATCGTTCTCAAAAGAAATTTTTATGACAGTTTGAAAATAATTGGCATATAGAGTATACATAAATTCCAATCATGCTTGTATTGATTATCTCAGTGAAATTCAATATCTAAATCACATCATCAGATAATGAGATTTAAGAAAGCATTATTGTTAAGTAGCTCAGTGGGATCAAAATAAATATAAAAGATTTTTAAAATAATATTTATTCATATTTAATAGATAATATTAATAACATTTAAAATAAATAAGCATTGTTTTCTAACAATAGCAAGAATGTAACAATAATCTTTGCTGAAGGAGAGAATGATATTCTTTATAAATGCTTTTAATTTAAAGTAATGAAAACATTTTCCCTATTACCTTTTAAATTATATACACTACACTACACATCTGCTCAGTCGTGTCTGACTCTTGTGACATCGTAGGTGGTAGCCTGTCAGGCTTCTCTGTCCGTGGGATTCTCCAGACAAGAATACTGGGGTGGGTTGCTATTTCCTTCTCCAGGTGATCTTCCCAAGCCAGGAATCAAACCTGGGTCTCCTGCATTGCAGACTGATTCTTTACTGACTGAGCTATGAGGGATCACATTTTAAAAGTCACAGCAGAAAGCTTGAACCAAGTTAATAAAGAGCAATATCATCTGCTAGCTGATACATAGGAGGAGCTTGGTAGGCAGTGAGACTATTGCAGTAGTTCCAAGTTTTGTAACTTGTTTTCTTTGTATAAGGAGATGCCAATTTAATGTTTTATCACTTACAAAAGTCATACAAATGTGTTTTATTTTTATATACAATATAGCTACTCTCAGTGGGATGAACAAAACTATGTTTACAGTGTTATTGAAAGAAAAAAGAAAAATAAGTGTGATAATAAAATCTTACCTTTTACTGAGTCCTTTTTATTCATATGTTAGGAATGTGGCAATGTAACTTTTGAACTTTCTAAATCTTTATATTCAACTTTTTTATTGATTTTTTTCTTACAACAACCAAAATACAGATTTTAAAAGGTAATATAATACCCCTTACTTTAATAAATATATAGAATCATTATCAACATATGTAGTGGTCAGACTAGTTTTCTTTTATTTTATAGCAAAGATAGTCTTATATTTGTTACTGATTTTCTTTATATGCTTAGTAGCCTTCAATATTAGTATGTCACTTTATATTATTAAATGTGAAAACACAATTAAATAGCGTCAATCATTTGAAGATGTTTTTAAGTCCATTGATAAAGCAATGAAAGATGAATAATATAGAAAATGTTCATATTAAAGTTGATTTTCTTGGTAATTTATATTTCACAATATATATTTCTTTATTCATTTATATCAATATATTTTTCAACACTTATAGATTTATCAGTAATGAGTATTTAACACAAGATGGTCTCTTAAATTTTTGCATTGGATTTTGATGTAATTAACACCCCTAATCTAGAAAACAGTAACAGAAGTTAATGATGGAAACATATGAATCTTACAGGAAAGTTAGAACAAAGCAAAAAGATTATAACAGGTAAGAGAAGGACAATAGTTTCTTATTTAATAATTGGGCATAATATCATATGCATGCTTAGTCACTCCGTCATGTCCAACTCTTTGCAATCCTATGAGTTGTAGTTCACCAGACTCCTTTGTCTATCGGATTTTCCAGGCAATAGTATTGGAATGGGTTTCCACATGCTCCTCCAGAGATCTTCCCAACCCAAGGATTTTACCTGTGTCTGCTGCATTGGCAGGAGGGTTGTTTACCATTGAACCACTTGGGAATCCCCATAAATATCACATCTACTTATAAACCATCTTTTAATTCTTTCTAAAACTCACAAGGTTTTCAGTTCATTAGTGTATATTAATATACAGATAAATTTTCTCAGTAAATTTCTTTGTAAAACAATTTTGTATAGAATTGTATTAACCTGAAGTCTAGATTATGGTTTTCCATTTCATTTTAATCCACATTCTACAAACTGCATTTTAATATTTTAAAATGCAGAATAAGGACAGGCAGATGGCAAGAAGAAATTAAAGATGCCCAACTTTCCTTTCTGAATAAAATTTTACATTGGAAGATAAGAAAAAGTCATATATTTTAGATTTATTTTAGAGAGGAGTGAAATTGAAGGTCAAGGATAAGGTAAAATTAATTATTGAGACAGACGATAATGACTTTAGTGATAGAAAAAGAGAGAAGATATTTGAAGTACTACCTTGCTGAGTTTGCATGCATGAGTTATTTCAGAGTAATATTTTGAAGTGAAGGCTGAATAGCCAAAGAATATAAAAGAAGAAAGATGAATTTGGGAACAGGTAAGCTCCAAAAGATAATTAGTATCTAAAATTGATTGCAAAAAATGGGATACTCTAAAATATCCTGGAGGAAAATTGATGCATAAGAATGTTGAGATGGAATAGAATACTAAGGGGTAAAAATATAAGATTAGGAGATGAACTGTCCTGAATTTGAGAGATAGGATAACAAGCTAGAAGATGAATGTCTATTTCCTCCCAAATAACCAATGCCTTAACTTGGCTTCAATTGAAAAGCAGTAACGGACAAATGAATAACTAACTTTTGAAACTGTATTGGCCTATTTTTGTGATTATTGAATCTCAATATGCTTTCACTTCAATGTTTAAAAAAAATAAAAGAAAACATTTATTTTGTAACTGGAAATCAGAAAAGACCCAGAAGTATATGGTCTTCTATTAGATATTGCAGATGTAGTATTTCTCATCTGATAGTTTATCAGTTCATAACAAATGTCCAAGTTTGACAAATAATTTTCTTTTAAAGACTTGAAGGGTGCTCTCTTCGGCAGCACATATACTAAAATTGGAACGATACAGAGAAGATTAGCATGGCCCCTGCGCAAGGATGACACACAAATTCGTGAAGGTTCCATTTTTTTTTACTTTGGTTTGTGTCTGTAAGTTAAGGCCTTGGATGTGGTTTGTCCTTGAATAAAGTTTTTCTGCTGATAAAAAAAAATAATAAAGACTTGAAGGCAGTACTATGTACACATCTAAAAACTACAGTCTTTGCAGTGTTCAATGCTTGCTGATCATAACAGTCTTATAGCTGCTTCCAGTGGTGATGATACACAGATATCTAACCACTGACTCATGTGTTCATCCTCAAGTGTGCAGTAGTCATGACACTGTCAGTGTGATGTAATTTCTTCTTGTTGGTAATGAATTATGCTGCTGGGATGGCAGAGAAAAAGTTATGTGACATAAAAGGGGCTTTCTGAAGAGTAAATATTTGAAAAGTAGGTCATGGCCCATTTGTTTTTTGAGGGGTGGAGGGAGAAATATTTTTATTTGTTAGCCATCTGTATGTCTTCTTTGGAAAAAAGTTTATTTAGTCCTTTGGGCTATTTTTTGATTGGGTCGTTTATTTTTCTGGAATTGAGCTGCAGGAGTTGCTTGTATATTTGTGTGATAATTTGTTGGTCAGTTGCTTCATTTGTTATTATTTTCTCTCATTCTGAAGGCTGTCTTATACCATTTGTTTATTTTTGCTTTTATTTCCAGTATTCTGGGAGGTGGATCATAGAGGATCCTGCTGTCATTTATGTCGGAGGGTGTTTTGCCTATGTTCTCCTCTAGGAGTTTTATAGTTTCTGGCCTTATATTTAGATCTTTAATCCACTTTGAGTTTAATTTTGTGTATGGTGTTAGAAAGTGTTCTAGTTTCATTCTTTTCCAAGTGGTTGACCAGTTTTCCCAGCACCGTCAAAGAGATTGTCTTTACTCCATTGTATATTCTTTCCTCCTTTGTCGAAGATAAGGTGTCCATAGGTGTGTGGATTTATTTCTGGGCTATTTTGTTCCATTGATCTATATTTCTGTCTTTGTGCCAGTACCATACTGTCTTGATGACTGTGGCTTTGTAGTAGAGCCTGAAGTCAGGCAAGTTGATTCCTCCAGTTCCATTCTTCTTTCTCAAGATTGCTTTGGCTATTTCAGTTTTTTTTGTATTTCCATACAAATTGTGAAATTATTTGTTCTAGCTCTGGGAAAACTATCGTTGATAANCCATACTGTCTTGATGACTGTGGCTTTGTAGTAGAGCCTGAAGTCAGGCAAGTTGATTCGTCCAGTTCCTTTATTTTAATATGTATCATTATTTTAACATTATTTTTAATTTTTAAAATAATTATTTTAAAAAAAATAATGCATTTTTTTAAAAGAAGAAAAAAAGAACACATGCAGCTTTCAAAAGAGCTATTTCCCAGTCCACTTTGCTGAGAAGACCTGACTCTACACCTGTTTGTTCACACCTTTAAAGTTTAGAGAAGAAGAATGACAAAGTCATTGAATCAGTTTTTTCCATGTCCCCAAATCACTTCCCTTATTAAGCAATCAAATCAGGATTCAGTCCCAGAACTCAAGAGAGAACCAGCATGAAAACATGAATGTTTTCTTTGGACCACTTGGTCCTGTTATTACACGGGATACAGCATGAGTGTTTTAATAAAGGAGACAAGTGAATCAGTACATTTTAATCAAAGTACAGCAAATATTTAATTTCTATAACAGGACAGTTTCACAAATACCTCATTCAATGCTGAAAACAAACTGACACAACACCTCATTGAGCAGCAAGAATCAACTCAGATGCATATGCTCTTCCCCAATATTTCTGGAAAGCATGCATCTAATTTATTTTAAAATAAAGACAATGTTTTGAAAAATTAGAAAATATTCAATAAAAGTGTTGGGGCATAAGCTGATGGTCAAAGAAAACAAAAAAGAACTCTACCCAGAAAAACATTCATATTAAACAGAACTCAGCTCAAATCAAATTTTCTTGATTGTTGCCAACTCTTTTCCCCTATTTCTTGTTTACTATGGGGCTTCCCTGGTGACTCAGTGGTGAAGAACCCACTTGCCAATGCAGAAGACGTGGGTTTGATCCTTGGGACGGAAAGATCCCCAGGAGAAGGGACTGGCAACCCACTCCAGTATTCTTGCTAGGAAATCTTATGGACAGAGGAGACTGCCAGGCTACAGTCCATGGGGTCGTAAAGGACTCCCACACAACTTAGCAACCAAACAGCAGCAACAGTCATCTTGATTCCCCTCAATTCCTCCTGCTTTCTCACTTTGCTTTTGGATATCTAAGCTTTCACCAGGAGACAAGACCTGTATAGTATTATCACCCCATCTGTGGTGCAGGAGCAGGAGCCTTTGAACCTGCTGCTCCTCCCAGCCTGCAGCATTCCACTGCTCCCTGCCTTCACCAGCACCTGTCACCCTTCAGGTCTCAGCTTAAATGTCACTTTCTCGGAAAAACCATCTTCTGGATGCTCCTCTCCTCACCTAACCTGCATCCTCCAGTCACACACTCTTAACCAGCATTCAGATCTTTCTCAGAGTCATTAAGTAAAGAAAGTAATTAATCCCCACCCAACCTCATGGTTGGTATCAGTCTTTCACTAAACTTTAAATTCTATGAGAGTGGAACAGATCGTTCAAGGCATTCTCAGGGCTTAGCAGACATTCAGTAAATTTTTGTAAACATATACAGTGTCATCCATTGTTTTCTATTTCCAAATACCTCTGCATTCTGTCATTTTCCTGATTTCCTAATAAAAAATTGTCCTTAGAATCAGATTGTTTTTCAAAATCACCTAAACGGTCATACTGTGAAATAAATATTCTTCATCCTAGGGTGAACAGAAAGCAATCACTCTCGAGCACGTGGGACCAATGCATAAACACCTGTGTGACCACGTCTGGGACACGTGTGGGACTAATGCACACAACTGGAGAATGGTAAGGCAGAAGGGAATTTCCATACATCCACTTTAGCTGAAAATTAAGACTTGAACCTGAAGCCATTTCTGTCTTCCACTTTCACCCTTCAGCCCGCATTAGTTTCTTTAGCTCTGACCCCTCGACACCTTGCCACACGATCTTACCATTCATGGCACTAAAATCTTGTGCTCTGCGGCTGCTGTCACCTGGAACGACCTCCTGGTGCCTCTCTACCTCATTTATTCTTCACCTCATTTCAAAGTTCAGCTGCAAACGTCCCTCTGCCCATATTTCACCTCTCAATGAACATAGAAGGGCACCAATTTTTAACTCTAAAGCATTCGAGCACACACTTTGCAGGAAGACATTCTGCAGTATCATCATGAAGCAGAGTACACTGCATTTTCACCCAGGGGATCTCTCAGGTCTGTGAAAAGCATTTTCACCCTGCATTTTAAAAGCCCAAACTTAGGTCAGAATTAAGATTCACTAAGGTATTGTCATGATGTTAATATTTTTGTCCTTTGAAAATAAATTAATATAGTTGTTCCTACTGGAAAACATAAAATATTTTATAAAAATCAATTGGTAAAGGCAGCAGCAGCAGAGGGAGGGGCAAATTGAGAGAGCAGCATTGAAATATATATATTATCAACTGTAAAAATGGAGAGGGCAATGGCACCCCACTCCAGTACTCTTGCCTGGAAAATCCCATGGATGGAGGAGCCTGGTAGGCTGCAGTCCATGAGGTCGCAAAGAGTCGGACATGACTGAGCGACTTCACTTTCATTTTTCACCTTCATGCATTGGAGAAGGAAATGGGAACCCACTAAAGTGTTCTTGCCTTGAGAGTCCCAGGGACAGGGGAGCCTGGTGGGCTGCCGTCTACGGGGTCGCACAGAGTCGGACACGACTGAAGCTACTTAGCAGTAGCAGCAAGTGCAAAATAGAGTGGGAAGTTGCTGTATAACATAGGGAGCCCAGTCTGGTGCTCTGTGATGACCTGGGATGGGTGGATATGTGGAAAGGAGGGTCAAGAGGGAGAGGACATATGTATACCTATGGCTGTTTCATGCTGTTATATNGCAGCAAGTGCAAAATAGAGTGGGAAGTTGCTGTATAACATAGGGAGCCCAGTCTGGTGCTCTGTGATGACCTGGGATGGGTGGATATGTGGAAAGGAGGGTCAAGAGGGAGAGGACATATGTATACCTATGGCTGTTTCATGCTGTTATATGGTGGAAATCAACACAACATTGTTAAGCAATTATCTTCCAATGAAAAATAAAGTAAAGGGCTTCCCTGGCGGCTCAGTGGTAAAGAATCTGCCTGCCAATGCAGGAGACACTGGTTCAGTCACTGATCTGGGAAGATCTCACATGCTCTGGAGCAACTAAGCCCATGTGCCAGAACTAATGAGCCTGTGCTCCAGAGCCCAGAATCCACAGCTACTGAAGCCGGCATGTCCTAGAGCCCATGCTCCACAACAAGAGAAGTCACTGCAATGAGAAGCCTGCACACAGCAACTGGAAAGTAGCCCCCATTTGCCACAACTAGAGAATAGCTGGCACAGCAGAACAAAGACCCAGGACAGGCAAAACTAAATAAATAAATAAAAGTTTTTAAAAGATAGCAGCAGCCATCCCTGTCCTGATCAGAAAACTAAGATCATGTCATCCGGTCCCAACATTTCATGGCAAATAGATGGGGAAACAAAAGAAACAGTGAGAAACTTTATTTTGGGGGCTCCAAAATCACTGCAGATGGAGACTGCAGCCATGAAATTAAAAGATGCTTGCTCCTTGGAAGAAAAACTATGACCAACTTAGACAGCATATTAAAAAGCAGAGAGAGACATTACTTTGCCAACAAAGGTCCATCTAGCCAAAGCTATGGTTTTTCCAGCAGTCNATCATCAACTTATTTAGACTCAATTTCTTTTAATGCCTTCCAAAATAAAATCAGCTTTCTTTTTTTTGGAAAGTATAATGTATCACATATGCATCGTAAGCCTATAGTCAGCTGAAAACCCAAGAATTTTTTGTGACATGTTACTGTCAAACCACCCTACACAGTTGACTATATAATTTCCATAACTTTAAATGTTCTACTTACTATGCTTCTTTTGAGTGGGAGTCGTCTGTGTTTCACACACACTGATATCTTATTTTTTAAGTTTTATATTTATTTATTTAATTTCAGCTGCACTGGGTCTTCCTTGCAGTGCTCAGGCTTAGTTGCCCCCAGGACATGTGGGATCTTAGTTCCCTGACCAGGGGTCGAACCCATGTCCCCTGCATTGGAAGGTGGATTCTGAACCACTGGACCACCTACCTGTGAAAGTCCCCCATGTTGATATCTTAGAGTTAATTAACACTCCGTAGTTTCTCAGCAGTTTTATCTGTGCAATCTCACTTGAATCCTCAGACTCACCCTGAGAGGCATATGGTATCCTCATTAGTATGATTTAGAAAAAGTGGCTTGGAAGTTGTGACTTGCTCAGGGTCATCTAGCTACTAGCAGAATCAACAGTGAAACCATAGGTCTTATGACACCAGTACGGTATTGCCTTGAAGAAAAGTGGAAAATGAGCTCTGAGTTGAGTGGGAGGACTCAATGGACACGAGTCTGAGTGAACTCCGAGAGATGGTGATGAACAGGGAGGCCTGGCGTACTGCAGTTCATAGGGTTGCAAAGAGTCGGACACGACTGAGCGATTGAACTGAACTGAACTGAAAAAGGGAAGTCTCTCTGGAGAAAGTACATGTTGAGTGGTGTCTCACAAGAGAGGGAAAAGCAAGCAATCAGAAGACAGCATGGTACGGGTTTGAGGAAAAGGGGACTTATAGGCAGGAAAAGGTCTCTGAAGAATAATTTCTTGGGACCCTGAGCAGTGTGGTTCCTGACCTGAGCTGCCTTTCATGATCACCTGGGAAGCTTTTTAAAGCTCACCTGCTGGGGCTCCACCCCCAGCAATTCCAGGTCAGTAGTGTGAGGTGACTATTTGTAGAATTTTTATACCTCTACATGTTATTCTGATGTGGAATGCATGCATGCTAAGTTGCTTCAATTGTGTCCAACTTTTTGTGACCCCGTGGGCTATAGCCCACCAAGCTCTTCTGACCATGGCATTCTCCAGGTAAGAATACTGGAATGGGTTACCATTCCCTTCTCTAAGGGATCTTCCTGACCCAGGGATCAAACCCGTGTCTCCTGCAGCTCCTGCACTGGCAGGTGGGTTCTTTACCCACTGAGCCACCAGGGAAGCCCTTTGTTGTGGAACCTCTGTTGCAGACCACTAGGTGCTGGAGGGACCATTAACCCAGGAGCACAGTCTAGGGATCCTTCTTGCAGAGAAATGAATTAGGTAGGTGGAGTTGGGAAGGGAGAGAGGATACGGGGCAAGTGCAGGGTGACAAGATGTGACTTCTTGGGAGGAAAACTTTGGATGGAAGGAAAACGCTGCAGGTTTCTAAGCAGAAAGATAACATATTTATTTATTTATTTATTTATTTTTTTGACTTACCAATCACTTTTATTTATTTCAGGACATAATATACTATTTAGACTCAAGGACAGTACTAAATCATAACCCTGTTAAATATCTACAGGATATTTTATTTTTGCGAAGATAGGTCCTTAAAAATTGGACAGATTAATAATACAACAAATATAAAAATCAGATGAAAAATATGTTATTGCTCTCATTCACTCTGTCCTAATGTTAAAGATGTTACAAAGATACACAGATTATCATCATGCTGTTCTTTGGGGAGGCTATATTCAAGCTGACAATAAGGTGTTGTCAAAGGGATCTTTCTCTGATTTTTGCAAAGAAAAACAGCCCAAATTGTATTCTTAATGCTACGTGATTTAACTGTATCATGCTTGGCACATGGTATTATTTCTCCTACTGGAGCAAGTTCTCATTTTCTCAAAGCCTTCCCCCCAGCTTTTCTAGAAATAAAGCTTAAATATCATTTATTTCAAGCTTTCAGAATAAAGTTAACCTCATTTATACAGGTACCAGGTTAGTATACTCATGTATATCTTTTCCAATTGCAGGCTAAGCAAAGGCATGCATTTAGAACTGTATTAATACATTAAAGCAAAAGATAACCTGACTTAATATCAAGAGAAATTGTGACCTTCCATGTAGTGTTTGATAGAGAAAACACTGATTCTGACACATTGTCTTATTTTATTCAAATAGCAGTCTGTTCACACATGGTCCAAGAACACTTGAATAATAAAGCAAATATAATCACATGTTAAAAATTGGTCTTCAAACATCATAGCCAATGATGCCATGCTTGCCTATGATCTCGCCAACATAAAACCACATCCACACCTCAGTGGCCACCAAACCATTCAGTAGAGCTTCCTTAACAGTGAGCTGTTTGAACCTACCAGTTTTAGCACTGTTGATAATTTTTTTCAAGCTCTGAATTGCTGTAGGGATCTCAGCAGGGGTTGGAGGAACCAGCTCAACCTTGGCATAGTACCAAAACGTGGCCAATTGAGGCTTCGAGTAAGTCACAGCAGCATTGACCAGCGCCGGGGCCTTCTCCGTGAGGTTATGGACAAACTGGGCCATGGTCCTAGGACGGGGAGCCCGTCACCCCGACTCGAGACTGCTATTGTTAAGAACCAAGTATCAAATAGTCTCTTGAAAATCGTAGCAGAGTCAATAGCCTTGAAAGCCAAAATACTTTGAATTTACAAAGGCCAGACTTTGAGAGACAAGACCAAAAGCAGTGTTCTAATGACCAACAATTCAAAACTTGAACATTAACCCAAGAGCTATTGAGGTGTGAAAAATGCAGAGATATGTAAGGAAAGTTAACCACCTGGCTTAGATGAAAATTCCACAATTGGAAAGCTTTGGAGAACTGGAATGACTAAGAGTGTCATAGGCTTCATTTTCAATACCAAAGCAACATGTCAGTATGCCTTGACTTTAATCACCATCAGGTAGAAACCTAGGAAGTATGTAAGAAAGAAAATCCTGAATTGAACAGAGTGGTAACTCAACAAATATAGCAATTTAAGCAAGAAGTGATTAAATATATCATAAATATCATAAATAGAACTTAAAATGTTAGATTATTATAAAGCAATAATAAACTTACATTTTTCACATTATTTACCACATAAAATTAACAGTTGCTATCTATAAAATGGAAATAATTTTCTGCATACAAATACATCCAAGAAATAGGGATCAGCAAGTTTCAATCCGTGATTAGTTTTTCTTTTCCTCTATGTAGTCTCACAGTATGTTTTTGGCTTCATTCATTCTTAACTTTTGACTCTCCTTTTAGTGTCACTAGTCTTGTCAATGTCACCAGATACTTTTACTTTCTGATCTCTCACTCAAGAGATTCAGCAACAAGTAGCAAGATTTTAGTTCTAATTTATTTGCAGAGAAAATCTGATTGCATTATCTTGATTCAGGTTTCTGTCATAACAGTTCTGGGTGGGTGATTGGATGTGAATTAATAAATTCAGATTGGATGTGAAACACATTGGATGTGTTTCATTTGTTTTGTTTTAATATGGAGACTAGGACCAATTTTATCAGGGGATGGGCAATTCTCAAGAGGACTGAGTTACACAAGAGCTCACTGCAATTTTGGAATGGTATTCTCTTCATGGAAATTAAAATTTTAAAACATAGAGCACACATACCAAAGAAAACGCAAATATCATATAAGCATTTTAAATCATCTTTTTAGTAGAAATATATTTCTTTTTTTCTCATAATGAAGAAATCTTTTTGCACTTTAATACCCTAAACAAACCTTATGAACTTAGCTTTTCTTGACAAGTGAGAATTTTTTTCTCAGTTTATTCACAAGTTACATTAACAGTGGGATTTAGTTCTTACACAACTGATTTGATTATTTTAACATTAAATTATTCTAAATCACCAGTTAATTTAGACAAAAGAAGAGTTGGTTCGATTATTTTGATTACAACAGATAAAAATATTAGTTTGTGTTTAAAATGTAAATGAGTCTGAGATCTCATGAGCTAATATAGATGTTATGGTTACTATATGTGCAAATAAACATATAATGTACAAAATGTAATAAAGGTCTAGGTAGAGAAATACAGATCTTCTAAGTTTTAGTCTTAAATACTTTATTATTAAGTAATGTCTTTAGATAATAAATGTATAAATATTTTTGAAATGATGAGCTATTTAAAGTAACCACATTCCAAATCTCTGTGGTTAAGAACTTTGCAATGAGAAAAGCTAATGTAGCTTTGGAAATTACATGCTTTAACACATGAGTAAACTTATCAGAGAGTGATGATGATAAGGATGAAGTGAATGTTTTCTGTTCTCTTCTAAATTACTGATTAATTTGATTTTTAAAAATATAGAAATGCAAAATTTTTTGTATACTCTTCATGCTTTTGAGAAGATCTCATCTATTTATCTATAATATTAAAAATTTTTTAAATGTTGTATTATGAGGATAATTCTGAAGTTACATTGAGAAAGTAAGTGGTTAGAATTAGGAGTCTCATTTGTGATTTTTTGTTCAATATCTACAAGACTATCTTGCAAAATCTTCAAGAAAGAGGCAATTACCTACATATCTCCACAATAAAGACAGAGCATTCAGTAAAATGAGTGATAGTAACCAGGGAGGTAAATGGATTGTCAAACTCTCACCTTATCACTGAGGATTTCCTGCAGAGAAATGACAGGGAGTATATATGCTGGTCTTAGACTTAAATGATAGTGGAGGAAAAAATAGAAAGGGATAATCACCTCTATACAGCAAATCTGATTCATTCCTTAGTGTGAGAATGTAAGCTGTTTTACAGGTGTTCAAGGTATTGTTACTGACTCAGAACAGTAAAAATGGCACATTTGTATGTTGTATTGGTGGAGCAAGATAATTATTTTTTCCTGGAGAATATTATTGCTGCTCTTCTTCAAAAGGAAGCTTCAGAGAAGGAAACAAGATTGTGGCAGCTACTCACATGCTGTGAGTCGACAGATACCAATTCCCTCAGTTCAACCAAATGACTGGTTTTGCTTTAACTTTGTCTCAGAAGATTGGTTCCTCTGGATGAAGCCATTGCAAATCCAGAAAAATAAACAGGCAACCATCCTACTATAGGATTAAAATGCTGCCACTAAAGGATAGCAACTAATCTGTTGTTATCTTTTTCAATTTAGTAGTTGATTAATTTATTGCAATGTTTGCTCAATGAGAGATGAACACAAAAATAAACAGATACGAACAGGAGAATGTTAGAATATGTCCCATAAATGGGGTCATATTAGTAAGTTAGGGTTTTCCAGGTGGTGCTAGTGGTACAGTCTGCCTGCCAAGGCAGGAGATGCAAGAGACTTGGGTTTAGTCCCTGTGTTGGGAAGACCAATTAGAGTAGGAAGTGGCCACTGACTTCAGTATTCCTGTCTGAAAAATTCTAAGGACAGAGATGCCAGTCCATGAAGCCACAGAGTCGAACATGACTGGGTGATTGAGCACATTGGTAAGAGAACAGTGATGTGTAGACTGAATATTTTCTTGGATAAATGTCCCACCTAAACTCATTGGGTACATGAATGCTGTTTTATTTTTAGAAAGTCATAAAGCATTATCAATAAGATAATGCTGAAAAAAAAAAAAAGTATGAGAGTATTCCTACAGAAAAGCTTAGTTCTACGAGTTTTTCCGAGAGCCAGTAGTAGAATTGTGAAGATCATGCCTTAAGTATAGTGCATCTATATAGATAAAAAGTATTCATCTTTTCCTAAGCCCAGGAATTAGCTCATTTTCAGCTATTCCCCCCAATATATTGATTTGTAAAAGGCATTCTGAAAACAAGGTTGAAAATAAATAATGTATAAGTACTATGTAAACATGAATTACAGAAAGAAAGAATAAAAGGAAGATAAATTCAAAGTGATTATTTGAATAATCTTGGTTTTAAAGACAGATTATCTAAGTGTAAAGCCAGATGGCTATATTTTAATATATTATTAAGCATATATATTTTTCAAAAGACTATATATTTCCTCTTATTTGTGTAAATAATGAAAATATTTTAAAAATCGTTTGTAAATACATGATACCACATTTCATAATAAAAAAGTTTCAGTCAATTTTTGCAGACTATTATATTGACCAGAAAGCCAAGCCCAAGAGCTTTGGGATGACTCTGCACTCTAGATGAAGTATCTCCTGACAAATTTAATTTACCCTGTGCTTACAGAGATACAGTAAGTAACTGGAACACTTCTAGTTACACATATAAGTGGCCTGGAAGTGGCAATTTCATTTGAACAAATAAAAAACTGAACAGACTGAAAAGTAAACAACACATGTGGATCCAAAAGAGAGGTAAGGATACAGGATTAGTTGTTTTCCTCAATATTGGAGAGATAGACATGTGAATATAGGAAGTCATAGCAAGCACATACAAAGGGAAGTCATCAGGGGAACTAGTGCCCAGTTAGGAAAATCTGAAATGTAATTGACATATTGCTGGAGGCTCAGTGCAGGCATACCTCAGAGTTAAGAACTCCATGGGGAACAAGTCATAGGACAGCCTTCACTTTTTTTATTTTTTTTTTAGAATTTAAATACAATTTTAAAACTCAGAGACAATTTGATGAGGCAGGGAAAGCACCAAAACCTGACGTGGCTGGGATATTGGACTGGGTGTTTAAAATAACTGTTATTAATATCCTAAAGGCTCTAATGAATAAAACAGCCTGCAAGAAATGGACGAAGTAAGCAGGAGTTATAAATTCTAAGAAAAAATAAAAAGAAATGCTTAAGATAAAAAACACTCTATAATAGTAATGAAATATTATATTACTTTGACTAGCTTATTAGTATACTGGTCATGACTGAGAAAGGAATCTCTGAGCTTGAAGGTATCTTGGTACAAACCTCCCAAACTGAAAAGCAAAGAGAACAAAAATTTAAAAATATATACATATTCAAGAATTATGGTATAATTGCAAAAGCTATAATACCCATAATGGAAATACCAGAAAGAGAAAAAAGACAAAAAGGCAAAATAAATATTCAAAATAATAGTGACTAAGAATGTCACCAAATTAATGTCAGGTGCCAATTCACAGATTCAAGAAACTCCGAGAACACTAGCAGGATAAACATAAAAAAGTAACAGCAAAACCTACACCTAAGAATATTACTTTTAAACTGTAGAAATTAAAGACAAAGGAAAAAAATCAAAATAAACCGGAATGCGGGGCGGTGGGGGGGGAACCCTTTACTTATAGAGAAACAAAGATAAGAATTACACATGATTCCTCAGAAATCATGCAAGAAGAAGAGATGTGAAATACTTATTGTGAGAACAAAGCTATCAACAGAATTCTCTGTTGTTGTTTTTTTTTCTGATATTATCCTTTAAAATTGAAGTAAATACAGACTCAAATGTGGAAGAACTGGAGGAATGTATTGCTAGTAGACCTGCCTTGAAAGAAATGTTAAATGAAATTCTCTAGTGAGAAGGAAAAAAATGTTAGAAACTTAAAATCACCATAAAGAAAGGAAGAATATCAAAGAAATATAAATGATATGCTAAGAAAGGAGAAAAATATTATCATATGATCTTATAACAGATACCTCACTAAAGAAAATATCCAGATGGCAAAAAAGTATATGAAAAGATGTTCCACATGATACATAATCAGGGAAATGCAATTTAAAATAACAATGAAATACATCTACTAGAATGGTCAAAGTCTGGAACACTGACAATACCAAGTGCTTGCTGAGATGTGGACAATAGAAACTTTTATACATTGCTGATGGGAATGCAAAATTGAGCTGTCATTTTGGAATACAGTTTCTTACAAAACTAAAGATGTTTTTACCTTACAGGAACCATGCTTCTTGGTGTTTACCCAAAGGAAATAACCTTGAAAAACATGTACTTGAATTATTTATGTCTGCCTTATTTATAATTGTCAAAACTTGGAAGCAACCAAGTTGGATTGGATGCAATCTCAAAAACGACAGATGATCTCTTCATTTCCAAGGCAAAACATTCAATATCACAGTAATCCAAGTCTATGCCTCAATCAATAATGCTGGAGAAGCTGAAATAGAATGGTTTTATGAAGACCAACAAGGCTTTTTAGAACTAACATCTCAAAAAGCTGTCCTTTTCAATATAGGGGACAGGAATGCAAAAGTAGGAAGTCAAGAAACACCTGGAAGAAGTGAAGTGAAGTGAAGTGAAGTGAAGTGAAGTCTCTCAGTCGTGTCTGACTGCGACCCTATGGAATTAAGCCTACCAGGCTCCTCTGCCCATGGGGATTCTCCAGGCAAGAATACTGGAGTGGGTTGCCATTTTCTTCTCCAGGGGATCTTCCCAACCCAGGTATCGAACCCCAGTCTCCAAAGCAGGGCAAAGGCTAACAGAATTTTGTCAAGAGAATGCACTGATCATAACAAACACCCTTTTCCAACAGCAGAAGACTCTACACATGCACATCACCAGATGGTCAACATCAAAATCAGATTGATTATATTCTTTGCAGCAAAAGATGGAGAAGCTCTCTACAGTCAGAAAAACAAGACTGGGAGCTGACTGTAGCTCAAATCATGAACTCCTATTTGCCAAATTCAGACTTAAATTGAAGAAAGTGGGGGAAACCACTAGGCCATTCAAGTATGACCTAATCAAATTCCTTATGACTATACAGTGAAAGTAAGAAATAGATTTAAGGGACTAGATCTGATAGACAGAGTGCCTGATGGAAGCAGGAATCAAGACCATCCCCAAGAAAAAGAAATGCAAAAAAGCAAAATGGCTGTCTGAGGAGGCCTTACAAATAGCTGTGAAAAGAAGAGAAGTGAAAAGCAAAGGAGAAAAGGAAAGATATACCCATCTGAAGGCAGAGTTCCAAAGAATAGTAGGGAGAAATAAGGAAGACTTCCTCAACAATCAGTTAAAAGAAATAGAGGAAAACAGTAGAATGAGAAAGACTAAAGATCTCTTTTAGAAAATTAGAGATACCAAGGGAACATTTCATGCAAAAATGGGTTCAATAACGGACAGAAATGGTAGGGACCTAACAGAAGCAGAAGATATTTAGAAGAGGAGGCAAGAATACACAGAAGAACTGTACAAAAAAGATCTTCACAACCCAGATAATGATGATGGTGTGATCACTCACACTCACATTCCTGGAACGTGAAGTCAAGTGGGCCTTAGGAATCATCACTATGAACAAAGCTAGTGGAGGTGATGAAATTCCAGCTGAGCTATTTCAAATCCTAAAAGAATGAAAATAAACAAATTTATATTAAAAATAAATAAAAAATAAAAAATAAAATGAATAAAGAAAAAAAGATGATACTGTGAAAGTGCTGCACTCAATATGTCAGCAAATTTGGAAAACTCAGCAGTGGCCACAGGACAGGAAAAGGTCAGTTTTTACTCCAATCCCAAAGAAATGCAATGCCAAAAATGTTCAAACTACGACACAATTGCACTCATCTCACACGCTAGTAAAGTAATGCTCAAAATTCTCCAAGCAAGGCTTCAGCAATACGTGAACTGTGAACTTCCTGGAAGTTCAAGTTGGTTTTAGAAAAGGCAGAGGAACCAGAGATCAAATTTCCAACATCCACTGGATAATGGAAAAAGCAAGAGAGTTCCAGAAAAACATCTATTTCTGCTTTATTGACTATGCCAAAGTTTTGACTGTGTGGATCACAATAAACTGTGGAAAATTCTGAAGGAGATGGGAATGCCAGACCCCTGATTGCCTGTTTAGAAACCTGAATGCAGGTCAAGAAGCAACATTTCGAACTGGACATGGAACAACAGACTGGTTGTACTAGATCAAAAGTAAACGCTAACATAAATGAATTTGGGATGCTTATAATTTGTCAGTTTAGGTTCATCAATTGTAACAAATGTACCATTCTGGCAGGTACATTTATACCAACATTATCTCCATGTTGATAATAGAGACCTATGAATGCTTTTCTGGGCTATACTGGTAATCTCTTCCTCTCAATTTTTAAGAGAAACTAAATCTTTTCTAAAAATTTAAGGTGCTTTAAAAATAGTGGTAGGAATCATTTTAGGACAAGGTGTCAGTAAGGACTTTGAGAAGTTATCTCTGTATTGTCCAAAGCTGGACTTATTATTACATTAACAAAATATTTTTGGTTATAAATTTCTAAAGCAAGAAATTTCAAGTGAAGGAAATTAAATTTGCATCTCATCTTTTAATTTTAACAGTGAAGATAGGTTCACTAGATGTGTGTTGGCCAAGACAAACTGTGCTTAGTTTGCTACTAGTGATTTGGTATCTTTGTTTAGCTGTAGATTACAGGTTTCAGGTTAAAGTGCCAAAAAAGGCAAAGATTCAGAAGAAAGGTATATACAGACTTGAAAAGTATTTGCTTAAGTATATTTTTCATATGTTTCAATATGAAGCATCAAAATTTATTTAAAACACCAATGGTAAATTAGAAACAAATATTTGAAATATATGATCTCTATCAAAATAGTCTTAAAGCAGGGAAAATTCTACAATGGTAATAAGGCCAAAAAGTTAACAAATAACTTTTTAGAAATTCAAAAGTCTTATATACCTGTTTAAGACTTATGTTCCACTTTAAGAAATATGAACATAAATTGTGAAACAGGGAGTGCTAAAATGACTTTTCCTAATCTGTGGTGACTTTATATATCAGTATACATATTTTTTTACAGAAATTTGACAATATTATAAAAGATTTCATAATGTCCATAGCCTTCAACTTGAAATTTTTTCTTTCCTGGCTAGATACTTTAAAAAATAATTAGAAACTATTTGTAAGAATATTTGTAGCTACATTGTTTTATAATAACCAAAAGAAGGAAAAAATATATAAAAAGCTTAATGTTATAAAATTATAGAAAAATATATTTATTAATAAAAGTATAGCATATACTTAAGTTATAGTATTAATTGATAATCAATATGCTTTAAAATATGTGATATACAGGAAAATAAATTGGCATGAAGGGTTAAATGGAGTTTCTAGGATAATAATACAATACACATCATAGTGTGATTTTGTTTTAAGAAATATTCTTTAAAAAATGATGAACTAACAGTTCGTGAAAATCTCAACCTGTGGGTCAATTCTTATGCTCCCTCTCTTGTTCTCACAGACATTTCAAAGGAATTTTATGTCTATTATTTGATAATAGCATTAAATAAAGTCTAGATCTTGAAAACATGAACAGGCTAAAAATATGGGCACAGCGGCCAGACTGAGGAAGATATTTCAATCACTGGTCAGGGAACTAAAATTCCCCAAAATGCATATTTCAGCCAAAAAAGAAAAAAAAAAAGAGAGAGAGAGTGAGGGAGAGAGAAATCTTTCTTTCTGTCACATTTCTTAAAGTGAATGCTGATGAGAAAAAAATAAACATTTCTTCAACAGTGCCCATTGTAGGTGACCACTGAGAACGCACTTATGGTGAAAACCAAGAAACAACGTGAAGAAGCACAGAAATGGAAAAACTGAAGAGAGAAAACTTTTTTCCTTTTCTTTCATAGCTTGGGTTGATTACTGTGTTTAACATTTTACTTCTGAGTTCTCTTTTAATCTTCTTAATACTCAGCCCTGAGTCTCAGAAGTGGGATTTAAACCTGAGTGTGTAGATGAGACATCTGGGGTTGAGGACATATTTTATACAAACTAGTATATATCTTCCTATAGTAACTGGCACCCTTGGCATAATCTTTGAAGTATGTCCTTCAATAGTCTGTTCATCTTGAGCACTAATTTATAATAAAAATAATTTAACAATGGCTACCTGACTAGGAAAATACTTTGTATATGTTTTACAATGATGATTCAAATAAATTCTAATTACCATATATCCTGTGTGCTGTGCTGTACCAAGTTGTTTAAGTCACGTCCCTCTCTTTGCAAACCCATGGACTGTATAGTCCATTAGGCTTCATTGTCCATAGAAGTCTCCAGGCTAGAATACTGGAGTGTATTGCCGTTCCCTCCTCCAGGGGATTTTCCTGACCCAGCGATGGAACCCACATCACTTAAGGCTCCTGTATTGACAAGCGGGTTCTTTATCACTAGCACTACCTGAGAAGCCCTATCCTAACTAAGCACAGAGATTTCTATAGGAAAGGGATGGGAGTAGAATATTTCTGCACTATATAATTATACTTTTCGGGACTATACAATTATACATTATACAATTAGTTCCTAGTGTCTAGGAACTATGGAAGGGCTTTAAAAAAAAATTTAAACAGGAAAATACATTTGTATTTTAAATTCATATATGTTTTAAAAAATGTATGATTCTGTATGTATAAGGTCCATGCTATCTACAGACAGGTAAGATTTTTTTTTTTCTTCCTTGTTTCTCAAACTCACTTTTCTTATGGTGTATTCCTCCCTGTGAAAGTCCTGCACTAAGGGTAAACTGAGGCTGTTAACCAAGTGAGGAATCAGTTTACAGTGCCTTGTGCTTTGCTGCATCACTAACCTTTGGCCACTGTAAGCATCTGGGACATTTACATTAATACTTATTGTGGCTTAAAAGACACCGGGGGATATGGAAAAGGAATGGGAACATTTACATACCAGGTATTTGCTCCCTGCCAAGTGGTGTTGGGGCTTCTGAACTCCCTAAGTGAGAAGTAGACGAAACGATATTTTGCTCTATAGACAACATAGAACAGTGTTGATCAATGGTCATTCTAAATGTGGGAAAGACACAGTTTTGAGAATACAAAACACAACATTTAAGAATTAAAATTGATATGTACACCAATATACATGGGTGCTGTACAGTTGCTAACTGAGGAATTAGATCCAGTGCTCCCAGACCTGGTTTTTTATATTATTGCTGAGCCCCTGCTCAATAGAGCAACAAATAAGAATCATATTAATGTTCCATGACATGATTTTTAAAAAATATATATGGTATAGGAAATTCCTTGACAGTTCAGTGGTTAGGACTCTATGCTTTCACTGTGGAAGGCCTGGGCTTAATCCTTGCTTCGAGAACTAAAATCCCATAAGCGGAGATGTGGCCAAAAACACACAAACAGTGGAATAAAAACATCAGCCAAACAAGCCCAAACAGGTCATCTTGAGAAAATGGCATAAGATTTTACATAGTGATGAAAATAATTTTTAAGAGTGACCTCACAGTTAAAAATTTTTTTAAAAAGCAAAATCAATAAATATGTAATCTTGGGACGTAAGGATTTTTTTTTTTTTCCTTAAAGAAACTACTAAAAAAAGATAGAATTTTGATTGTGTTGAGTGTAACTATTGAGGAGTCTAGTCCTATCCAATCCTCTCTTTTGGGAAATGAAGAAACAGAGGGTCAGAATAGGAGATGCTGATGGACTCATGCTGTGAGTTGGCAGCAAAGTAGCAAAAGACCTACGACAGTGAATTTGTTGTTGTTTTGTTGCTAATTTGTGTCTGACTTTTGAAACTGCAGGAATGACAGCATGCCAGGTTTCCCTGTCCTTCACTATTTCCCGGAGTTTGCTGAAACTCATGTCCCTATAGTCAGTGATGCTATTGAACCACCTCATCCTCTGTCACCCCCTTCTCCTGGCCTCAGTCTTTCCCAAAGTCAGGGTCTTTTGCATTGAGTTGGCTCTTCACATCAAGTGGTCAAAGTATTGGAAATTCAGAATCAGTTCTTTCAATGAAATTCAGGTTTGATTTCCCTTAGGATTGACTGGTTGGATATCTTGGCTGTCCAAGAGACTCTCAGGAGTCTTTTCCAATACCGCAATTTGAAAGCATTAATTATTCAGTGCTCAGCCTTGTTTATGGTTCTGCTTTCACACCCATACATGACTATTGGAAAAACCATAGATTGAACTACACGGACCTTTGTTGGCAAAACGATGTCTCTGCTTTTGAATATGCTGTTTGTCATAGCTTTCATTAAAGGAGTGTGCATCTTAATTTTGTGGCTACAGTGACCATCCACAGTGATTTTGGAGCCCCCCAAAATAAAATCTGCCACTACTTCCACTTTTATCCATCTATTTTCCATGAAGTTATGGGGCCAGATGCCATTATCTTCAGTTTTGGAATGTTGAGTTTTAAGGCAACTTTTTCACCCTCATCAAGAAGCTCTTTAGTTCTTTTTCACTTTCTACCATTAGAGTGAGATTCCAATGACAATGCATGTTATTCACCAATCCCAGAGACAGATGGTGTTTTAAGGTCAACATGAAGTAATTTAAGAAATTGTTTTAAAAAACTATTCTGTTTTGCTTAAAAGGATATTTTGGGGAAGAACAAGTGCTATGAGAATATATAGGATTAGAATTTTGCGTTATTAATGAGGGACAAAGACTAGCTAAATGTAACTGCTCACCAAAGTGGGATATAATATTTGTGAGCCTTGAATTTGACAAACTTTATGAGACATGCTATATAGCAGGAGGCCCAAAGTTGGGCAAAATATGAAAGAAAAGGTAGAAGTAGGGAAACCTGCTCTATTATCATATATTTCAGATTTCAGAAATAGAAGTAAAATATCACAGCCTTGTCTGGAGGTTCTCAATCTGACTAATGCTCACATTAAAGACCATCTAAGTTGGATCATCAAAAAAGCAAGATTGTTCCAGAAAAACACCTACTTTTGTTTTATTACTATGCCAAAGCCTTTGATTGTGTGGATCACAACAAACTATGGAGAATTCTTCAGGAGATAGGAATACCAGACAACCTGACCTGTCTCCTGAGAAATCTGTATGCAGGTCAGGAAGCAACAGTTAGAACTGGACATGGAACAACAGACTGGTTCCAAATGAGGAAAAGAGTACATTAAAGCTGTTTATTGTTACCCTGCTTATTTAACTTATATGCAGAGTACATCATGTGAAATGCTGTGCTGGATGAAGAAAAAGTTGGAATCAAGATTCCCGGGAGAAATATCAATAACCTCGGGTATGCAGATGACACTAAACTTATGGCAGAAAGTGAAGAAAAATTAAAAAGGCTTTTTATGAAAGTGAAAGAGGATGCATTCCTATACACTAATAATGAGAAAGTAGAAAAAGAAATTAAGGAAACAATTCCATTCACCATTGCAACAAAAAGAATAAAATGCTTAGGAATATATCTACCTAAAGAAACTAAAGACCTATATATACAGAAAACTATAAAACACTGATGAAAGAAATCAAAGAGNATTCTCCAGGCAAGAACACTGGAGTGGGTTGCCATTTCCTTCTCCATTGCATGAAAGTGAAAAGTCAAAATGAAGTCACTCAGTTGTATCCAACTCTTAGCGATCCCGTGGACTGCAGCCTACGAGGCTCCTCCATCCATGGGATTTTCCAGGCAAGGGTACTGAAGTGGTGCGCCATTGCCTTCTCCATATTAACATGTGTATAAGATAATAATTAACATTCAAATAGTGATACATGGGTACATTTTTAATGCATGTAAACAGCAATCAGAAAACAAACATATAGCAGTAAAATAGGAAAAACTTTCAGATATGCTTTATTGTCTAGTAAAGCGATAAAACCTTTAGTTAGAGCTAAAAGCATTCTACTTTAACTGGCTTTTATCATGTGAAAATAAATGAAAAACATTTTGTTTTTTATTCAGGCTGTCATGAAGACCACCAGCTTTTTATTGCAGAGATCATAATGTAAATAGTGGAAAAATAAAGATATTGAGGCCCTGAAGACTTATTTTTTTCAAAGAGTGAGCAAGGTGCTAACATTTCCAAAGTGTAATTTGATATACTGAGTTCTGCTGATGAATATATAACAAACTTCAAAATGTTTTCTTCTTATCATATTTCAAAAATATTTCAGATAATTCTTCACTCTGAAATAGTATCATTGCTTATTACAATATATTAAATTGTTACTAATTAGAACTGAAAATCAATTTATAATATATACAAATAATAGCATATTCCATTTTACTCTTTAAATAATTTTTGTCTAAGAAAACTGCTTGCAATGAAAGAAATGTTTCATCATGTGCAGTATGGTAGTCACTACCCACATGTGTCTACTGAACATTTAAAAATTTAGCTAATATATTTCAGGACATAAATTTTAATTTGATTTAACTCTAATTTCATTTAAAATTTAAATAACCATATGTGATTGGTGCCTCCTATATTAAACAACACACCTTTAAAAAATGAAATACATATATCAAAATNACATGTGTCTACTGAACATTTAAAAATTTAGCTAATATATTTCAGGACATAAATTTTAATTTGATTTAACTCTAATTTCATTTAAAATTTAAATAACCATATGTGATTGGTGCCTCCTATATTAAACAACACACCTTTAAAAAATGAAATACATATATCAAAATCTGATTATCAAAGGTATACTCTGCAGTGAAAATAACTCATGAAATCTTTCTAATAATTTTCAAATCATTTTTTGATTTTTAAAAATTGTATAAAATGACATGCCCTTGTCTGGCTCCAGTGTGATAAAATAAATTGTATAAAAGAAACCTATCCTCTGATTTTAGAAGCTTCAGGCCTTTGTTGTACCAGAGGGCACCCAGGTGCTCTGCCACCTGTCCTATATGGTATATACATTTTGTGAATGCTTCACATAATGGCTGGTCTCAGAAAGACCTTGGTGACTACTAATAATGCTTCCGAAGATACTGTCTGCTTTGTCATTTGCTACATCAACCCCATGAAGTTAAACTTCCTTGGAACAATGGGTGGACACAGCATATGCATTTGACTGTGTCACCTGTCACCTTAAAACACTTAGTGACAACTAGCAGCATCTTTTCCAATCCCTATTAACTGCCACTGTGGCCAAAACTCTGCAAATCAATCAGTAAAGAAATATTTGATTATTTTAACAATTGGTACAACTTTTGTGGTCATAATGACTGTATGGTGTTAGGAGATAAAGGGTTTTTTGTTTGTTTTTTTTTCTAACATTTCTTTCCCATATCAGGTATTAGCAAAGACTACAAAGGTAGTTTTGTATTTATCAGTTAGAAAATATATACATTTAAAGGAGCTGCATATATTTAAGCTGGATTTAAAAAAAAAAAAAAAAAAGGNCTAACATTTCTTTCCCATATCAGGTATTAGCAAAGACTACAAAGGTAGTTTTGTATTTATCAGTTAGAAAATATATACATTTAAAGGAGCTGCATATATTTAAGCTGGATTTAAAAAAAAAAAAAAAAAAGGAAAAGAAGTGGTGTTTACCCAGCTAAAACAACACCTTTTTACTTTTTGTCTGGATGACTTCTGTTTGGTTGATTTATTAAAACATTTTGATCTTTTCTGATGTAGTTTAACATCTGTTCAATTATCATATTCTTAACACACATTTCCTCTGCATGTTTTCTTTTCCATCTTCCCTTTGTTCTCTCAGACAAATTGAGTGATGCTGATTTCATTTTAATGATATTAAAGGTTAAGTGGAGATTATGCCAGTGAAGTAAGCCATCAAGATAAAACTGGAGAAGTTCAAAGGAAAAATAATGGGAGGAGAGAGGAAAAAGTGGTAGAAAAGTCAAAGGAAAATGTATATTTTAAAACCTAGAATTTTGGTAATTTTTTTTGACTGATGTGATTAATCTTTAAAATGCTGCTATTCCAATACATACTGCATAAATATCATATCACTATTTGCTTAGATTTCTGAAAAAAAATTCATTGCACTGAAGCTATGTTCTCAGAGAAAGAGACTATTTTCTATTTTTTTCTGCCTGTGCTTTTTCCTAACTGCTTAACTTTGCAACATAATCTCTTAACAGGTTTAACTCAATTTTCTCACTCTCTGAATGAAAATTAACTCTTGTTTTTGACTTTGAAAGCTCCCTCAAGGCCTCAAGTGTCATTCATTTTATAAGTTGTACCTTTCAATTTTACCATGTTTTTATTCTCTTTCACTTTCATATATATTTAGATCTGGGATTCAAATTCTGTACATTTGCTTTTTTCCCCCTCTTATGTGAAATGACACTATCAAGCTAAACAGTGATATAAAATGTAGATGTTCTTTGACAATATCAAGACTCTCTTTAAATAGCAGAGTAAAAGTGCTAAATGATAATCTAAAAAAGCATACACACACAGTTGACCATTCAACTCAATATGCAAGATCTATGGGTAAATTTTACAACCATGTAATTTTATTTATAGTCTTTGTTTTATTGAATCAGTTCATTCTAAGTTCATATTAGATTTCATGATATTCTCAGTTATATTTCATTTGTTAACACAGGTTTCTGTGGACTTCAAAATGCAGAGAGGGAAAATTATAAATTCCTTTTACAGGGATATTTGGGCAATGTTAGTTTCCGTTAGTTGGAATTAAAATCCCTAACAGTACAACTTTGATTTTAGTAGTTATTACTTTATTAACTGCATAATGAAAGATTTTACATAAAAAAATAGAGACAAAACTAGGACCAGAAAGTGGCTGGAAGAACACTTAATTGTAGCTATATAAACTACTACCAAGACAAGACCAGAGAACACTTTTTGTATATAAAAGAAATATAATGCATTCCAATTTTCAGAGTCTAAAGCTTGTTTCTGAAACTTTAGAAGGAATCCTTCTACCCTCATCCTCCTTCCAACATTTCATTAAAAATAATCAGAACTATTTTACTAATTTGAGAACATAAAATTAAACAGAAGGAGCAAAAAATGTTACTTATATGCATTTTTAAAGTACAGTATTGCTTTCTGGTTTATTTGATAAACTTTAAACATGGTAAAGGTGACCATTTAGTAATCTGGATATGGCCATAATCTTATCAAGTCAGACACTCACAGACTGTTGCAGGGATGAGCCAATTCTGACTATATGTTAGAACTATTTTTATGACTTGTTTTTGTTATTATAATCATGCAAAATGTCCTGCCTCAGAAAATCCTGTTCCTTTGCCTGACTGGTAAACTAAAGTACCTTTGTTTAGAGCCCTGTCCATGAGTGGGTGGCAGGAAAAATTAATACATCCCATTCCTGAAGGTGGCATTCTAGGACATATTTGCAAGACTAATTGCTTTTTCTTTACTTTATTTCCTTACCTCCCCGCATGTCTAGTCTATAAAAGAACCTGGCATCCAGACCCTGATAAGATGGTTCTTTTGAGACATTAGTCTGTCATCATCTGGATCAGCCAGCTTTCTGAATAAAGTGGTATTCCTTGTCTCAACATCTTTTCTCTGAGTGACTTGGCCTGTTGTATGGTGAGCAGAATGAGCTTGAACTTGGTAACAAACCTCTTTTTATCAGTTAAAAATATATTTTTTCCCCACTTTTTTTTTACATTTAATTTCTGCTGTTATTTTAATGGGCTCTGTATCATATCACATTGAAAAAGAAACTGGTAGAGAAATATTTCCATGTGTATGTAGTTCCAGCTCCCAAATACCGTAGGTAATTATTAGAATGGAGTGAAGGGAGGTTTTAATGGATCAAGCTATCCTATTTTAACTGTACTGATTATATTTCACAGTAGTTTCAGGGGCCCTTTGTGGATTGTTTGAATTAATAGGCCTCCAAAAAAGGAGCAACTTTGCTCTTCTTAAAGTGTGGAGTTACTTTCTGTGTTGTACAATGTCATTTAAAGTTTAATGAATGAGAATTAATTATCTCCATGATTACCTATAACTCAGGCCAATCTTATGAATACTATTGAACCCAAAGAATCAGTTATCAGTGTGCTCCAAAGACAGATTTAGTATTCTTACACTTTCAAAATAGCCTGGCCATCACGAACTGGTGTGTGTGCTAAAGAAATCTTATTGAAGTAATCCCCCATCAAATTTCTTTTAACATGTATCAGTCTTGCTTATTCATTGATTGATTGATTACAGAAAAAAACCACATATATTTATGTTGAAAAAATACCACCCTGGTGATTAATTTTTAATGAATTGATTTCATTTTTCACTGGTTTTTTTATTTAAAAAAATTTTAATGTAACTATACAGCATGAATTAATTTTCAATAGTGATTAATCATAAAAGTAACAGCTTTCAGCCAGACTGCCCTACTTAAAAGTCTGAAACTGCTAAAAAAGAAACTACATTCTTAACAAAATAGAATACTTACAAAAGCACTTAAGATGTATAATGATTTAATGGAAAGTCTTCTTAAGAATATTTTATATGTGGAACTTCCAAATAAAATTTGGAAAATATGAGGCAAAATCTAAATAGCTAATCCTGGAAAATGTATAGATACTTCACCTTAAATATGAGTTCTTTACTTAAAAAATAAAATGTAAAGAGTATCGCTTATTCAGTTTCTTTAAGAATTAGTCATTTAATTCAATGAAATAAATAAACAGTGAGCAAGATGCTATATAAGTGTTTTTCCTACACTCTGATATCTAAATAAAATAAGAAACTAATATTTTTAATACATGCAAAAAGAGTTTTGCCTCTGAAATTCCAGAATGTCTTGAAAATTGGATAAAATTAATGAATTTTGTTAATTCCCAACTCAAGTAGTTTTATTTTACACATCTATTTCCACTATAAAACTGAAGAAATGGTTGCATACCAATATTGTGTAACATGACATTTTGTGCATAGAAATTAGAATTAATCATTGAGAAATAGTGTATTTATAAATGATTTATAAAAACAAATTGACCCAGTAGCCTTGAGAAATTTAGCATGAGAATTCTAGGAAAAAAGCAAAATGGAATCAGAGTTTACTTGTTGAATTTATTCACTGATTCACTTCTTCAATCAAAATTTATTATAGATCTACTTAATGTATGCTACATACTGGATAAGAGATTATGTACCCATGTGTAAGACATTATTCCTCCATTCAAAGACTTTATAAATTTGTGAGTAATACTTTTATAAATAAAATTATAATAGAACATAATATATTCTGTATTTATATATGTCTAAAGAGTGCAGAAACACAGAAAGATTCTAATCCAGCCAACAGATGTTGTAGGTAGGAAAAAATTACCAACATAATAACATTTATGTTTAATTTTGTAAGTTGGCAAGGAATAATAATAAGGGAGGCAATTATATGATAGATGTTAAAGAACAAAGAAACAACTTATCACACTATTTCTGGAAAATTTCAAGCATAGGATTTTGTAGAATCTTTGTAGAAGATGAATTTTGATATATTAACAAAGAGTATATTGTAGTTTTCATTATGATCATCATAATTTTCACTATATTGGGCAAAAATGAAGCCAATGCAGAACTTAGAGTTGTTTTATGGTTTGTTTGTTTGTTTTTTGGTTTGCATTTACTTTAATCTAGTTTCAAATGTTATTTTTCACTACTACTAACCAATACTCACAGTTCTAAAATGCATTGGGTAACATACTAAGTTGATTTCAAGTTGGGGAGTGATAACTGTGACAGCAGTATATGGAATGCATTGTAAGATACAAGACTGTATGACAAAAAACACCTTTAAAGCTCCATGAAAATGCAGACTTGGCTAATTTTTCTTATCAGTATGTGTACATCATGAGAACAGTGGCTGGTATATTTGTTGCTGTTGTTCTTTCAGTTGTGTCTAACTCTTTGTGACCCCAGACTGCAGCCCAACAGGTTTCCCTGTCCTTCACTCTCTCCTGAGCTTGCTCAAATGCATGTCCATTGAGGTGGTGATGCCACCCAACCATCTCCTTCCCTGTCATCCCTTCTCCTCCTGTCTTCAATCTTGTCCAGCATCAGGATCTTTTCCAATGAGTCAGGTCTTCACATCAGGTGGCCAAAGAATTGGAGCTTTAGTCTCAGCATCAGTACCTCCAGTGAATATTCAGGAGTGATCTCCATTAGGATTGACTGGTTTGATCTCCTTGCAGTCCAAGGAACTCTCAAGAGTCTTTTCCAACAATGCAGTATAAAAACACCAATTCTTTGGTGCTCAGCCTTCTTTATGGTCCAACTCTCAAATCTGTAAAAAACCCAAAGCTTTAACTCTATGCACCTTTGTCAGCAAAGTGATGTCTCTGTTTTTTAATGCACTATCTAAGTTTGTAATAGCTTTTCTTCCAAGGCGCAAGTGTCTTTTAATTTCACAGCTACATTCAACATCTGCAGTAATTTTGGAGTCCAGGAAAATAAAATCTGTCACTGTTTGCGTTGTTTCCCCACATATTTGCCATGAAGTGATGGAACAGGATGCCATCATCTTCATTTTTAGGATGTTGAGTTTTAAGCCAGTGTTTTTTTCACTCTCCTCTGTCACTTCCATCAAGAGGCTCTTTGGTCCCGCTTCACTTTCTGCCATAAGGGTAGTGTCATCTGCATATCTGAAGTTATTGATATTTCTCCTAGAAAACTTGATTTTAGCTTGAGCTTCATCCAGCCCAGCATTTCACATGATGGACTCTGCATATAATTTAAATAAACAGAGTGACAATATACAACCTTAACATACTCCTTTCCCAATTTGGAACCAGTCTATTGTTGCATGTCCAGTTCTAACTATTGTTTCTTGACCTGAATACAGGCTTTGCAGGAGGCATGTAAGGTCATCTGGTATTCCCATCTCTTTAAGAATTTTCCAGGTTTTCTTCTTCTT